>CM046438.1:572335-729386 GCA_025506505.1 Flaveria sonorensis
TAATTCAAAATTAATAAAAAATGCACCCTATGGCGATGTTTCTCGCCATAGGTAAGCAATTATTTTTATTTATATTAAATTAATTAATAATTGTTTAATAAAATTATTAATTAATTATTTAATTATCTCTATGGCGACGACATGTCGTCGACATATGGTATCTGGTTAAAAATTAAAATTTTAAAATTTGTGTTTTTTTCCAGGTTTTTTTTACCTAAAAACCAAACAAAATCCCAAATCAATTCACAGAAATTCAAACTAACGTATCAAATATCTAAATGAAATCAACTAATTTTAGTTAATTACATACTAAACTAACTATATTTTAGTTTTACAAACCAAACAAACAAACTATTTAATTGTCGTCATTTTCATCATCTCCATCGTTATCGGGATGATGCTTTTGTCTTTCAAATTGATTCATTCTTTCTTGCATTTCTTGCATTTGGCGCTTTAGTTCTTCCATTTCTTCATCCCGATGTGATGATGACCCGCTTGATGGCTCATAACGAGAGATATTTTTACTTTTCGTCCAACACCTCTCGTATGGCCACGTCTTTGTCCTAATGCCAACTCTAAACATTGCATCCCATTAACGGGCGACTCACCCGCCTCCATTTGCATTTGGGCGTATTGATTTTCAATTCTTGCCTGCAATTATAAAGAATTAAATGAAATGATATTAGAATTTTTATGAAATTTTGACAGCATCACTATTATAAAATAAATACAAACCATGTTGTTTAATCATAAGCACAATACCATATAATTCCCAATTATCATAAAATTCCTAAGTTTAAATTATAAGCACAACTAACATAAAATTCCTAAGTTTCAATATATAAACTAACAACTCATCAAAACCAACAATTCTCAAATATGGATACATATAGATCATATTGGGTCAAATTCACCAAACACGATATAATTAAAACATATGAACACATGATAATAGCATACTTAACATAAACCTTAAAATTCAAGCAAATCTTAAAAATACAACTTAATCTAACAAACCAATAATTCTCAAATATGGATAGCATATAGATCATATTGTGTCAAATTCACCAACTCATTCAACCAAATCTAACAACCTACAACTTATTTTACCCAAACCCAAACATTAAACCTAAAAATCAAAGAAAATCTTAAAAATTATATATCAAACCTTAAAAGTTTAAAAATGATGGTGGCTAGAACCCAAAACGTTATGTGAACTGCTAATCTTGTGTTGGTGGCTGATTGAGCGGCGGTGGTCGCCTCCGTGGACTGCAAAACCGATTATGGTGGTGGCTAGCTTCAATCTTGGGGTAGGAGGGTAACGAGACAAAAAAGGAGGTGCGGATGTGTGGACGGGTTCAACTTGAAGGATTGCAGCTTGTGGGTCGCCTGGACGTTTTAGAGAAGAAAATTGGGTGTTTTGGGTGAAAGAGACGAAGCATATCGGTTTGTAAGGCTCGAATGCGTCTGAACCCTATGGCGACGACATGTCGTCGCCATAGGATCTTTTTTATTTATTTATTTTTTTGGCAAATAATTGGGCGGGGGCGTACCCGCGGATCTAAAACCCTATGGCGCGACATGTCGTCGCCAGGGTGTATTATTATTTTGTTTACTTATTTATTATTATTATTATTATTATTATAATTATATTAATGATGGTTATTATTTATTTATTTATTTATTATTATTATTATTATTTATTATTATTTGTTTTATTTTATTATTATGATGGTTATTATTTTTATTTATTATTATTATTATTATTATTATATTATTATTTATTATTGTTTTTTTTATTATTAAAGATATTATTATATTATTATTATTTAATATTATTATTTTTTATTATAATTATTATAGTGATGGTTATTATTTATTTATTTATTATTTTATTTATTATTATATATTATTATTATTATTATTATTATTTTATTATTTATTATTATTTATTATTATTTATATTATTACTGTTTATTTATTATTATTATTTATATTATTATTATTATTATTATATTATTATCTATATTATTATTATGTTTTTGTTTTAATTATTATAAACAAACTTAAATTACCAATGATCATAATTGGATCATAGTTAGCATTTGACGTATGCAATCCACCCTAATTATCATAACCGAACTTATTTGACACTCATTGATGATAACTAAGTATAAATGAACTTAATCTACTATTAACAAGCATAATTTCCCGTAAATTAATAAGCATCATTTCCCATAAATTACCATGCTACCATGAAATTATGCCAACTTAGCAAGTGTGCTTAAAAGGTGATGTGCAATATGACCTTTAGATCCTGAAACTGCCTTCAATAGAGTGTCTGCCATATGTCTAGCATTGCTAGACTACATATCAGAGAAGCTGCTAATCTACTAGCTAGACTCAAAAGACCTACGAGAGAGGATTATAGTATTGATCAGGTGTTTGAATTTATTATAGTATGGTTATTATTATTATTATTGTTATTATTATATTATTAATTATAATTATTAATAATAATTATAATTAATAATAATATTTATAATTAATAATTATTATAATTATTAATTATTATAATATTTAAGAAAATCATAAAACTCTATAGCGACGATATGTCGTCGCCATAGAGTTTTCATATTGGCGGGACTATTTCCTCCAACTTATTTCGGGAAAAAAAAAGGAAAAAAATATGTTTTTACCTATAGCGACGACATGTCGTCGCCATAGGGTTCACATATTATTTTAATCATTCTAGCATTATTTTAAATAAATCAAAAGAAAAAAAAAGGACATAGGGGTCACACTTTTTAAATCAGTCTAGCATTATTTTAAATAATCAAAAAGAAAAAAAAGGACCTATGGCGACACATGTCGTCGCCATAGTGGAAGAATAGTCAAAAGTCAAACTACCTCTTTGGCGACGACATGTCGTCGCTATAGGTGACCTATAGCGATAACAACTTGTCGTTGCCATAGATCTGGTCGCGACAGGGTGATTTCTTGTAATGGGTGTTTGCGGCGCAGATAAAAGAAGTCAGAAAGAGCTTTTCCTAAAAAACAACACACTCTATG
Organism: Flaveria sonorensis; assembly: GCA_025506505.1. Classification (NCBI taxonomy): domain Eukaryota; kingdom Viridiplantae; phylum Streptophyta; class Magnoliopsida; order Asterales; family Asteraceae; genus Flaveria; species Flaveria sonorensis. The sequence goes on from CM046438.1 coordinate 575,408, forward strand.
GTTTCAAACTTCAAGGTGAAATACAAACATGATGGTATAATTAAGTAGTTATACAGTTTTTATAGGTAATGATAATATTAAAATATATTTATACAATTTACTAATACATACATACATATATACATACATGTATATATATATATATATATGTGTGTACTAGCTTAATAATTTGGTTATAAGTAAACACGCATGTTCATATATATATATATATATAATATTTTAAATATACCATTGTGACGTTATCATATATGTTCAAGATTGAGCCCATTTAAATACTACTATGGTGTTGTTGTTTTTTTCTTTCTGCAGCAAAATGTATTCAGTTTGCGGACCACATCTGCAGATAGCTATAGAAGAATAGTTGACCAAACCTCTACAGTCTGCAACAAGAAGAGTGTCTGTTTTTTAACATCTACAAACTGCTAAAATCAACTGATGGTGGTATACGACAGTGCTAGACGGTGGGGGGGTGGTGGACGGTGGGTGGTGGCGGCGGCGGACGGCGGGTGGTGGTGGTGGCGGACGGTGGGTGGAGGTGGTGGCAGACGGTGGGTGGAGGTGGACGGAGGTGGAGGCGGATGATGGTGGTGGCGGACGGTGGTAGTGGAGGTGGATGGTGGTGGTGGACATGGTGGTATAGGTGATGGTGTTTAATCCTCTACAAACTTTAGAAGATTTTAAAAGTGGTTATGCCAAGTCTGTACCATGCAGACCTCGCACAAACATTTTTAATGAAAAGTATCTAAAAAACAAACACTCTGCAGACCTTAACGTCTACGCGTGGTCTGCGTGGCGCAGACAAAAGTGACCAGAAAGAGTTTTTCTAAAAAAACAAACACCCTCTATGTTTTCAAACTTCAAGGTGAAATACAAAACCTATTACATAACTTATAATGCAACAATATTTATGCATCATAAACCATATACCTTGATCAATTTACTAATGAGACTATATTTAGCAATCCTCCATGATGTGTTGAGTATAAATGGAGCCATAATGATCCAAAATCCAGTAGCAAATCCAAGCATAATGCTAAAATCATCCCTAGTCGGTCCTAGTCTTCTTTTTGTCCCCTATTGTATCTGTGAGTACTTCACACGCTCACAATGATCGCTTAGTGGTTCTCCACAAAGTTTGTTTCCAAGAAAGCTGGATTTGTTAAGCTTTGGAGTTGAGTACCCACTAGAAATCTTCCTGTTAAATTGTTGTATGACACATTAAAGATACTCAAGGAAGTCATTCTGATAAACTCATGGGAAGTTCCCCACATATCTTATTCACTGATAAATCAAAAGATTCTAGGCCTTTCATGTCACCAATCTTCTCTGGGATCCTTCCTATCAATTGATTTTTAGATATGCTCAAAGATTTTAACTCTTGAAGGGTTATAATCTCACTAGGGATGTGTCCAAAAAAATTGTTCCTTGAAAGGCCTAGCAGTGTCACTAGTCCAAGAATAGAATTGTAGGTATACTCATGCCCCTTTATCATCAGTGTATCACTAACGGTAGTGACTCCTATTAGTGTCAAATTAACTAAATTTCAGCATTTGAGTTTTTTTCTTTCCTTGAAAGCATACTAACGTTGTTGAAGCATTTTGAAATATTTCCTGACAGATTATTTTCAGCAAGATCCAAAATGTGAATATCTGAAAGATAGCATAACTCATGAGGAATATCTCTGTCCATATTGTTGGATCTAAGGTTAAGAATTCTCAAAAGAGTTAGCTTTGTTCCAATCCATGATGGAATGCTTCCAACAAGTTCATTATATCCCAATTGAAGGACTTGTAATCTTGTCAAGTTCGTTAGAGAAATTGGTATCTTCCCGAGATCGTGTTCCCACGCATGTTCAATAATGGTAGTTCATACATAGAACCAATTGTTATTGGAATCTCACCAGAAAAAAGTTATTCTCCAAATATAAGAGTCGTAGACTCAGGTACTTGTCCCAACACTCTGGAATGACACCGGAGAAATGATTGTTTCCCAAATTAAGTATTTGTGTTTTTTTCCACATCATCGGAATGACGTAATGATCCCACAAAATAATTATTTGACATACCAGATGTCCTGGAATTATGAACCATTTGAAAGAGCAGGTAATTTCCCTTTAAACTCATCAGAGCTTAGGTCAAGTACATTAAGTGTTGTAGGGAATGGGAAACCGAAAGTTAATGTACCGTTTGCGACATATCTAAATACGTAAGCTTGGGAATGAGCGCCAAAATGACTCCTTAGGCATGGGTGATGATATGTTTGTGTTGCTTATGTCCCGATGTATTAGATCTCTCTGCGATTGAAGCCAAAATGGAAATTAAGGCCCCAAACCCCTAGAATTTAAACATAAGGATTTCATTCGAAAAGGAGGAATCCAATTTGCTACTTGTAGTCTTAGGATTAAGTTGTTACCTGATCCTGCACTAAGATGTTTCAAGCTCACTAGTTAATTTGACAAAGTGAGCTCTGTCCAATTCCACAATCCAGTCAACAAATTGTTGGAAGATTCCAAATAAATCAACTTCGATAGTTGATCGACGCTAGCAGGAAGGTTGCCACTGAGTTGATTATCAAAAAGGTGCAACACCTCTAATGACGATAATTGTCCGATCGAGTCATGAATGCAAATTTGATGATTTGCAATCAAAAAGACTTTCAACAAGGTATGTTAAACCGGTGTCACCAAAGTTGTTCGATGACAAATTAATGTCTCTCAAGTTACAAAGGTTACCAAACGTATTAGGTATCGACTTAGTGAGTTGATTTACAGAGAGGTCAAGGCTAAGAAGGGAAGTCATGTTATGAATGGAATCAAGTATTGAACTTGAAACACCACATTCGCCAATATCTAATGAAAGTAGATTGCTAGGCAACCCTTTTAACACTGATTGAGAGAAGTCAAATTACGAAAGCTATAAATGTTGTTAGGAAAAGGGTCGACGAAATCACAGTAGCTTAAGTCTGATGAAACTAGACTCGTTAGACGGAGAATCCACTGTAGAAGCTAGGAACTTTGATCTGTTCAAAATCATTGCAGCTTAAATCTAGATGCTCAGCTTAAGTCTATGTTAAATGCCCTTTTAACATAGACTTTGTGTTTGCCATAAAAAGACGATCACCATCAAGTCCACGTAAATGAATCTCATGGGCATGGCCAGTGATGTTATCACAAACAATTCCAGCCCATCTGCAACACCACCCAAGAAGTAAGTCGGTCCGCTTCATCTATGAGGTCATGCTTGAACCGTAAAAGTGCTTGTCTCTCACTGTTCACACATAGTACACCATCAGACTTTTTATAAGATAAGCATAACTGAAACATGGCGAAAACAACAAGTAGTAACAATGACATGAAAAGGAATGAGAAACCGGACATCGAGCACTCATATTGGTTGATTAACGAAGGAATAATAGTTGCTTGATACTTGGTTTACAAGAGGATGTTGAAGTTCAATTTAAAGTTATTATCTGGAAAGTTGTTCTTTAGTGATTTGCTTACATGCAATTGAAAAGTTCCATATCAATAATTTATCCTTCTTGTTCTTTCTTCGAACGACATCCTTGACGTCATTATCAATAATGTTCTTAATTTCGCACATCACATTATTAAATAATTGATCAAAATGAACGAGTCAAAAACAATACTACGTCGATGGCGTGATGGGTTCCGATGGGCAGCGTGTTATAAGACCACATTTAATCGAACCGGTTTTGATCATGTTGACCATTAACCGAACTGAACCAGTTATTTTTTTATTATTATCTATATATATATATATATATATATATATATATATATAATATATATATATATATATATACTAGATTTAGTAAACCTGTGTATTACACGGGTTGAAAAAATAAAATGTTAATATAATAAAAATTAATAATTACAAAATATATTCTAAAATATGATATGACTTAAATTACGTATGAGAAATGACTATAAATAATAAAACTATGATATCAACTTCTTAAAATTTTGTTTTTAAATTTTTTCCAAAAAATAAACATTTTGTTTTAAAACAAATCGTATAAAAATATCATTTGTAAAATTCTTATTATAACTCCCAAATTTGATTATTTTTTGATTTTTAAAAAATTGACTTTTAAAAATACCAATTTTAAAATATTTGTGTTTTTAAAAAAGTTTTTATGCTTTAGAAAAATTTATTATTTATAAAAAATTTATTTGTTTAGAAATAACATTAATGAATAGATTTCTTTCTTAATTTATTAAATCTAAAAAGTATTATAATTAAAGTAATTATTTATATAAGAGAGATGCGGAAAAATTTAGGTGAGGATGATTATGGTACTGCCACGTGTCATCTCAAGTTACTCTTATATTAGAGTATTTTAAAAAAGTTCTATGCTTTAGAAAAATTTATTATTTTAAAAAAAATTATTTATTTAGAAATAATATTATTGAATAGATTCTTTCTTAATTTATTAAATCTAACAAATATTAAATATATATTAATAATTAAGATAATTATTTAATATGAGAGAGAGGTGGTAAAATTTTGGTGAGGATGATTGTGGTATTGTCACATGTCATCTCAAGTTACTCTTATATTAGAGTATTTTAAAAAAGTTCTATGCTTTAGAAAAATTTATTATTTTATAAAAAAAATTATTTATTTAGAAATAACATTAATGAATAGATTTTTTTCTTAATTTATTAATCTAAAAAAGTATTAAATAATATTATTACTAATTAAGGTAATTATTAATATGAGAGAGAGGGAAAAATTTTAGTGAGGATGATTGTGGTGCTGCCACGTGTCATCTCAAGTTACTCTTATATTAAGTATGAGGTTATAATATGTAATGCTTATAGTACAAGAGCTAAAACATAAACATGTTGTGTGGCCCATACCAGTTCTAATCTCACTTTACTCATCACTTTCCATCCTCACATTCTTCCTTCTTCTACTCTGATTCTTCGTTAAGAAGATGAACTATGTTAGGAGCCGACACACGATCGTACGTAGAAGCAAGAAGAAATGTTGATTTTGCTTTTATATATAATTTCTTACCAACATTTTTGCATGTCATCCTGGCTACTGTTTTTATATTTTTATACAACTGAAGAAATTATTATAAAAACTACATAAACTAACATTTTGAAAAGTGCCGAAGTGATTGTTTGTTAAATAAATAATGTTTTGATTATTTAATACAGAAGATATGACTAGCCATCTTTTTAACATGTATAGTTTGAACATTTATCTTCTTTCAGTATTTATATAAAGGCTTGATATATAACCATATAGGTGTGTTAACATTCAAACCTGCACAAAATTATATTTAGAGAAGTTCATGATTGTTTGTAAAGATTAAAGTAGAGAAGCTGTAAATTCAATTTGTGTATGCTAATGTGGTGATATTTAAGTTAGCACTTATATTTAGAGTAACTTCATAGTCAAACAGATTTCATATTGAGGTATAGTTTCTATCGACAAGAACTAATATTTTACATAGTTTGTATATAAAGGATCTTACTACCCAGTTCTTTTACATGTGTGATTTCCTATAGTAACAAGTTCAAGTACTTTTACTCAACTAAAACATTATCTTTGGTACGGTGTACATTAGGTAAAATGTTTAGAATTTTATTAATTAAGAATTTTGACGAATTGAATTGCAGTTTGTACTTGAAATTTTTGACATAATTTTACTTTTTTTATTGTTTTGTAAATGTTGGAGTAAAAAACTAATAACAGTTTTCTTATGCTCATGAACTTTCTTTTTCATTTTTAGTTGTTTCTTTTTTTCATTCGTGTACATATAATTTACTTATCACCGGCCAAATTATTTAACTCCTTCCTAAGTTCAACAATCTTCAGCAGCAATATGTTAATTTGGACTTTAATTTAATTTAAATCGGTTGCCTACTGCATTTTATTTAAAAACTGAATTGAAATTGTTTTTTCTTTTAAAAAAATTAGCATTTGCAAGTAACCCGCTTTTTTACTTTGTATCCGTTATCTATCTCTTGATATAGTTTATTAGCTCTACTTGTTTCCCCGATCTCATATGAAATTATCAAATGTTACGAGCATTACTACTTCTTTTAAATGTTAAAACATTGTTGATGTTTGTAAACAGGTAGTTGGAGAACACCAATGTTGGAATCAACTTAGACCACTGCTATACGATGCCTTGCTCTGAGGTTAGCCAGTAAGATTGCCGGTCTATTTGGTTATTTAGAAATGATGTTCTAGATTGTTGTTATATGTGTTTCTGCTTTTAAGTTATTACAGTTTTTCCTATGTAGCTATAAAAGATTAACATGGCCACCTTTTATATAGTCCACTCCCAACTATATGTAAATTTGATTCATGGTTTCAATTACTCTTTTTAACCTTTGACAAGAATTTACAGTTACATATGCACAAAAATGAACATGATGCATCATTCTTAATGTTGCTTTTTATTATTCTTCACTGTTGGATGTGAAATCTTACATCTTTAACATTTTTCTTTAATCATGCAGCCAATAAAAAAAGACAGTAGAATATTAAAAATAAATAAAATTTACCTCTGAAATGAAAGTAAGCACTTCATGTCCATCCACCGATTCAACCAATATTTGGCCACTAAAAGATGCATTTTTTTCCCACAAAAATTTCCAACGGTTTCCCCATGAAACACTTTTCCTGTGATGTTCCACGGAACATCTAGTTGGAAAGTAGCTAGCTGAAAAATGTTTTCCGACAATGTTTTTTGTTGGAAATCTGCTGATAAAGGGTGTTACCGACGACTTTTCACAAAAGTTGTCAGAAATGAATAAATTTTTGGGTAGTGGAGCAAGTTCAAATGATGATAGCTGAACAGAACAGTTGAATCAGCTGTCTAACCAATCCCTCGTCCTGTTCCGTTCTAAAATTAACAAAAAATAATTAATGAAGAAACACTCACATCTCATCCATAGTAACAGCAATCGATGAACATTGCAAGATTTAACCGACAAATACGGTTGTTTCTTCATGAACCAATCCGGATAAACATATGTCACTACATAGCATGACGGACTACAATTTCGTATATGAAGATCCGCTTCAAGCATGCCTGGATGTTTATATTGGGTTGAATAAACCCTTGAAGATCAATAACTTCTGAGTGTGCAATGAGCTATTCAGATTGTTGTATTTAAAGACTCGCTGAAGAGAGAGAGGATAAAAAGTATATGAGTTTGGGAATGAGGAGATCCGCCATTGATGAATAAAGAAGGTTCGAAACACATGGAACGCCATGAAAGAGGTTTTTGGAGAATAGAGAATTTGTTGGATGTGAGCCGATGACACTTTTATAGAAGAATTCATGATATGCACGTCCTCATACTACACCTAAGCCTTAGGTTGATTTCTATTGATTATTTATTTGTTTCATTTGTTACTTTTAAAAATTAATATTTAGATCTTTTAAGTGTTTGCCCAACTTATCTTTGTATAGAAATTGATATGACAAGCGAGCTTGATCCACCAATGCATCCGTTGTTTGATAAATTAACATAGGAATATATCCAATTCTTCTTCCTTAACTTTACCTTTTTGCATACCCTATTTCGTCATACGCTACATCCGGTCGGTTTGTATTATATAACATTATGACTATCATGTTTAAAACTCTTTTAATACATTATCGTGTGAGTTTATATATGAATTATATTGTGTTGCTACATTAAGCCATTACATCCATGAGTTTTCTTTTTCATCTTTAATATGAAATTTAAAACTTAAACTCAAAGTAAAATTTATAACTTATATACAACATCACTTCTATTACAACAAAAACGTATGCATAACATCAAAAAACCCTATACATTGATCAATTTACTCATGAAACGATAATATGCAATCCTCCATGATGTGCTCACCCATCAATGGAGCCACAATGATCCAAAATCCAATAACAAATCCAAGCGCGATGCTAATAACCAACCCCCATTCCGTTCCATCGTCTTCCTTTTGGTCTCTCATGATTGTATCAGTCGGTACTTCAAGCGTCACACAATTCTCGGTTAGTGGAGCTCCACAAAGTTTGTTTCCAAAAAAGCTGGACTCATTAAGACTCTGGAGCTGAGTACTAAGTGGAATTCTTCCGGTCAGTTTGTTGTAGGACACGTTGAAGCTACTCAAGAAATTTAAGCTTGACAAGCTCATCGGAAGTTCCCCCGAAAGCTTATTCATAGATAAATCAAAGATTCAAGCGCTTTCATGTCACCAATCTTCTCCGGAATATTCCCCGTCAGCTGGTTTCTTGATAAGTTCAATGATTTTAACTCGTGAAGAGTTGTAAGCTCACTTGGGATGTGTCCGGAAAAATTATTGCTCGAAAGGTCTATCAATGTCACTAGTCCTAGAATAGATTTGTAGGTGTATTCTTGTCCCTTTATTACTAATGTGTCACTAGCACTAAAAGAACTTGGTCGTACCACTGCGAAAATATCATAACTCCAGTTGAGTTAGTTACCCTTGAAGGCATGCTAAAATATTTGAAGCATCTAGGATATTTTTCCTGACAAATTATTTCTAGCAAGATCTAAAATTTGAGTATTTGAAAGATAACACAGTTCATCAGGAATATTTCCGTTTAAATTATTATACCTAAGGTTGAGAATTCTCAAAGTTGTGAGTTTTCCAATCCATGGTGGAATGTTTCCAACAAGTTTATTTCTGCCAAGTTGTAGGATTACTAACTGTGACATGTTCATTAAGGAAGAGGGTAAAGTTCCTGAAATCTTGTTCCCATGCAGATTCAACCATTCTAGGTTCACTAACGAACCCAATGTCCTTGGAATCTCACCAGACAATTTGTTATTTTCCAAATTTAAGACTATCAAACTCGACCACTTCTCCCAGCACTCCGGAATGATACCCGACAAATTATTATCCCAAAGAAAGAACTTGTGCTTCTCCCACACCACTGAAACACAACAAATGATGTAGTGGTCCCACAAAAGAATTATTTGATAGATCCAAATACGCAGGCACTAATGAACCATTTGAGAAAGAAGGTAAATTCCCCATAAACATATTAGAACTTAAGTCGAGCACTTCAAGTGTTGCGGGAAAACTAAAATTATGTACCCGTGATATTATTTTGCGACATATTTAAAAAAATTAGATTGGGTAATGATCTCCAAAATGACTCAGGAGGCATGGGTGATGAAATGCCTGTGTTGCTTATGTCGAGTGCTATTAAATCCCTCTGCGATTGAAGCCATAATGAAACTCAGGCCCTAAACAACTCCAAGATTTCAAATCAATCCCCGCAAGTGGAATGGAGGAATCCAGTTTGCAACTTGCAGGTTTAGAGTTAAGTTTATTGTGTGTCCATTTAGATATTTCAAGCTCACAAGTTTAGCAAAGTGAGCTTCTGTCACCAGACCCGACAACAAGTTGTAAGAAAACCCAATTACTTAACTTTGAAAGTTGCCGAGGCTCAGGGTTGCCGTGAGTTGGTTACCCGAAGATACAACGTTTCCAACGATGATAATTGTCCGATCGAGTCCGGAATGCTTCCATTCAGTGTATTCTCAAAAGATCTAACGTCTTCAACGACGATAGTCCCCGATAGAGTTGAGGAATTGGACCCGAAAGACTGAGGATTATACGTACAGACTCCAAACTCGGTGATTTGCAATCAAAAAGACTTTCCAAAGGTATGTTAACCCTCACAAAGTGTTTCCTGACAAATCATCTCTCTCAGTTACAAAGATTAGAAAACGAATTTGGCAATATTGCCTTGGTGAGTTGGTTTTTTGAGAGGTCAAGGCTAAGAAGAGAGGTCAAGTTATGAAGGGAATGAAGCTGCTGAACTTGAAATACCACAATACTGATATCTAAATATTTCAAGTTACTAGATAAACCTTCTAGTACCGACGAAGAATTCATGAAATCGTTTCCATGGGCATGAAGCGACTCGAGAGACGTCAAATTACGGAAGCTATAAATACTACTAGGAAAAGGTGGTTAAAGTAACAGTAACTTAAGTCCAATGAAACTAGACTTGTTAGACTAAAAATCCACTGTGGACATAAGTGTTGGTAAAATCATTGGCAGAAAGATCAAGCAGAGAAAGGGATGTTACATTAAGACTAGGAACATGAGGATGTATATCTGAGAGACGACAATTAGACAAATGCAGTTTCTCCAAAGAAGGGAGATTGTTAATCACCTGAAACCAATCAATAGCTTTGCTAAGGTCTATGCCACTCACATCCAAATGATGCAACATACGAAGACTCGACAAACCACGGCATTTTCATCATGCTTGTTTTAGACACAACCTCTAAGCGAAAGGACCCGTAACTCTGAAATATTCCCGATTTGCGGAGGGATCATCCCACAAAGTTCGAATAGGAGAGGTTAAGATACCTCAAGTTTTTAGAGAACCTATGAAGCTTGGAATTGGATCTCTTTGAACTCATTGCAACTCAAATCTAGATACTTGAGTTGTTTCAGCTCCAACAAAGATGGACTTAAATGCCCTCCTAGCCTCTGCTTTAAGCGTTGTTTTCTCTTCTTACGCTAAAAGAGAATATATCACAGTGACCATCAAGTCCAGGAAGATGAATCTCATGGACATGACCAGTTACGTTATCACAAACAATTCCGGCCCATTTACAGCAGTCACTCTTCTCACCAGCCCACGAAGCAAGCGATCTGCTTCGTCTACGAGGCCCTGCTTGAACCGAACGAGTGCTTGTCTCTCACCGTCCATGCATAATACATCACACGGACTTTTGATCCGACAAGCACAAATGAAACAATGCTAAAAGAACAAGCAACCACAAGTGGCAAGACTGAATGAAGAATTGAACTTCGAGCACTCATATCGGTTTTACTTAGAAGGAAATAACAGTGCTTGAGTTCTAGTGTGTTTACAAGAGTACGTGGATGTACTATTTATACTCGCACGTTTACTTATCACGAGTAGCTTTCATTCTCCCGTGACGACCGGGTTGGAAATCTTAAAAATCTAAATAAACAAGTGGAGTGTGAATAATAGATTTTATATTCCAAGTTTGTGATAAGATACAAGACCGATATATGGTGACATAAATAGATATGATTCTGTTAGGCCAAGTGACTAGAATTAGTTTCATGTCCACAGAAAATTATTATCGTGCAAAGGATAATAATATTATTACAAGAAAGAAGATATTTTAATAAAGAAGCTGACACTTACGTAATGATATATTTGTTCTATTTAAACCATTAGATGATATATTTTGGAGGGTGATTTCTTTTAATTAAATAAAAACAATCTAAATTTATATTTAGATTATTACATTAAGAGTACTAGCTCAATAACCACTATATCATGTATAAACATTTCGGTTCAAATTTATGTAATGTTAGTCGTTTAAAACTACTAGTGGGTTACATCTGCACTTCGTCGTGACTCGTAGAATAACTATTTAAGCATATAGTACAAATGTTAAGCTAATGTTATTGTTTTAGTATTATCTCTACTATTATATAACAAATAATAAGTAGATTGATAATTTCTATTTTTTGTAAAACGCGTAAAATAATTATTTAAGCATATGATACAAATGTTTTATGTAATTGTTCTTAAATTGTCCTCATTTAATATATTTTTCTAATTAATACATGAGTTAATGCATATGATTAATTTTATATTAAGTATTATTTTATTTATAATATTTAAATTAATATTATATTTTATATATATTTTTACTATTTAAATTAAGTATTATATTATTATTAAATACTATTTATCAACTATTACAAGTTATAATAATAATAATAGTATAATAATAATAATAATATTGATAATGATAATAATAAATAATAATAATAATATAATAATAATAATAATAATAATAATATATAATCGGTATTTATAATTGTCGGAAAAGAGATTCCGTAACACCCGCGCATCATGCGAGTTAATTCATTCTACATAACATATTAAAAGCAATAATGAATATCTATATTAATCTATACTATTTATAAAACATTTTAAGATGTCAAAATAATGAATTATTTTGACCTTAAGACACCTATAGGGTTAGTATGGTAATATTATGATGGATATTAATTTAATTCTTTTAAACCTATTACTTCATTGAATTTAATAATAATAAAAATAGTAATAGTATTTAATGTAATTATAATAGCTATTTACAAAATAAAACAATTTTAGTAATAAGTAATAATGTATGGTATAAACAAGTTATCAAACTAAAACATACAAACTTTCAAAACTGTTTCAAGGTTCTGAATCTTATATCGATTTTTAAATATGATGGTTTATAAAATTTAAATTTGTCGTTATGATGTGCTAAATTATATTAACGTTTCGGCATGACTTTTTTTCAAAACAGAGTTGTCAATATAATTTTATCCATACTATGGATTGAATACTAATGTACAAGTAATCAAAATCAAGTGTTGTAAATTTTAACAACCTGAGACAAAGCGCAGGTTCACACACTAGTCATTACTTATAACAATAGTATAGCCATAGTTATTATCCTTAATATATTATATCATCGTTATTTTTAACAATAATATTGTTATTACCATATTACATAAGGTTTTCACAAAACGACCGGTTAGAACTCTTAAAAGTCTAAGTAAACGGGTGGAGTGTAAATAATAGATTTGGAAATTCCAACTTCGTGATAAGATGCAAGATGGATATACGGTGGGCATAAATGATATGATGCTGTTGACAAGTTAAGGTCAAGTGACTAGTCAAATTAGTTTCGTATCCACACAAAATTATTATCATGCTATGTATCATATATTATTACAAGAAGAATCATTTTTAAATAAAGAAACTAACACTTAAAAGATGATATATTTTTTGTTTCAATCATTAGATGATATATTTTTACGAAGCCGCCTAGCCTAGTGATAGCCCCATGACTTCTCAAATGAGAGGTCGTGGGTTCGGGGCAAAAACGTTCTAGGCTGAGCCAGTGAGTTTATCTAGTTGTCTGTTTCCTCCTGAGGGAGTTGGGAGTGTGCTCCTGGAAATAATTATACCCAATTAAAATAATACTTATCATCCGAAGTAGAGTCATACCATTACCGTTAAATAAAAGATATATCTTTGATGGGTGATTTCTTTAATTTAATTTACGTTTGATTATTATATTGATCAGTATACTAGCTCAATTGTCATACCATCAAAATCCACGTGCGGGTTTTACCACGAGCATGTGACAAACCAGGATCTCAGTCATTAGTTACTCAGAACGACTCTATATGAACATACGAACCAATTAGAGATTAACTTTAAAAACGGTGCGGAAGCGTTTAGTAACATAACAAACCAATGTAATGTAACACAATATAAAAATGCGCAAACACGCGCCCACCATTGTGCAAAACCCATTACATAACTGTTTCCACAATAAAAATCAACCAATGGTTCAACAATGCTGACTCACACAATGCTGACCCGTGATGTGCTCCTAAGCAAATCGATAACTTCAACCTGAGAATAACATACTAAAAGAGTCAACATAATGGTTGGTGAGTTCAAGAGTTTGCGTAAAACATAACAGTAACAGTTATAAAACAAAAGAGTGCATTGAATTAGATAGCTAGTCTAAATCCACAAGTAATAATCGTAGTGATTTCACGATCGAAGCTGACAGCGTTTCTTTTGATTGCCTCCCGTCACGACTTACTAGGTCGTGACACCATGTGTTAGGACATATTGCGCCCGTTTGACCTCGAGTCGCATAGGTGGAGCTTGTCAAACCCAGTAGTACTACCCAAGATTTCCCGCTAGTTTCAATATTAACGATCTGAAAGTGTGAGGACTTTCATAGTATATCGCGCTACATTACACTATACACAACTTATAATCAATAAAGCGTTTCAGAACGAGTATGCTATCTCCCCCAAAAGAGAGTGTAAATAAAGTGGGGCATGAACTCACCTGATGTGCACACGAATGATATTAAAGCTAACTTGAGAGAGAGAGGGGAAAGACAACCTTCAGAGGTTACCTAAACCACACAAGTACATGAGTACGTGTACACAGAATCTTTAACAACACTAAGTGCTCAATAAACACATTGACCAAAGGTTTTAGAAAAACAAGACTCATTTGACCTAGTTGACCCATTTGACCTATTGGTGACATATTAAATTAAGTCCTTGTTTGATCAAATATAACAACTAATAATTAAACATGCTGTTCCAGAATACTATACAAGTTGTTCTCATAATCCACATTGCAACACGTAAGACTTATCATGTTTTTCATGCTAATCCAGATTATCATACAACGCACGTAATCCAAACCATCATACAACACAGATTCAAAATTAGATTCCCTTACATCACATATTAGGTTTTGTCACTCACAACGTGCCATGTGAAGCCACTCACGGCTGCACACCCTAACCCTGCCAATCCTACAAAGTAGGGGCCTCAGATTTGCACGTGCGTATGATAACCAGGATCAGTATTCCACATGTAACACACATAAGGTAGACACTAGTCTTATGAAATCAATAATGACAATTTATCACAGCCCATAGCATATACATTTGCACATTTTCCAATAAAGCTCACATGTACCCATAGTTGCACCAACTAACCATAAGACCCAAACATCACAAACTAACACATTAGACATCATCAATGAGCATTCTAACATAATCCTAATACCATAAACATGTCCAATTCACCATATCCAAGATTCTACACAAATAAAGTTTCCCTTTTGGAAAGTAATATCCCAAAATCAATCTAACACCCAATTCAATCATGAATTCATTAACACACTACCTATTCAAGCTCACTACTATCACCTAGACATGTTCATCATCATCAAATCATCATAATTCACCAATCTTATATCCAAAAGTTTCTACTTATAGCAAGGTATGAACTACATGATCAATTCTTGGATTTCTTGCATAATTATCATAATTCCAACATTCATACAATATTATTAACATCCTAACATCATCAATCCATCATCAAATCATCAAGTTCATGCATAAAAGTTACTATTAATAGTAAGGTATGATCCACGAATCAAAATCATGAATTTCTTGTACAATCCACGTAAACTATCATCAATACTATCTAACTAACATCATACAATCACCAAACCATCAAAAATTCGACATTTAGAACAGAAATCGAACTAGGGTTCGGCCAATGTTAAGAAAACATGACAAACCAATAAAAATCTAACCTTTAATCGCGTAATAGCTAAGAATTGGTGTTGTTAACGTGTTGTAATCCTTGGAATCAATCAAAATCGAGTCTCTCTTGCTTGTTCTTGGTCGAAAGTCGTGGTTTGTGTGTGAAAGGATGATGGTCGCGGCCGATTATGGTGTTTAAGGGATTAGGGTTTTGGTTTTTAATAAATATTATATTTAGAATGTTACCATTTAGCCATTAATGTTTTATATTTTTATAAAAACCAATCTTTTAACACTTTTTAAAAGGTTTAAACTATGAATTACAAGCATTATAAACTAACAATAATAATCATACATAATTTCCACTAGTCATAAAAATACACAAAATAAATATAACACGTTGGCACGTTACAAGGTGAAATTCACAAATAATATTTAAAATTCATAAATCACGTAACCACAAACTAATAACCAACATTATTAGTTAAATTATTATCTGTTTATCATTGTTAATTATTATTAAGTTACCAACGTTCAAGGACAACTAGTGTGTGCTCACGACACGTATATGCAAGACCTAACGGAACTAACGGGGTTTGGTAACGGAAAATTACCGGATGTCACATTATCACCATGTTGAAAGAATTTTCGTCCCGAAAATTGCATTACATGGTGTGTTCCATCACTGGTCTACTGCATTGGCATAAAGTAATCGAGTGAGTTTCGGGTGAGTTGTCACATCATCCTCATGTTGAAAGAAATTTCGTCCCGAAATTTAATCAATACCTTCGCTGGCCGTCATCTTTGTTTTGAACAGCTGAGGATACTTAAGCTTCATCTGGTCCTCACATTCCCACGTGAATTCCGGTCCACGTCTCGAGTTCTGATAAACTTTGACTATGGGTATCTTGCTTTGCTTAAGCGTCTTTACCTCACGATCCATCACTTCGACTGGTTTTTCAATGAAGTGTAATTGCTCATCTACTTGCACTTTCACAAGGGGTACTACCATTGTTTCATCCGTTAAGCACTTCTTCAAGTTTGAGACATGAGATACATTATGGATTCCATTTAGCGAGTCAGGTAGGGCTAACCAGTAGGCCACCGGACCTATTCTTTCCAAAATCTCAAATGGTCCAACGTATCTTGGATTTAGCTTTCCTCTTTTACCAAATCGAATCACACATTTCCACGGTGAGACTTTTAATAACACGTAGTCACCGACCTGAAACTCCAAAGGTTTCCGTCGCTTATCTGCGTAGCTTTTTTGTCTGTCACGTGCTGCAGCCATACGGTTCCTTATCTGCACAATCTTCTCAGTGCTCTCGTGCCCTAACTCGGGACCCGTTAGTGGCTATCACCAATTTCAGCCCAGCAAACCGATGATCTACATTTTCATCCATACAAGGCTTCAAAAGGTGTTGCCTTTATGCTGGTGTGATAGCTATTGTTGTAAGAATATTCCACCAATGGTAGGTGAACTTCCTAGTTATTCCCGAAGTCAATCACACAAGCATGTAGCATGTCCTCCAATGTCTGTATAGTACGCTCACTTTGACCATCAGTTTGCGGATGATAAGCAGTACTCATGTCTAATCGCGTACCCAAAGATTTCTGTAATGACTGCCAGAAGTGCGATGTAAAACGAGCATCGCGGTCTGAAATAATTGAGACTGGTACACCATGTCTCGAAACTATTTCTTTCAGATAGAGTCGGGTTAACTTGTCCATTTTGTCCATTTCCTTTATCGCCAAGAAATGAGCGGACTTCGTTAATCGATCTACGATAACCCATATCGTGTCACAACCAGTAGGAGTCCGGGGTAGTTTGGTAATGAAATCTATCGAAATCTGTTCCCACTTCCATATAGGAATCTCAGGTTGTTTCTGATATTCCACTTTTACTTTCGAGCAGGTCAAGCACTTGCTCACATATGTAGCTACATCCGCTTTCATGTTAGGCCACCAGTAGTACGCCTTCAGGTCATGATACATCTTGTCAGATCCAGGATGTATAGAGTACTTAGACTTGTGTGCCTCGCACATAACCAAGTCCCTCAGATTTCCATGCAAAGATACCCAGAGTCTGTCCATGAAATAACTAACTCCATCCGCCTTTACTTCCAACTATTTATCCATTCCCCGTAACGATTCAGACCCAATGTTTTTTATTTTCAGAGCTTCTGTCTGAGCCTCTCGGATTTATTCAGGTAACTGTGTGCTAATCGTAAGTTGCAAAGCTCGCACTCGTCGGGGCTTAGCAGTTTCCTTTCTACTCAGCGCGTCAACGACTACATTAGCCTTTCCCGGATGATATTTGATAACACAATCATAGTAGTTCAATAATTCTACCTAGCGTCTTTGCCTCATGTTTAATTCCTTCTGCTCAAAGATGTGCTGAAGACTCTTGTGATCGGTGTAAATAGTGCACTTGGTACCGTACAAGTAATGTCTCCAGATCTTTAAGGCAAAAACTACCGCACCCAGTTCCAAGTCATGGTGGTATAGTTCTTCTCGTGAACCTTCAGTTGTCTCGAGGCTTAAGCTATCACTTTATCTCGCTGCATCAAGACACAACCAAGTCCTTGAATAGAAGCATCACAATAGACTACGAAGTCATCACTTCCCGCCAGTAACGCTAATATCGGTGTGCTACACAGTTTATGTTTCAATAATTGGAAAGCAGATTCCTGACTCTCACCCTATTTGTATGTTGTTCCCTTGTGAGTCAAGACTGTGAGAGGTTGAGCGATCTTAGAAAATCCTTCAATGAATCGCTAATAGTATCCTGCCATTCCAAGAAACTGTCGTATCTCACTTGGCGTTTTGGGTACCGCCCAATTCTTTATTGCTTCAATCTTTGCAGGATCGACATGTATTCCTTTCTCATTAACAAAATGACTCAAGAATTGCACTTCACGTATCCAGAAATGACACTTAGAAAACTTGGCGTACAGTTATTCCTTCCTAAGTTATTCCAAGATTAAACTTAAGTGCTCCTCATGTTCTTCCTCAGTCCTTGAGTAGATTAATATGTCATCAATAAACACAATAACAAACTAATCGAGATAGGTTGCACACACGATTCATGAGGTCCATGAATACGGCTGGTGCATTCATCAACCCGAATGGCATGACCAAGAACTCGTAATGACCGTAACGTGTACGGAAGGTGGTATTCGAGATGTCTTCCTCTCGAACTCTCAGTTGATGGTACCCAGACCTCAAGTCAATCTTAGAAAAATAGCTTGATCCTTGAAGTTGATCGAACAAATCATCTATACGAGGTAGTGGGTATCTATTCTTGATGTAACCTTGTTCAATTCTCTATAGTCGATGCACATTCGAAATGTACCATCCTTCTTCTTGACAAACAGAACTAGTGCTCCCCAAGGCGACGAGCTCGATCGGATAAACCCTTTATCCAACAGCTCTTGTAGTTAAGCAGATAATTCTTGTAGTTCGTTCGGAGCTAACTGGTAAGGTGCTCTCACAATCGGAGCAGCTCCTGGAGTCAAATCAATCTGGAATTCAACTTGACGATGAGGTCGTAATCCAGGAAGATCCTCTGGAAACACCTCAGGATATTCATGAATGACAGGGATATCCTCTATCCTTTTTTCTTCTGGTTGTTTATCAGTAACGAGGGCTAATATGGCTAAGCGACCTTTCCGCAACAACTTCTGTGCTTTCATGAATGAGATGATGCCCATCACTGCACCACTTCTATCGCCTCTGATCGTAAGAATTTCTTCACCAATAGGGATTCGTATGATCTTCTCGTGACATATGACTTCCGCCAGCTTGTCGGAAAGCCAATCCATGCCTACTACTATATCGAAACTCCTTAGTGTAACAGGCATGAGATCTATATCAAAGGTATGACCAGCAAGTTCTATCTTGCAATCTCTAAGGATACGCGTTACATGAATCTGCTTACCGTCAGCTAACTCTACGGTGTAATTAGATTCTAATGCTAAGGGCATATCACTTAAAAGTCTACTAAACTTAGTGGAGATGAAACTTCTATCGGCTCCCGGGTCAAACAGTACAGTAGCAAAACGACCGTTAACAGAAAATTTACCAGTAATAGTAGTAGGGTCGTTTAGAGCCTCACCTGAACCGATAACAAAGGCTCTCCCTTTTGTTCCACCGCTGTTACCACCGTTGCTGTTGCCATTGCCATGGTTGTTGTTGTTGTTGTTGTTCCCACCGTTGTTTGCACCATTCCCATTCTTCCTCAACTGAGAACAGTTTCTCCTATAATGGCCCTCTTTCCCATATTCAAAGCAGCCTTTGGGTGTTTCCTGGGATTGTTGTGGCTTTTTCATCAGCTCGCCATGGCAGTCTTTTGATGTATGTCCAATCTTTCCACAGCGCTGGCATTTGAAGTTGTCACATCCACCCATATGATGATAGTTACACCGGTTGCACTTTGGGTGTCTCCCTCCGTATCCGCTTGGCCATTGGTTTGAGGGAGTCGTCTGGTTGAAGCTTCGGTTGTTGTCGAACCTCCTCTGTTACTGAGGATGCTGTTGCTGCTGAGGTTGACTGTTTGATGATGATCCCTTATTGCCTAAGCCGTCCCACTTGCGTTTATTGTCGGGCACGCTTGCCACAGCGCCCCGCTTGGGTAGTTTGCCTTGCTCTACCACTTGATCCATAAGTTTGTGGGTTAGCCAAATCACCTGTTGAATAGTAGGAAGGTTTGCAGCAGTCACCATGCTCTGTATCTCCGGAACCAAGCCGCGTAGATAAAGCGCAATCCGCTTAACCGGCGTGTCGATCATGCCTGGGCAAAGCGTTGCCAACTCGTGAGACCTTGTTGTGTAGGCCTCAATCTCCGATCCTTCCATCTTGAGCTGCCAAAATTTGGCTTCCAGCTTTTGAACTTTGCTACGAGGGCAATATTCCTCCATCATCATTTCATTGAATTCATCCCATGGTAAGGCATTGGCGATTGCCTGACCAAGCATTTGTACTTGGGCATTCCACCACGAGAGTGTTGCGCCCTCAAGCGTCCCCATGGCATACTTTACTTGATCCACCGCTGGACAGTTGCATTTGGAGAAGACTGACTCGGTCTTCTCAAACCAACGTATGAACCCTACAGCTCCCTCAGCTCCATTATACGTATGGGGCTTGCAGTCCATGAATGCTTTATATGTGCACGCTGGCGGTCCTGTATTTGATGTGTGTGTGTGTTAGGATGAGATTTTAAGTGTCTAAACATTAAATATTACATATGATTATTTGTTTTTATGCATGTGATTAAATTGAATAGGTTAACTATGAGTTGGAAGTGATTTTGTAGGTAAAACAAGCAAGTTGGAAGCTTACATGGTGAAACAAGTCGTTGGAGGTGTCAAGAAAGAAGGATTCAAAGTGCAGCAGAAAGGCTTCAATCGTAGCCTACTGTAGCCACCGTAGGCTACGCCAGCTCAAGAAAAAAATCAGCAGAAAGGGTCCCAGCGTAGGCTACGCTGTCTGGCATAGGCTTCGCCAGGACAATTTTTGAAAACCTATAAAATCGCGTTTTTATTATGTTTCAACCACCACTTGCCCCCTATTCGACCTAGAACATTTAGAGACGAATTTTGGGAGTTCTTAGATCGATTTTTCACCATTCCAACCCTCAAAAACAAGATACAATCATCCGGAATGCAAATCAACAACGATTTTGAAGATCATTCACGAACAATGAGCGGCTAATCTTCTCGTGATCGACTTCGGGTATTAGGTTTTGTGTGATTAGGTTTTTGTTCTTGTTTAACTTTGTTGGGATTAAACTTTAGAACCCGTTAAGTTCTTTTATGAGTTTAACTTGTGTTTTGATTATTTAAACAACGACGTTGGTAAACTTTTATTTGAATATCATTTAATCTTCCGGAAATTATATGATTGCAAGTTTTGGTTTCTAATTGAATTGGCATTGTGTATCAAGACCCATTAAGTCCTGATTATCGATATCACTTAATCATCGCACATATAGAGTCCCTATTAAGGATTTTCCTTGAAGTTAAACTAAACAATTGCTGAAAACCAAACCTAGAACCGAAGTGGGTTACTTTCTCTTATAATCGTTTTCTTAATCAAGTTTGATTCTTTCAAAGTTGTTTTCTTAGTTTATTTGTTAATTATTCCAAAAATTCAATTTTCACAGCCAAGAGGCAATAGTTAAGTAATTTGTTAATTTAATTAATCATTATTTTCTAAATCAAAGTACAATACACCGACCACTAATTCCACGAGGATCGACAACCCTACTTACCCTAACTAGTTTAAGGTGAATAGGAACACACATTTTAACATCTTACTTGATTGATACTTCGACATCGATCAAATTTTGGCGTCGTTGCCGGGGAATTGGTGCGCTTGGTGTTTTGTTATTTTATTTGTTTTATAAGAAAAAAAAAGCTTTTTTGTTACTTGTCTTATTTTATTTGTTTTTATTTTCGTGTTACGCTTGGTGTTTTCAGTGCGCTGGTGACAGGTTGCATGCATACTCGATATTCGGGTAGGAAATCACCACTAGTATTCGATCCAGAGATAGAGAAATCAACAAGGTATAATCGTGTCTTGCATCGTTCAGGGTTACCAACTACATCAATTTCACAAGCCATTGATCAAGCAGTTGATAGTTTGTCTGATTCAACTAACATGGATAATACAAACAACCAACCACCTCAAAATCCAAACCCTCATCCTAATAACCAACACCAAAACCCAAATCCACCCCCACCACCAAATAACAACCGCAACAACAACCTAAATCAACCACCTCCCAACAATAATATGAATCAAAATAACCTCAATCAAGGAGACGACTTTGATCATGTAAGCATGCATAGTGTTCACACGGGTGATGAGAATATGAAGATGAATGGGATAACAATGAAGAACCCTATAACGGTGAAATTATGATTCTTGGAATGGAAATTTTGGTGGAGGTGATGGACAAAACGGAAATAACAATTGGGGGAATGATCAACATGGGTGGAATGCACCACCTATCAACCAACAAAGGGGTAGGGTTAATAATAACATCAATCAGCCAAGAAGACCTCAAAGAGCTCAAGTACAAGGTGTGGATAGCCATTTTAGACCGGCTATTTCTGAAAATCCAAATCCCATCGTACCTCCAAATCATAGAGGAAGAGCTTTTGATGTACGCCCTCATTATCTCACTATTCTTCCTGCATTTAGAGGTACTGCAACAAGAGAACCATATGTGCATCTTGCTGAATTTGATGTAATATGTAGCACTATTGGTGGGAATCACTTCACACAAGATGAAGTGAGGTTGAGATTGTTTCAATTTACTTTGAAAGATAGAGCTAAGCAATGGTTCCTCACTTTGCCTGACAACAGTATTCATACTTGGCAAGAGATGCAAAGGGTTTTCCTTGAAGAATATTATTCTATGGGAAAGACAAGTGATGCAAGGGAGGTCATTCGATCTTTTCAACAACAAGTGGGTGAGCAATTTCATGAGGCATTTACAAGATTCAAGGAATCGATCCGCATGTATCCTCATCATGGTATTGAAAGGTGGGAATTGATTAAGGCATTTTCAGATGGACTAACACCAGAAGAAAGGAAATACTTGTATTCTACAAGTAATGGAACATTCTTATCTAATCATGAAGATATGGATTGGGAATTCCTAGAACGAATGTGCAAGAATTCCAAAGCTCAAGCTTCGGCTAGTAGACGGTCAAGCCTGCTCTGGCAAGGTCAACCACCATTGATTATGAGAGTAAAGAAAGAATTTCACCTTTGGAGAGACAATTGGCCAAGTTAGGACATGCGGGGACTAAAGATGTGGCTTCAATTGGATTTAATGTATGCAATGAATGTGGTGACTTGGGGCATGCAAGTGCAAAGTGTCCGTTGCTTTTAGGTCAACATGAAGAGGTGAATCAAGTATATGGAGAGAGAAAACAGTTTGATATGAACTCCAATACTTATCACCCTAGTTTGAGGAATCATCCACACTTTCAGTATGGAAATGCTTCAAACCAGATGAACCCTAATTTTCAAGGTAATAATCAAGGTGGTCAAGCTTATCAAAACCGAGAACAAGGGAATTATAATCAAAGTGGTTATCAAAGAACTTCATATTCTCAAGGAAACAATCAAGGAAACTACAATCATAGGGATCAACAAGGTAGTTCATCACGCAACTATCAAAGTAATTCTCAATCGGGACAACTTGGTGGTGAAGAGTCTACAAATGCAAAGTTGGATGCTTTGATGACCATGATGAAAAAGAATATGAAAGAGAACAAGTGAGAAAATGAAATTAAGGACAAGGCTTATAAAGCCTTAAATAAACAAGTGGGTCAACTTGCAGAGGATGTGGCTCAAATTAAAAGGAACCCTGGAAAGCTACTAAATGATACCACGGTCAATCCTCAACATCAAGGAACCAACACAGAAAATATGAGAACTGTTCACATCAATTCGGTTAGTATCCTTTCTGACTCTAAAATTATTGATAATGACTTTACTTCTTTTTCACAACAAGTTACAGATAAGGAAGAGAAAGCCGATACAGTGGAGGAGAGTGACCCAGGAGCACCCATCATTCTAATAAAAGTAGGGAAGTTGAAGATAAAAAGAGCACTTTTGGATTATGGAGCAGCTGTTAGTATCTTACCAGGTATGTTGTATGATCAGTATGACTTCGGTCCTTTAGAGGAATTTGACACCACTGTGGTGTTAGCTGACTTGACTCAAAAATGTCCTCGGGGGATGGTAAAGAATGTTATAATCAAGTTGGGAGAATTTTACTACCCTGTGGACTTTATGGTGCTTGATTATGCACCAATGAGGACAAATGAGCAACCGAATGTCATATTGGGTGACCATTTTTAGCAACTGCCAATGCTCAAATCAATTGTCGGGATGGAACAATTGACATGACTTACGAAACTCGTAAGTTACGTTTTAATGTATTTTCCAAGTCGATTAATTATTTTGTTAATAATAAAGTTTTTATGGCAGATATGACTAACGTGTGTGTTCCTACTTATACTTCACATGTAAGCATGAACACCACTTTTGAGAATGATTTTGAGTATGATAGGGATAAGCATGTGGACTTGAAGGAATTGGTGGATTTAAAAGAAAAGAAAGAGACAATTATGAAGATGGAAACAAAAGATGTGAAACCTAAAATGAAGAAAAAAGTTGGCGATCTACTTGATCCTATAAAAGACAAAGTTGAGGCATTAATATTTGGGCCACAATGCGATCTAGTTGAAGAACTGCCAAATCACTTGAAGAATACCGGAGTCAAGCATCCTACTCGACCACCATGAGTGGTCGCAGGTATGGTCGCAGGTATGGTCTGGCTGAAGACCTAAAACTTAGCGCTAATCGGGAGGCAACCCGAAGTTAACTTTTATGTTTTATGTTTGATGTGTCTATTTAAGTAGATTATTTTGATAATGGTTATATTTTTGTCCGGGTCGGTTCGGGTTGGAAAAATTGTTTGTGTTGATTAAGTGAATAAATTGATTTGCAAAGAAGAAAATTCACACACTTAACTTAAATACCATACATTGGGGACAATGTATCTCAAGTGTGGGGATGAGGGAAATTTGGAAAAAATTTATTGTTTTTAGGCAATTCAATCTAACACGAAAACGACAAGCACACCAATTGATTCTTGCCTTGTTTGATGTAAGGGTCCTTAGTCATGGAATAATTCTAAGATAGCAAAAATAAAATGTTAGCAAGGTTTTTAGAAAACTTAAGAACTGCCTAGTTAGGGTTAATAGGCTATTGGTGTAATAAAAGCATGCGCACACCGGCAACCCTAATTCCTACTTGGCGAGATTTTGGAGCTTCTAGATTGTTAGTTCACATAAAAATTTGTTTTAATTGTTGAGTGTAGGCCGTATGATTTTTTGTTTTAGAACTTGTGTGATTTGATACATATTGAGACGGTGAATTTGATAAATGCACATAAATGATAGAGGCAATCTAGGATTCCTTTTTCTTTTAATACCATTTTTTGTGTTTCACCACTTTACCTAAAATTCCCCCTAGTTGCCACTTTCGAGCCTTAAACCGTTTATTTTGACAAACCCATATCAATAAAACCCAAATCAAATTTTACCCAATGTGACCAAGTTACCACTGTTGATAGCATTCAGACTAGCTTCAGTATTTGATTTATGATAAAAGCAAAAAATAAAAAAAAATAAAAAATAATAATAAAAAAACTAGAAAAAAAGAAAAAAAAAAGAGAAAGAAAAGAAAGATGCAAATTGTTGGTTATGGGTTAAATATGCACCCATGCGTTTGCTTTGTTTGAATATTAGTTATGCCAATAAGGATGTCAACAGTTGGTATTCCTTAATTTATATTTTAGCCACACTCACAGCCAATCATTCCTACCTTAACCTAAGCCCAAAACCCGTAAGTCCTTTTGATGTGTGCATTGTCAATTATTACCGTGGAAATTTGATTGTCACCCAAGCATATGATAACAAAGTTTCATATGTGGACCTTTTGAGTGATATATTGGTGCAATTTTCACCAATCCAAAAATAAACCAGAGGAGTGACAAATGGTGAGGGTGTGTTGCATGACAATAAAAGCCGAAAGCTTGTTAGGTTTAACTAGTCAGGTTCTATTTTGAATTAAATGTAACATTCTTTACTTGCTAACCAAAAATGATTATTGTAATTCTGGAATGGGTTTGACTTTGGACCATAGCCAAGACATAGCAAGGGATTTGGGTTTATAATGTTGTTAAGTGTTTTGAATTAGATTTGCTTGAGGGCAAGCAAAGTTTAAGTGTGGGGATGTGATGTGTGTGTGTTAGGATGAGATTTTAAGTGTCTAAACGTTAAATATTACATATGATTATTCGTTTTTATGCATGTGATTAAGTTGAATAGGTTAACTATGAGTTGGAAGTGATTTTGTAGGTAAAACAAGCAAGTTGTAAGCTTACATGGTGAAACAAGTCGTTGGAGGTGTCAAGAAAGAAGGATTCAAAGTGCAGCAGAAAGGCTTCAATCGTAGCCTACTGTAGCCACCGTAGGCTACGCCAGCTCAAGAAAAAAATCAGCAGAAAGGGTCCCAGCATAGGCTACGCTGTCTGGCGTAGGCTACGCCAGGACAATTTTTGAAAACCTATAAAATCGTGTTTTTATTATGTTTCAGCCACCACTTGCCCCCTATTCAACCTAGAACGTTTAGAGACGAATTTTGGGAGTTCTTAGATCGATTTTTCACCATTCCAACCCTCAAAAACAAGATACAATCATCCGGAATGCAAATCAACAATGATTTTGAAGATCATTCACGAACAATGAGCGGCTAATCTTCTCGTGATCGACTTCGGGTATTAGGTTTTGTGTGATTAGGTTTTGGTTTTTGTTTAACTTTGTTGGGATTAAACTTTAAAAACCGTTAAGTTCTTTTATGAGTTTAACTTGTGTTTTGATTATTTAAATAACGACGTTGGTAAACTTTTATTTGAATATCATTTAATCTTCCGGAAATTATATGATTACAAGTTTTGGTTTCTAATTGAATTGGCATTGTGTATCAAGACCCATTAAGTCCTGATTATCGATATCACTTAATCATCGCACATATAGAGTCCCTATTAAGGATTTTCCTTAAAGTTAAACTAAACAATTGCTGAAAACCAAACCTAGAACCGAAGTGGGTTACTTTCTCTTATTATCGTTTTCTTAATCAAGTTTGATTCTTTCAAAGTTGTTTTCTTAGTTTATTTGTTAATTATTCCAAAAATCCAATTTTCACAGCCAAGAGGCAATAGTTAAGTAATTTGTTAATTTAATTAATCATTATTTTCTAAATCAAAGTACAATGCACCGACCACTAATTCCACAAGGATCGACAACTCTACTTACCCTAACTAGTTTAAGGTGAATAGGAACACACATTTTAACATCTTATTTGATTGATACTTCGACATCGATCAGTATTCAACGTTTCGGATTGTTTAGTCCAATCAAATGGGTTAACCATCTCGTAGAAAAATTTATGCAGTTGATGACCAAGGTCATCATTTACCTCCAAATTGAGCAGCTTGTGCACCAACCGCTGCTTGCACATGCTGATTTATCAGGGCAGCTAATTCAGTAGGGGTCATGTTTATAGCACCGGTACCATGACCACCGGCACCACATCCACGGCCACGTCCACGTCCTCTACCTCGTACGTCCATATTTCAATTTACATTCACAAACACAATAATGAATAACATCCAACATATTAATCTCATTGAAGTACAGTAAATAACAAGAAATAATGAATTTACCACAACCACAACATTTATAACAAAAATAATAACCAAAGATAAATAAATTGTAAATGGTTCACAAAATATTCTATCAATGTCAAAATTTTAGTTTTTCAGTTGGGTGGGAAACAACCCTTTCCACGTAGGTTTCAAAGGAAAAAGAACACCATATAGTCCAAGTCATAAGAAAGTGGAATCAATCTAACACGTCCGATCCATCGCTATCCTCTTCCATTTCCTCTGGATCTTCTTCCTCCGGTTCTTCCTCAGGCGCTTCTTCAGGTTGCTCTTCCGGGTCTTCTTCCTCGCCACAGGTGTAGGGGCTTCAGGAATCTGAAGCGCTGCTAGTTGTGCCTCTAGGTCAGCAAATCTATCATCTACCACTATGTTTTGATGATCCTGCGCGTTCATGCGCTTGGTAAGCGTTAGCACATTGCCTGCCAGAGTATGATGCCCACTAACGGCCATCAAAAGTCGCTCCTGGAGCGTCTCTACCTATAACCATAACTGTCGCATTTCGTATCGTAGAGCGGAGTTCTAATTAGTGAGTCCTCTAATACACTGCCGCTCGGTGTCTAGTGTAGCCACCAATGCTGCAAACGCTTGCTCGTGTGGGATGTCCAAGGTAGGAAGTGTGTGTGTTGGAGAAGTTATCGACGATCTAGTCCTGGGTCGAGTAGGAGCTACAGGTGGTACTCGCTCCCTATAAGATATACGATTTATATAGGTGGGTTAAAAATCCTAGTACCGCGGAGGATCGAGCTCGGGTATTACGAAAGGTTGATCCCAATCTATTTCCTCAGAAGGATAAGGGTGTCGGGGCCAGTCTGATCCCCTATCCGGCACAGGTGAAAAAGCAGGTGATTCAGACCGTGCAGGTCTCTTGCCTAAATCTCTAGATGATGATGCCATGCTGCGAAATACGTGATACGTATTCCAATAAGTGTACAGTAAGGAAATAAGTGACGAGTAACTAACAAACTGTGCGGTTATAGTCTAGTGTGTATACAACCTAGTTCCCTATAACCAATGGCTCTGATACCATTCTGTCACACCCTCAAAATCCACGTGTGGGGTTTAACCGTGAGGCGTGTGACAAACCAGGATCTCAGTCATTAGTTACTCAGAACGACTTTATATGAACATACGAACCAAATCAGAGATTAATTTTAAAAATAGTGCGGAAGCGTTTAGTAACATAACAAACCAAAGTAATGTAACACAATATAAAAATACGCAAACACGCGCCTACCGTTGTGCAAAACCCATTACATAATTGTTTCAACAATAAAAATCAACCAATGGTTCCAACAATGCTGACCAGTGATGTGCTCCTAAGCAAATCGATAACTTCAACCTGAGAATAACATACTAAAAGAGTCAACACAATGGTTGGTGAGTTTAAGAGTTTGCGTAAAACATAACAGTAACGGTTATAAAACATAAGAGTGCATTGAATTAGATAGCTAGTCTAAATCCACAAGTAATAATCGTAGTGATTTTGCAATCGAAGCTGACAGTGTTTCGTTTGGTTGCCTCCCGTCACGACTTACTAGGTCGTGACACCATGTGTTAGGACAATATTGCACCCGTTTGACCTCGAGTCGCACAGGTGGGGCTTGTCAAACCCAGTAGTACTACCCAAGATTTCCCGCTAGTTCCAATATTAACGATCTGAAAGTGTGAGGACTTTCATAGTATATCGCGCTACATTACACTATACACAACTTATAATCAATAAAGCGTTTCAGAACGAGTATGCTATCTCCCCCAAAAGAGAGTGTAAAATAAAGTGGGGCATGAACTCACCCGATGTGCACACGAATGATATTAAAGCTAACTTGAGAGAGAGAGGGAAAGACAACCTTCAGAGGTTACCTAAAACACACAAGTACATGAGTACGTGTACACAAAATCTTTAACAACACTAAGTGCTCAATAAACACATTGACCAAAGGTTTTAGAAAAACAAGACTCATTTGACCTAGTTGACCCGTTTGACCCATTGGTGACATATTAAATTAAGTCTTGTTTGATCAAATATAACAACTAATAATTAAACATGCTGTTCCAGAATACTATACAAGTTCTTCTCATAATCCACATTGCAACATGTAAGACTTATCATGCTTTTCATGCTAATCCAGGTTATCATACAACGCACGTAATCCAAACCATCATACAACACAGATTCTAAATTAGATTCCCTTACATCACATATTGGGCTTTGTCACTCATAACGTGCCATGTGAAGCCACTCACGGTTGCACACCCTAACCCTGCCAATCCTACAAAGTAAGGGCCTCAGATTCGCATGTGTGTATGATAACCATGATCAGTATTCCACATGTAATACATATAAGCTAGACACTAGTCTTATGAAATCAATAATGACAATTTATCACAGCCCATAGCATATACATTTGCACATTTTCCAATAAAGCTCACATGTACCCATAGTTGCACCAACTAACCATAAGACCCAAACATCACAAACCAACACATTAGGCATCATCAATGAGCATTCTAACATGATCCTAATACCATAAACATGTCCAATTCACCATATCCAAGATTCTACACAAATAAAGTTTCCTTTTTGGGAAAGTAATATCCTAAAATAAATCTAACACCCAATTCAATCTTGAATTCATTAACACACTACCTATTCAAGCTTACTACTATCACCTAGACATGTTCATCATCATCAAATCATCATAATTCACCAATATCATATCCAAAAGTTTCTACTTATGGCAAGGTATGAACTAAATGATCAATTCTTGGATTTCTTGCATAATTATCATAATTCCAACATTAATACAACATTATTAACATCCTAACATCATCAATACATCATCAAATCTTCAAGTTCATGCACAAAAGTTACTATTAATAGTAAGGTATGATCCACGCATCAAAATCATGAATTTCTTGTACAGTCCACGTAAACTATCATCAATACTATCTAACTAACATCATACAATCAACAAACCATCAAAAATTCGACAATTAGAACAAAAATCGAACTAGGGTTCGGCCAATGTTAAGAAAACATGAAAAACCCATATAAATCTAACCTTTAATCGTGTAATAGCTAAGAATTAGTGTTGTTAACGTGTTGTAATCCTTGGAATCAATCAAAATCGAGTCTCTCTTGCTTGTTCTTGGTCGAAAGTCGCGGTTTGTGTGTGAAAGGATGATGGTCGCAGCCGATTATGGTGTTTAAGGGATTAGGGTTTTGATTTTTAATAAATATTATCTTTAGAATGTTACCATTTAGCCCTTAATGTTTTATATTTTTATAAAAACCAATCTTTTAACACTTTTTAAAAGGTTTAAACTACGAATTACAAGCATTATAAACTAACAATAATAATCATACATAATTTCCACTAGTCACAAAAATACACGAAATAAATATAACACGTTGGCACGTTACAAGGTGAAATTCACAAATAATATTTAAAATTCATAAATCGCGTAACCACAAACTAATAACCAATATTATTAGTTTATTATTATCTGTTTATCATTGTTAATTATTATTAAGTCACCAACGTTCAACGACAACTAGTGTGTGCTCACGACACGTGTATGCAAGACCTAACGGAACTAACGGAGTTTGATAACGGAAAATTACCGGATGTCACATCAATAAACATATCTAATCTGTCTTTAAAAATATATTTTTATTTCAAATTAAAGGAAATGAGCCAAGTCTAAGTAAACTCATAAAGTCTTCATAAAGTCTCCATACCTGAACTTACATGGCATGTTGGAAAATTAATTTATGTGGACATAAAATAAAATCGTTGCGAGAATGATTAAATATATATGGGCATCGTTGCATGAATAAAAGCATCCACATGACCAAGTCAAGGTCAATTGTTAGTAGGCTTAATGTTAATTCATATCTTGTCGCAAAGTAATAATATTCCGATTGATTTTGCATAACTTTCACATTTTTGGGGAAAAAATATTCATGAGTCACTAGTGATATTACTCACTTAGGTTGTAAATGGGTTAAGTCGGGGTAGGCGCGGCTCTGGCTCGTTTACAAATCGAACAGAGTCGAGCCGGGTCATTTATTATAACGAGTTGAAATTATGGGCTTAGGCTTTGCTTGGCTCCCAACTCGCTAATCATGTTGTTTATTTAAATAAAATTAGCTTTGTTATTTTTTACAAAACAAATATATTTAAATATTTATAAAAACAAAAATTAATATTTTTTATCGTAACTTGTTGAAATGATGATCCGAGAATGTTAATTTATGGATTATGATCAACTTGTATACTTATTTTATTTTGTGTTTTATTAGAAAATGTTAAAATGACCGTATCAATATAGTCTATTTGAATATTTGTACAAATAGGGATATTTTAGACTACATACATCAGAGTTTTTATCTTTATATTTATAATTTAACTAAAAATCGTATTTATCCTTGTATTTTATTGGTCTCTAAGGTCTTTTAAATCTCATTCATTATCTTTATCTTTATTCAATTAAATAAAACTCTTTTAATTAAATTTACCATTATGTCTCTCTCTTTCACTCATAAAAAATTATAAGAAATGAATAATTAATTATAAATATAAAAACTCACTATTCAACCTATACATATAATCCTTTTTGAATAAGAAAATTTATATAGAATGTGATGGAGCGAATTTTTTTATGCTTTCCTTATATTTTTAAGATAAGAAATTTATAAGAATTTTTACGTGAGTGCTCTTCTGTATATTATAATTTTGGGTTATAAATTTAAGTTTTAATTTAAATGAGCCAGCTAACGAGTAAGTCACGAGTCAAGCATATCTTGGCTAGGCCTTGGTTTGTTTAAAAACCCAGCCAAGTCTGCTTGGCGTTTGCTGACAATCTTTTTCGAAATATTTTCAATCGAGTCACGAGCTTTTAAACAACCCCATACTAACCTATAGACGGTTGATTTACATGTGCCAATAATATGTAATAATCTACTTTTAATCCATAATTATAATCTACTTTAGCCTAAACTTGAGATTGTCGGGTAATAAAATATTTATATGTTTGGAAATAAAATTGTTTTATGAATCAAAATGGTCGGTAAAGTTGAGAGCTTCATAAATTGAACACTAAACTTCATGAAATTTCATAGAGATCCCTACATTGCCTCTTCTCCTTTAAGCTCTTTCTTCCTCTCTGCGTCTTCTTTTGTAGCGCCTGAAGATTCACTTCTTCGATTTTAACATTACAATGATGACGATCATTGCTCCGATGCTTGTGGACTGCAGAAGATCATGATGAGTGGAACCAAGTATCAGATCGATGACGGGATCATAATGATCGTTCTCTTCTTCTATAAGGAAGAAAACATATAATCAGTGAATTCCCCCAAACAAAATGCTAATAATATCTTCATGGCCTACTGTTTGGAGGTAGTCTCGCATAAACAGGTCAATTTCACCTCTAATCTCTATTTATTGATGCATCACGGGATGTGTATTTAGGGTTTTTCGTACTCCCTTCAATTAGCATTTTGCTTTTGTATTGCGTGCTTTTAATATGTTTTTTTCACAAGGTAGTTTCTTCATAACACTTACAAGTTCCCTTTTAGCTTTGAATGTGAGAGTGTCAAACCAATGTGGACTTGAATACTTCTAAGATGTATAGGAATGTTTGGTTTGATCATTTTACAAGTACATTCAATGATTTTTTGATTAGCTAACTTGCAAACAATTCATTCGATGTTAAATAAGGCTAGTTTTCAGTCCTAGATTGACCTAATATTCAATCCCAAACATTATGCACAATATAAGAGCACACAAATTGACCTATCTTCAAACCCAAATTTAATCTAATTTCAGTCCCTTCATTTACACCATACTACCAACAAGTCCATTTACAAAATCATTTTGCACAAAAACTACTATACTACCATCAAATTGACATCATACTAGTATTCTACCAGCAAAAACATGATAAAAGGTGCACAAAAGATCAATGTTTACACTTAACAATACATAAAATTATTCTGCACAAACATACCCACAAACTAACAACAAAACTCAACAAGTCCGCGTCACTCCCGCCTCACCGCCTCACGAACCGCCTCGCCCTAAGAGGCGTACGTCTCATCCAAACCTATGAGGCGCCGCCTCAAGTACGATTTCTTACCGCCTCGCCACGAGGCATACGCCTCGAACGTTTTTTAAAAGCATGGGACCAGGTGAGTTTTGCTTTTGGTGTTCTGCACATCAGTGCAGTGAATAATCTTTCCCTTTTCTAAATTAGATATCATTCCTTGGATATAGTTTTTACTTTTGAGGGAAACACGAAGAGGCAAGTCAAGATCTATCTTTGTTCGAAAGTACTTTCTTGATTATAGCATGTAAGAGACCATTGATTTTGGCTTAGGCACAAGATCTAAGGGATATAATACTATTTTCATTTTGATAAGTCTTTTTTTCAATTCTTATTATCTTATGCAACTCAGGTGAGCCAACCCACCGTCACATTAGTATAAATTGGCCTTATTCCACACTATTACTACGACTCTCTAAGTTGGCATCCGCTTTCATGTAACTAGAATCATTAGTTGGAGGCATATGTGGAGTAAATGCAGGTGCAGTAGCTGTAGTATTGTTGCAGCTAGATCCAAGAGCATCACCTACTCAAGTACAATACATACCACTTGTCTGTCAAACTCCAGACAAGAAATGAAATAGAAAAAACAGGAAAAACGACGTAAAGAAGATGCGTGCTGATTCTCACAAAGTGTTACTCTTTTGTTAGGAATTTTTGGTGCCTATTCTATAATCCACGTATCTATTTGGTTTTCATCTAAAATTCTAATTTCTAAAGGTCGTACCATTTTGAAATTTTCTAATTTTGATGTCACTGGAAAAACCACAATACAATTTAAAAATGGAGGGTATATTATGTTTTCTTTTATTCTTAAGTTTTAGGATCCATTTTCTACCTACATATCAAGTTCAATCGTTTTCATTTCCTCAATAAATAGCTCAAGTTCATTGAGCTCTGAATTGTTAAGCTGTGGGCGGTTCTTTTGGTTGGAAGAAATGAGTGGATGTTAATTTTAGTTATGTGGTAATTACTGAACAACCAAGTTTTTTAGGCAATGTTGTTATTATCTCGCGGCAAAGCGTGGCACAAATTCAAAGAGCTTATTATAATTATATGTTATTTTGGTTATAAATTAGGCTTTAAATTAAATAAGTCGGCCAATGAGCGGGCCACGAACCGAGCTTTCCATGACTAAGGCTTGGTTCATTAACAAACCAAGTCGAGCGATTTCAAAGAGCTTTTTTTAGTTATTTACTTATTTTCAAGCGAGCCACGATGCACGATCTTTTTAACAACCCTATGCTCACTCACTTGGTCACAATTCAAAATATGTAAGTTAGAGTTTGCAATTGGATGCGGCCGAAGATTGTTAAGAGTGGACTGAAACTGGATCAAGTTAGTGAGCCTGGAGGGCCACAAAGATGGGTTGGGCTTCACAAAATGAACTTATAATATTTATTGGATCAGAAGTTGTCCTTCACAGTTAAATCCCTTTGGATCTTCATTAAGAAAAGGAGAATTCCACTAGTGTCAATCTAAACGAAAATACAATCATTCAAAGCATATATGTTCTTTATGAACCACAAAACTTGCACCAAACATCATACAGAAATTGATAATATTTGATCCTAAAAGACTTGCTACCCACTAGAGGACCAATTAGAACCCAAAATCCCACCACAAACCCAACCAGTACACTTGTAATAAGTCCCCAATCTGGCCCATCAGAGTCACCACTTCCTCCTCCTTCACCACCACCACCCGCCCCTCCACCGCCCCGCCTTTCGCACCGTAAGCTAACCGGAGCTCCACACAGTCGGTTTCCGACAAAGCTCGATTCCTGAAAGCTCTGAAGCTGAGTGCTTGATGGTATCCTTCCTGTCAAATTGTTATATGATACATTTAACAAGTTCAAGAAACTCAATCTTGACATGCTTGAAGGCATCATTCCATCAAGCTGATTCCTTGACAGATCAAACAACTCTAACAACTTCATGTCACCGATGTTCTCGGGGATCCTTCCTGTTAACTGGTTACTAGACAAATTCAAGAATCTTAACTCCACAAGCTGTGTAATCTCACTCGGGATAACCCCACGTAAATCGTTACTCGAAAGATCCAAAAATGTTAGTAGACCAAGAATGCTGCCATACCCATTCACCCTCCCCCTCATCACCAATCGAGCACTGCCCATAAATTCTTCACGTGCTAGCTCGACAATCTGATTTGGATCAACTCTTCCAGTCATGACACTGAAATTGCTGAAGCAATTCGGTATTCTTCCTGAAAGATTGTTGTCAGCAAGATCAAGAATCTGAATAGAATCAAATCTGCAGATTTCATCTGGGATTTCGCCATTGAGTTTGTTCGAACGAATGCTGAGAAGCTTCAAAACTGTGGCCTCTCCACCTGTTGGAATCGGTATGCTTCCAGTGAAATTGTTTTCAGAAAGATCAATGATCTGTAAGCTCTTGGAGTTCATTAGATTCACAGGTAGTTCCCCTGAGAGCTTGTTATTATTCAAGTTTAACGACTCTAACGAGGATAAATTTGCTAACGATTTTGGAAATTCACCGGTGAGATTGTTGTTCTGTAAGTTTAAGATATTCAAGAATTCCCAGGTTGTCCAGCAATCAGGGAGAACACCTGTAAGATTAGTATTCCCCAGATTCATATATATAATCTGTTTCTGTTCAACATCTGTCTTAGAGCAAAGGAAATCATTTAAAGACACCGATGAAAGATGATTATCCGAGATGTTCAGATACTGCAAGCTCGAAAAAGTACTCCAGAACCAAGTTGGAATAGTATCTGAAATCGCGGTGCTGCCTAAATACAAGATGAATAAATTAGTCTGATTATGAAGCCAATAAGGGAACTTTGGACCTAAACTCCAAGAAGTCAAAGTCAATGTTCTAAGTTGGAATGGTGGTTCCCAGTTATCATACGATAGCTCGAGTCTTAACATGTTTGCATCTCCCCGAAAACTGACCAAACTCGTTAGATTAGCAAAATGATCTTCAGTAACAACACCTGTTAACAAATTGTTCCTGATGTTGAGGGTCTTCAGCTTTGTAAGTTGCCCAATGGTTGTAGGAAGTGTTCCATTGATTTCATTATATGAAAGATCTAACAGCTCCAAAGCTAACAATTCCCCTAAAGAATCCGGTAACGGGCCAGAAATGTAATTGGATGTAAGAAAAATGGATATCAAGGATGACAGTCTTCCTATCGAGTCAGGAATCGGGCCAGAAATTGAATTGGACGCGAGTTCTAGAGTTTGTAAGGATGATAGATTCCCTATAGAATCTGGGATTGACCCTGAAATTGAATTGCTGTTAAGATCAATAAGAACTAAATTCTTCAGATTCCCAAGTTGTGTTGGTAGATTACCCGAAAGCCCGCTTGCTGCAAAGCTTAAAGACTCAAGCTTAGATGATTCACATGTGAACAAACTTGGGAGAACGTCTAATAAACCTCTCCCATCAAATTTATTCCAAGAAAGATCTATTTCCTTTAAATTACAGATGTTATCCGTAGAAGAATTGCGCGTAGCCTGAATACCAGTGAGTTGATTACGTGACAGATAAAGTGCAGTAAGTGAATTCATGTTCATAAGACCAGCAGGAACCGACCCGTTGAAATTACATTCAGCAAGGTTTAAGGAAACTAGATTCTGTAAACCAGTGATCCAACTTGGTATCTCGTTAGTATTGAAATTATTATAAGAAAGGTCAAGGATTGAAAGTGAACTACGATTCATAAGACCAGCAGGAACCGACCCGCTGAAATCACAATGAGCAAGGTTTAAGGAAACTAGACTCTGAAAACTAGTGATCCAACTCGGTATCGAGTTAGTACTGAAATTGTTATAAGAAAGATCAAGGACTGAAAGTGAACTAAGATTAACCATGGTTAAGCTAGGTGTGATAGGAGGTAATCCACAATATGATAAATGCAGTTCTACAAGGGTCGAAGGGAGGAAGGTTCGAGTCACCTCTAGCCAATCGAACGACTCACCGAGTTGAACACCACTCATGTCGAGGTGGCGCAAGAAATAAAGACCTGATAACCACTGCAAGCTCTCAACTTGTTGCACATACTGATCACCACTATACAGATTTCGGATACTGAGTACTTGTAACTTGGAAAGGTCCCCGAGTTGACTCGGGACATCCCCGGAGAATCTTGACTCGGAAAGATTCAGATATGTCAAGTTTTGGAGCAACCCGATGTGGGTCGGAATCGGGTTCCCTCCAAAATCATTGCAGCTCAAGTCTAGATACTCAAGTGAAGTCAAATTCTGCAATGCAGGGTTGACTTTCCCTCCAAATCTCTGTATGGATGCTTCTTGAGTGTTGACGTAAGGCATGGCATCGGGCCCACGAAGGCGGATCGCGATGACATTATCGGTTATATTGTTGCAGGTTATTCCATACCAGTTGCAGCAATCTGCATTGCTTCTGTTCCAGGAAAAGAGTCGGTTTGCAGCATCAATGAGGTCGTTTTTGAACTCCAAAAGCGCGGTTCTCTCGTATTCGATGCATTGAATACCGGTGGAGTTTTGGTTAGATAAAACACAGTGAAAGAATGTAAAGATTGTGAGAAGCCAAAGGTATGAGAAAGAAGATGTGTTGGAACTCATTGTTTGATAACCAAGAATATGCAATCTTGAAAAAGATATGGTTTTTATTGGAATTCTTGAAGAGTGGATGCTAGGACACCAGCTTTGACTTTTGTCAAAAGTCAACTGAATGATTTCAGTAGTCAACAAAGAAAAGTTGTCTTTCCTTCCCGTTACCCAGTATGTTCACATGTGACATTGCATAAGAAAACAGAAATCAATAAGTTAAATTTTTTTTATTTATATGAGCCGTGGCTCGTCTCGATATCTGCATCAGCTGATTTCAAGCGAGTTTTTTTGAATTATTTTCGAGTAAACTTGACACAAGTTTTAAGTAATACCGTCGTCTACCTTTAAGGGTTGTGTAGTTATAATCCCTTAATTTCTTCTCTAACAAAAGTTTAAGATTCAAATCTTGTTGCGTTTATCTGTTAACAGGGTATTTAAGGTTCCGTGAATCGGGTTATGAGGAAAATGAAAACCTTGGGAACTAGACTGGTTTTCTAAGCCGTTGATTAAGACTTCACGTCAAGACCTTTTATATAAATATAATGCAAGTTGCTAAGAAACCATAAAGAAAGAGAGGATATGTTAGTCATTGAATGAACAACAACTTGCACAATTGGCCATCTGCCAATCTGCCATCACATAAGTTTCCAATAATCTTAATGCAGGAAAAAAATTATTATTAGAATTATGGTACTATTTTACGATATAAAGATGATTTTGTTGGGTTTTACAGTATTCTAACATAGATATGAAAAAAAAATCCGGTTCTGAATGCAGGAAACCGGCAACATGACCTGACCCAGATGCCAAACCTGTTTCAGTCCAACCCAGTTCCAACCCGATCCTACCCATAGGTTTGAAATTGGTTTTTAACCCTATCCGGTAACATTTGTTGAGTTTTTTCTATTACCATGTAACATTCATAACTTCGTCAGTTGTCTAATTAGATGCCTTTAATATACATATATATCATGCTAGAAGGATGCCCGCGCAATGCGGCGGAACGTCATTTTACATCCGACACGTGTTTTTTAATTTTTGTTATTCTTGTATTAATTTTACAAAAGTCTATTATATTTTTTCTAAGCTAAAATTAAAACACCAAATATATGTGTTTTGCATGACGACTTATACATTTACACATTAACTTATTATAACTCACAAAATACCGTTTGATTCAACAAAAAATTTACACCAAAACTTTTAAAAAATACATAGGTTACAATTGTAGTTTCAAAATTTTTTTAAACATGACAGATTAAAAGATATAACTGAAATCTTAAAACAAATTAAGTTTTTTTGATTTATGTGTAGATAATGTAAAATTTTATGTAAGTTACAGTAAGTGTACCGTTATTGTGTAACTAATTGTAAGTGGTAATTTATAAATAATATTAAAAATACCATTTTACCTTCAAAAGTGGTTGTATCTTATCCATTGAGTAAAGTAATTTTTTTTAATTTTATGGTATCTTAAACTACCCCTCTCATATGTTTTATATATAGTATAGATATGTGTATGTGAAGAAAATATAATAATAAATATATACAAAACACATCCTCTGATGCTTACCCATCATCCTTCCCGAACACCCACAAATCCATCCAAGGATTTTTCCTCCATTGTTTCACGAACGTCATGTTTGCATCCAACGACCTCACATACGAGATGTTGAAGATGCTATTATACTGATTATTAGATAGACAGGCTAATAATCGGTCCTATTAGTACTAAACCAATATCCTTTTCAACTTCTTTTGCCAAAACTTTAAGCCCGGATAGTATGTTTGTGTTAGAATGCCAAAACCAAAGAAAATGACAATGTGAATTGGAAGATAAAATGTCGAGAAAATCAGAAGAAAACAAAATAGGTCACAAAGATTTATTGTATCTTAAGGTGGTCTTATCCATGTGAAAGAATCTCATGACGAAGAAACTATTAAAGTTGGTCAATTGGATGAAAAGAATATTAAATTTTGTCAAGTGGATGAAAAGAAATATTAAATAGTTATGAAATGTGAAAATGATTCATAAGTTTCCAATGGAATCATTTTTTTAAGTTTTAATTATTGGAAAAATGATAAATTATCCTTTCTTTAACTATGGTATTTACATATGGTAGACACATTGAATATGAGTCTTAGTGTCAAATGTACTAGAATTAGAATTTCTTCTGAATTACAATAACTCATAATTAAACAAATATATCTTGTAAAATCTTACTCATAACAAAACTATTGATAGATCTATAGAGAGTGAAGGGTGAGTACAAACTTATCCCCTGTCCAAGGAATTACGAGATTTGTTCCGTTGAGACCCTAACTCCAAAAAACCGTTTTTTAGTTTAACGTTATAATGTCACAAATGCTCGGTTCTAGGTTTCTACTCTGTGCTATAGATCTCAAAAAGTTTATCAGCAAATATTTTGGTGGTACGATCAGGCCCAAATTCTAACTCGTTTCTTACATATAATAATTTATAAATCAAATTTCTTGCTGATATTAAGCAGTTTCATTAGTTCATGATACATTAGCTTCATTTTTGCTAAAGCACCACTGCCTGCAGGATCTTGATCTTGCCATGATGCTTGCCACTGTTTATCATAAAATGTAGCCTCGTCCGCTATATTCTTGAGATCGTTTAGAGACTCGGTTTGCCTAAACACGACTACACCGATGACTGCCATGAACAAACCGATCTTACATATGAAATTACCACTTTGCCCCACGACATCAAGCCCGGTCAAAACATCCACAAGATAAGCCATAAAGAACCCGATCATTGCAGCTCGACCTACATCGTGAAAAATATGTCATCCAGACTGATCTGAAAGTAGAATCAGGGACATGATACCCATCCAAAAAGCCCGAACCCGAATTAGACCAAGTATAAATACGCATGTATGAGATAAAAGCACAAGTTATGTTGTACATTAGGCTTAAGCCCATTAAGGTTTAGATAGGAAATGATACAGAGCCGATCTGGTTCTGATACTATAAAAGTTTGTATATTTCTCTGCGTCGGTAAAATAATCTACAAGATTATATATAACAAAAGTCTGCAAAGTCCTAATAGGCTAAATCCTAAAGGTCTTGAACCCGAATATGCAATCTTTAACAATAATGAGGACTAACCATTGAGTAATTCAGCCTCAGGAAGGTGAGAATGTGTGATCCAAGCCCACAAAGGTATAATGGAGCTTCTAAACAGCACAGGTTCTTCATTTGTTGCTCCTTCTGGATATAATTCAAGAAACTTTCTCCTTCTAGCTTCTGCATGACAAAAAAGTAGTTAAATTTGACCCTTAACGCGACAAAAAACTGTTATTTTCTTCATATTTCTACAAAAAATGTTTAAAAGTACGCTAATTCAAGAAAACAAATACACATATGAATGATAATTATTCACCAGCAGCAATTAGAGCATCCCAATCCATTTTTCCAGATCTCACAAACATATTCAGATCCCAAGTCCCCTTTTTCCACCTCGGATCAACGAATTTGTCACTAGAAGTTTCTTTCACATCACCATTATCAACTCCTTTGTTGTTGTGGTTCTGTTCTTGAGGTGTCATGAGAGCGTTTTGGCCCTCGATATTGAGAGCTACATATGTTGAGTCCTGTTTGGTTCCTAAAGATCGCGTGGTTCCGAGCTGTGATGGTTCTTTGGTGGTTAAGTGAGGAGAAGTGCAGGCTTTGTACATTGCAGCATTGATGACAATAGAAGCCATAGGTGTTGTGTTTGGTAAAAACAAGGTGTTGTTGTATGGTGTTATGTTCTCTTTATCTACAATTGGTTTTTAAAGATTGTTGTCACTGAAAAGAATAAAACTTATTGCAGCCCATAACTTGATATACAAGGAATGGGAAGATCTTATCTCTTGATGTTATGGGGGGCTTTTGTCATATACTTCTTTTGTGATATTCTTCCACCTTCAATGTTTATATATATTATTTAAGTCATAATAATATATTAATATTGACGCCCTTCATGCTTTATCTCACTTTTAACAGTCATTCATGGAAAACAAGCAATGAATCAATCAATGAATTTTCTTATTTTTTAATATTTCATATCTCAATAAAACATGTATTAGTTAAATTAGGGACGACGATTGTGTCAAGTTAATAGATGGAATCGGTAAACCCGAACATGACATGTAGTTCGCGTTAAAGACACTAACTTTAACCCGGACACTTGTGACCGTGTAACTTGAACACAACTTATTTTAACCCGTTTATCTAATCGAGTCAAACAGGGCGTAAAAGGATTGTAGTCAAGTTGTAAACGTGTTAGCCAAATTGAGATTCAACATCTCATCTATAGCGAAACTACTAACACGATTTGGGGTGAGCGATTTGAGGCAAACCTTACTTTTACCTCAAAAAATATAGAGACCTCTTTCAGCGAGACCTGGCTACTCTTGATTTATTAGAAAAATAATATTTTTAAACATTGAACTAAGTTGTATATAAAAAAGGGAAAATTGTGTCGGCCCATATAGACATTAGTTGATCCATATAACAGTATAACTGACCTGGATTTAGTTCAGATCATTCAGATTCACGAGCCCATTTGAGGGACCAATAAAGGCCCACCTTTTGTATGCGATGTTAATTGTTAACGTGTACCCAAAAGGCCAAATCAGTTTCATCTGAAATCCCAATCGCTAATTTGCATTTCAAATAGATGAATTAACAATTCTAACGTCTAATTTCTGTTACTGTGAAATGCGAATTGCTACATTCCTACAGATGCATTGCAATTCATCTGATATTTTAACTTTAGGGTTTTCTTTTTGTGGTTTTCTTGATTTAGGAATTAGATGATATGGAGAAAGATTGAAGAACTCAGGTTCGGTGTATGTTATCCAATGATGGGTTGCATAAAGAATTTTAGTCTGATCTCGTAACATATGTGTGTCAATTGTCACCTCGTTAATTGAAACTGTTGTTGATTATGGTTCTTTACATGTGTTTGGTTCCACTGCATACTGTCATGTGAAAGTGTCAAAGTTAGACCCTTGAGCAAATTGGCAATCTTTATGTGATCACCTGAATCAAATGCTATTTATGTGGTGTCTGGAGACAAAAAAAGATGATCTTTGTAGGGATTTCACCTTTGATGAAGCTACTAGTGGTACAAACATTTCAGTAAGTTTATGTTGTAGTTCAACTGTTTAAGTACACAAGAAGAGTATATGACCATTGGTCCACTTGAACAGCTATAAGACGGGTCTTCACTCTTTCATATATGGTGTTCTATATGGAATATGGATATGTTGATAGCTTATTCAGGCTACATTGTAGTACAATGTATGTTGGATTGCTTATTCAAAGATGATGGTGTTTTAGACAAGCGAAGATCAACCACATGTCATGTATTTAGCACATAAGGAAGAAGCATGTTAATGTTCAATATCTCTATGATGGATGAAAATTGAAAAACACAGAGCCCATCTCTATGTGTAAGTTCATCCGAAAACCCTCTCTCAATTTGTAGCATTTCTTATATGCTTATATTATGAATTGTAGTTGGTGGTGGTAGAGAAAGTAGGCAAAAGAAGGTCCAAACATGTAACTGGAGTTATTTTTGAAAGCATCACATTCCTTACAAAACATACATCTTAGATTATTCAAGAAACAAAAATACGCGTTCCTCCATGTGGTGTTAACTATCAACGGAGCCAACACCAGCGAAAAACCAACAATGAATCCAGATATTGTGCTAATAACCAAGTCCCAATTCGCTTCTTGTGATTCATCATCTTCTTCTTGGTCTCTGTTAGGTGTCTTATCAGTTGCACAGCTTAGAGTGAGTGGCTCTCCACAAAGTTTGTTACCCAAGAAGCAGGACTCATTGACCCGTATAGAATATGAGAAGGTAAATCAATCTATTGAGTTAGTTTTCTTTCCCAGAGAGTAGATCTGAATACCAGTAAGATAACAAAGCTCATGTTCCATTAAAGTTGTTTGATCGAAGGTTAAGAATGATCAAACTCAAGAGTTCGGTCCCAAACCATGTGGTCTAATGCATTGTGGGATACAACGTCGTCACACATGTCGTCTGAAAAGATTATCAATCGGTTCATATGTTGGTATCATCATGCAACATGTGTAGACCACCTCTTTATCATCATGTTAATTTAAAAATGCTTGTACTTTTAGACGTTCTTTAGTAATCTGGTTGGTTGATGCAAAAATATATATACATAAATAACTGGTATAGTTAAAAGTTAAAAAGGAAAAAAACCCATCATTTACGGGTTAAATTATATCATAAAATAGTTAAGAGGGATGATAAGAGCGCTCTTCTTTAACTCGATCGCCACATACATTTAAACAATAACATAAGTCTCTCTTCATACTATATATATATAGCTCCAATAACAACAAAGAATAAGATTAAAATTAACAACACTAAAATTTGGAAGCACTCTTATGCACTTCACTTAGCAATGCAATAATACCCTCTACGAATACCTTATAATTATCATTATCACCATCAAATCTACAACATATTCATGAGAATA
The DNA here is from genome assembly GCA_025506505.1 of Flaveria sonorensis. NCBI lineage: Eukaryota > Viridiplantae > Streptophyta > Magnoliopsida > Asterales > Asteraceae > Flaveria > Flaveria sonorensis. The sequence continues at coordinate 620,101 of CM046438.1, forward strand.
ACTCACGAAATCCATGAATTTTGGCATGCTAAGTGATCAGACCATCTATGATCTTCCAATGTTCTATTGTGGGATAAATCTTTATATCTCTTCCAATCATGAATAACCGCGATCAAATCAGTGACTTTCGCGCTAATACTCCGACAACAATTAGCATGAACAGTTGAAACAACGGTAACATCTCTACTATCTTGACAAAATCCACTGAAATATATGGTGTCCAAAACCTAACCCTAAGTTTCAACCTTTTAAAAGCTCTTTTCTGCATTAACTCAACAAGTACATCTTGTTCTTTCTTTCCATTTGAGTTGTTTCTTTGTGCATACCATTCATCAAACAAGGTGATCGTCTTGTTGTTGGATTTGATCATGTAGAAACCAGTGTTTATCGGGTTCCTTTGCGACCATTGATTGCCATTAAACCGATCGACACTTATTTGAAAATCGATGGTTTCGTTTAGAGTTAGCCTTGAAAATGGGTTCCTTAGCCATAAAACATCTGTGTCCTGTAATTGATTCAACATGAAACCATATGTGATATGTTGTTAAGAATTGCTTTATAGCGTATAATTAACATTATGAGAGAAAACAGTCGTTAAAAAACTAATTGACTGGAAAATAAAAACCCCGAAAGAAAAAATAGAAAGACAAATTAAAATTCAAGAATCGGTTGGTGATTAGACTTTAATCACCGACAGATTTTTTACGAGGAACATTTATTAAAAATAATATGAAATTAAAATTTCTGCGGTTTACCAAAGTTCATTGGTGACACTTCATGATAAATATTCGTCGATGATCGAGTCGTCGACCATCCTTGGATCTATCGATAATGTCTTTACTCACATCAAGTTTTCCCAAAAAAACTTCACCGTCATATTTATCCACCGGTGAAAATGCTTTGATTTGTAGTGTAAGTTGTTTGTATTTGTTTATGTTTTTTATTTATAATGTTTGTTTTAAGGAATATGTAAATTTTAATCTTCAAATTTATGTAATATTTAAATTTTACGGTAACATGTTATATTTTATAGTTACTTATTATAAATGAGTTTATTAAGTTTAGTAGCATGTAATAAAGTTAAATGGTTATAATATTCGAATTATTTAGCTTGTGTATATTTATATAAAATAATTAAAATTAGGTGGTACCATAACTTAATGATACAAAATGTAATTTAATATAATGACGTGACATTAGAGTGTCAAGTTAAATATAGAGATACGATTAATTGGTGGACTCAATATACTCTTATAATTTAACTTATTAACAAATATCTTCGGTATCGTAAGTAATTGATATTTAAAAACAATACGAAAACTAGTCTTGAGAACAAGAAATACTTCATATAGACCAGATGTAGAATTCTGCATTTATCGATCATTACTCTTAAATAATAATTGAATAATTCATATTGTTTTTCTAGCCGATATATAATTCATGTATAAAGAGGAACCGACTTTACCCTGAAATGTCGGGTTACATGGTCACGCTACTATACAGGTCGATTTGTCCATACAATCATTGGAGCGGGTGTTCGTGACAACTTACAAGACAACTATGACCGGTATTGGAACCATATCAATTAATATTCGTGATTAAAGGATGAAAAATTCAGGTCCTCGTTGGGTCTGATCAATCAAGATTCAATGAGTTTTTATACGCGAAATATTAAATTGGGTCATTATTATTACAAAACCACTTTTTATTTTTAGAATAAAAAAATCATTGATTTAAATAAATGTAAATTAACTCTGTGATACTTAAGCTGTTTTACATGTGTGTATATCAGACATTTATGTAAATCACTAATTCGTATTTTACATTTATATTAATCAATGTTTCTTTTGGTTTTGAAAATAAAAAAATAGTTATGTAATTATCCTAACCCATATTAAATAAATATCTTATTTTAGATAATTAATACTTTTCATACGTAAACTAACAGTCTATTTTCCTTCTTTTTTATTTATTTATGACTGGAAATTGTGTCCATTTATCTAATAGATGATCATTACAAATAATTTAGCTATAAGAAAATAATGGAACACATAATGTCAAAATAAATAAATAGATTTTAAAATATCGTATAACTTTGAGTAAAATGATAAAAATTAATACGAAAACTAGTTTCTTAATTTTGGATAAGAAAAGTTCAAGTTATAGTTAACCCATGAAAAAGGTTATGAACTAAACTCGTAAAGGAGTACAAAGAAGGGTGTATGAAAATGCATCTAATTTCTATTTGTATATTAGATTCTAAGTCTGGTATAACTAACATTTAAAATGTGTCTTCATGCACAAAAGATGTAAAATTATATACATTTTTAGGCATAAAGTCTAAAAAACGGTTACATCAAAAATAAAAGTTTTAAAAGAAAGTATATAAAAATAATCTTTGAAAATTATTCATCTAAACGATAAGTTTTATAGCTATATTATTTCAATTCAAATATTAATTTAAGACTATTCCACACGCTTCAAGTCACTTTAAGACATGTCAACACGCTTGAGTATTTTTGTAAACATTTCTTTCTTTAATTTTTTCCAACTTTCATGTGAAGTGATATCAATTTTTAATAATTTTTTTACTTCTTATTTTGCGACCGCATATTAATTTTAAATCTTATTTATTTTATTTAATCTATTTACGTCTGTTGCGACCAAATGACCCCTTTTTTTCATAAAAAATACCGCTGAAAACAAGAATGAATGATTTCTTTTTCTAAAACATGTTTCTATTCACTTATCGTAAAATTTGAACTTAACACCTTAAAACCAAGTGTTCTAAAAAGCCTTTATATTTATCTTTGAGTCACCAACCTAGTGGCAACATAAATAAAAATTTAAATTCATGATCATATTCACATGGTCCTAATGCATTTAATGACCCCTTTAGTCAAATTTGAAGAACGCTAATACCATCTATAACGAGACGTGATAGTTATAGGTGGCGCCTCTATCATGCCTTGAACACCGTTCATAAACATGTCATAAAGGTAATGCATGATAGGGCATTTTATGATATCTACAAAGGGCATGATGGTATATTTTTGTTTTCTTTTTTATTATTTATCACTATCACTAACTCATTACGGATGATCCAACTTACCGTGAAAACAAAGCTGTATCCACGCCGAAGAACATCTCCAAGAAAACGAGTTCTTCGCCACATCATCTTTATGAACTCCTCCGACATGTAAACCTTCTCGTCGACGAACTCATCGCCGTCGGTTTTCAGTCTATAACAGTGCAATCTAAGAAACCGACACCGATCAAACGCCACCTGATCAACTGCCACGATCAAAAGATGGTTCGTCAACTGCCTTGTATCTTCCCCTAGCCAAAACCCGTCTAAGAATATATCAAGCATCGGTTTATCGCCCTCGCTGTACGCGCGATTCACAATGGTGATGATTACCGTTTTGTTGGCCATTGAAGCTCCCTCTAAGGCTGCTTCTAGCTCATCTCTATATACCAAGGTTTCATGCTGCAAACACACAAAAACATGACTTATATATGCATCTTTTGGTTTATTTATATGATCAAGAGACTATTATTGAAGTATGATGAAACGTACGATTGTGTTTATGGGTTCAGATGAGTTTGTATCTGATAAAAGATAAATAAGAAATAAGGATACAAGCAGTAAACTACAAAGTGCAAGAGGGGTCATCGGTTTGATTGATTGATCCATTGTTGCTAGCTGCTTTTGTTGGTGATTCTGATGATGATGATCTAGCGGCGGCAGGCGGCGGCTGGTGGCGGAGTGCGGTGGTCGCAGCTAGTTTACCGGTTGATGAATCAATTAGGAGGAATTTGAATTTAATTTCGATTGGAATGGTGATTTATAATGGTTAGATATGGGAGTTCATGTTTGACTTAGACTTAAAAATTAATAAATAAATAAATAATACTCAGTGTTTGATTTAGATCCTGCTTTATGTGGTTACAGAGAAGGCGGGTCGCTTCGTGATCTAATCTACGCATGCTTAGCGTAAACTTTGTACCAAAAACCGTTTATCATAACTTGAATCTGTAATTATAAAGTCACAAATCAACGAATTTAACAATTGTTATAATACTCTTCTTCTTAGATAGACTTAACATAGAATAATAATAATCTTGAATCGGGGTGCCGTGAATATTGGTTTATATTGGTATATATGAGTTATGACTTTGACGTGGTGTGTTCTTTCATGTGTATTTGGTTTACTCGAGGGCCAACAAATGTATAAACATGTGTCTATGCTCTATAATTAAACTCTTAAAACTAATGAATTTGTTTTATAATATTATCATGTTCTTGTCATTGGTTGAACAGTAATTATTTTAATAGGGTGATCTGTTTTTTTAATAACAAGGTGTTATTAAATTGTAATGTTTAATTTGGTCAAATATTTATGACGTTAAGTTTTTCTCTCTTTTTTTCTCTCTTTCTTTAACATGTAACAACTCTTAAAAAGTTATTATAAACCACTTACCAAACATGTAAATTTATAGTTTAAAACAACTTAAATATGAATAACAAAGCCAAAGTATCTAACTTGAAACCCTTCATATTAAATGTCTTACATTTTATGCTTAACAAAATGATGTTAAGCATTTTATCATTTTGTTTTACATTTTATATCATTTTGTATTATTACGTCATTATTTTTATGTATTAGATTAATTAGTTGTTGTTTTGTTATTGTACACGATAGTGTTATATCAAATGAAAAAACACAATGAAATACACTTAAAGACATAATTATGTACTAGCAAAAATCATAGAAGCTAAAAACATGATATTTTTATATAACAATAATGTGTTCGTTTCAAGATAAAAAAAAACCCTTTTATGGTGAATTTTTACTAAAAAATAATATTATATATAAAAATGATGAACATTTAAAAATAATGAGGAAATTGAAAAAATCAACATAACCACTTCTTCGTAAAACTTAGAAGCATGTTATAATGACTTGGATATTATATTTGAAATATATTAGTAGTTTGTAGTAATTCATAGTTGAGAGTTTTAAAAGAAATTATAAATTTCATAGATTTAAGTAAATAAAACATAATTAACTATTAATTTATTGTTGTTAATAAAATAAACTTCCAATAAAACCACTAAAAGTTAATTTATAGATCAGGAGTAAATTTGACATAAAACAATTAAGAATTTTATCAACTAGAAAAAATTACGTGACAAAAATAATTCTAAAACTTAAGAGTTAATTACATAAATGGTCCATATGGTTTATCTAAAATAATAAGTTTAGATACTAAGACTTTTTTGTAACAGGTTGGAGTATTGTATGTTTCAATTTTGTAATGAGTTAAGGTACTAAGACTAACAGACGTTAGTTTTTCCGTTTAATTTAAGTAAAATGACCAAAATACTTTTTGAGGGACTACTTTTGTAATTCTATATATTTTTTTTATCCAGAGATCATTATTGTAATTACATGACTTTTAAAAAACCCAACCCCCTTTTCCCTTCGGCCACCATCTACCCACCATCTACCGATCATCACCACCACCACCCAACCCCCCTGCCCATTAGCGACCACTGAACACCCATAAAGACCACAATCACCACCATCTACCTACCATCATCGCATCATCACCCCTATCGCAACATCACCATCACCGCATCATCACCAACATCGCAACATCATCATCATCATCAACCCCACCTCCACCATCGCACCATCATCATCATCTCACCAAATCCTCATTCCCTTTCTTTTGTTAACCCTATAAATTTTAAAAAAAATATTTGGGACATTGGTGGCCGTGAGATGGCTGGGTTTTGATCTCAATCAGGATATTGGGTGGTATATGGTGGCTAGATGGAAGCAATAATGGCAGTATGTACATGGTGACGGTGGCTAGTGTTGGGTGGTTGATTTGGGTTTAGCGTTTTACAGGGGAACGGAAATGGGTATTTGGTGATGATGCCCGATGGTGATGGTGATGATGATGAGGGTACTGGATATGGGTGCAACGACGTGAGGGTATTGGTGCGATGGTGATGACTGGCGGTGATGGCTGACGGTGGTGACCAGGGAGATGGGGGTGAAAACAATATTAGCAGATGAGGATGATTGTGGTGGTTGTAGCAGTGTTTCACGTGGCGCTGGTGAGTAGACGTTGGCAAATTGGTCGCAGGGAGCATATTACAGTGGCAATGGTGAATGGATTTGAAGAGTATTGTGGGGAATAACCACCCAAATCAGATTTCGGTGCCTTAGTTTGCATATATATATATATATATATATATATATATATATATATATATATATGTGTGTGTGTGTGTGTGTGTGTGTTGTGTGTGTGTCTAGAGTTATATATAAATATATTTTTTAATTAAATTACACAATTAGTCCATCTAATTTACATAAATAGCCTTATAATATGAAAAGACCAAAATGTTCTTATATTTAAAAAAATCTAACTTCTGTTAGTGTTAATACTTAAACTTATTACAAAATTAAAAGTGAGTACTCAAACCTGTTAATTTTTTTGCTTAGTACCTAAACATATTATTTTTGATAAACCATAAGGACCATTTATATAATTAACTCAAAACTTAATGAATAGTTTAAATAAAAAAAATAATATGTTGTTATTATCATAATCTAAGATCCTAATTCTTAAATTCTTTTGTATGAGATCTGTTGAGAGAGATTATCCATCACCCACCATATACCATCAAATTCCATAATTAATTAAATAAATAGTTTAATATATGAATTTACAATTTATTATATAATGAACTAGATAATTACATATATCTCTTCTAAATCTTATTAATTGTATATCTACTCAATTTTCAACTAAAATGGCATATATCTCCTTCTTAAATATAAAAGATTTCAAATTTACACGGTTTATTTTATTTTTATTATAATTAAATTATATAATAATTACTATTTTACCTTTAGTTCAATAAACTTTAGAATTGTGGAAGAATTGCAAATATTCCTTCTAAAACTAATTAATTCATATTTACCCAACACTCTATTAGAATTACATATATCTTCTTTCTTATTTAATTTCGTATATTGACAAAATTGCCCTTTCAAAAAAATATATATATATTAAATGAAAAACCAATAATTCTCAATTCTATTATCTGCATTGTTTGTAAATAAAGGATTATCTCTAAAGCAAACCTTAGTGACCTTTCATCTATCTCTCCAAAATTTGATCGATGCTTGAAGATTTGATTCAATAGGCTCTTAATGCGTGTTTAAAGGATCTTAACTTCAGAAATTTTGATCCTAATTTGCTTGTTATTTGATTCTGTTGATGCTGTTTAATTTGGTTCATGATGTTAATTAAAAATCTTCAGAGTAGCAAATAAAAAGAAAATAATTTAGAACTGGATTGAAAATTAGTGTTAGTAAGGATGAAAATAAAGACTTTGCCTGCTGTGTTTGACAATATTAATGGGTTTGTTTGTGATGGTTCGATAGCAACTGTATTTGATACCCTTTTCATGATTTTGTTTGTTTATGTGATTTATGAACTCTAAGATGTTACACGGCATATTGGTAGCTGTTTTAAGATTTTATTTGTTTGTTTGTGACTCCTCTTCATGTCAACCTTTCAATATTGATGGCTCTTTCAAATACACCTTTAGGAGGGTAATTCCTCATTTGGGTGCCAAGCACGGTAACGATCGTGAAATAAACTTAAAAAATAATAATAATAAATAATGAATTTAATTCTATTAACTTTATGTATGAATATCTAAACATTTTAATTCATTTCCATACCAATTTCCAATCACTTCTTCATATTAATCAATTTCTATATTTTTTTCGTTGTTCACCCAAAAATATGGAGTCATCATCCAATGGTAGGCGCGTGCAAAAGACGGGTTAAAGACAGGAAAGGAAAAGAAACAAGCTCACAACTCGATTTGTCATCCTTTCAAACCTCATATACCTTGATGTATTTATCTAATCATCCTTTCAACTTTAAACCCAAACGCCATACACCAAAATGTTTTTTGTTGATGCATCAAACGTATATTCAAATCCTAATGCAATCGTTTGTTTTGGAAACACAACGCACCAACTACCAATACCATCAATCCCAACCCTTTGACATAGTGACAAATCTCAACCTGACCCATCCCCCGTTGACAAGGCATCCGCCAATGATGCACCCACCCTAGTACCCCTAACGAGTTTGAGCAGGAAGAAGTGTAGACTATGGAGCATCAATGATGAAATGGCCTTGGTAAAGGCTTGAATGGACATATCATGAAATGCAATTTAATTTATAATAATAAAAAAGATAATTATGTGTGTTCATAACTTGCATTAATTATAAAATATCATCAACAACGACCACGATGAAGCATTATGTCACATATACAATCACATACGCACTCCAAGTGACAGACATATCATTCTGCCTGCACCAATCAACCATCACAATTGGTCGCCCTGAGGACTGCATTTAGCTGATGTGTAACTGCCCTTAGGAAGGGCTTCATATGGATGGTGGATGACCTATGTGGAGGGCTCCCGCAAATGGTTTAAGGTGGGGCCTAAGTAAGTTTAGATTGTTATTATTTTATTTTTGTTTTGGGTGCATATATAACTTGTACACCGTATGCTTCGGTGATTTGTAGATTGCACTCGTTTTTAAATTTATATAACTTTAAACTAAATGTAGTAATTGTATAAAATAACAAAAATATGTAATGTTAATATTTTAAAAACATTAATTTTATCTAATTTTGTACACCATTTTTTTTTTCTTTTATACAATATAGTTTAAATTTATATACAAATTTTTTTATAACAAAGTATTTGTGTTTTGTATCAAGTTGTATAAGTCTTTGTAAATAATATGATTTGGTATCAAAACAATTTGATTACAAGAAGCAAATGTAAAAAGTGTGATAGATGTAGAAATTTAAGGATTTGTAAGGTTGGAGAAATAAATTCTTTTAAAAGATAAAAGAAAATCTAATATGACAGTTGAATAGATACATTTACCAATGTTTTAACTTTTTGTATTGTGGATTTTCTCACATAAACAACTTATATGGCATAACACATGTATTAATACATTGATGCTCGGTATACTCATGTGGTATATGTAATGACGGCAAGACGCCTCCATTAACAATTAAACGTTCGATACACATGTTTAATTTTTCAATACAAAACACTATCCTTTCACACACAAGATTCATTAAAACAACTTCAATTTCTGTGAATTGCAAATGAATCTCGACCCAATAAGTATATTTGAAACATAAAACATCGGAAATACTTGTTTAGACGTGTGACCTAATATGAAATTACTATCAAAAGTTTTTACGCCCACAAAACATGTATGATTTAAGATAATACCCGATCCAATTACCCGAAAGACAGACATCCAATGGTTTAAACCGGGTCAATCTTCTTTTCAACTTGCCACTACTCGGATAAGATATGGAAACCAAACAAAGCTCCATCATTTTCTCCTTCAAACAAGTGTTCTCATCTTCCAATTCAAGAAAAGCTTGTTATCTCCAATGGCAGTTTTGCCCACTTTATGCTTCACTCCTCCATTCACTTTCTCCACAAATCAAACCCACAAATCTTTCAATTTCAATCACCATCGTCTTCTCAGTTTAGGGTCATCGACAACAACAAGACGAAGAAATCTTGCTTTGGGCAACGATTTATTGGGAGATTTTGGTGCTAGAGACCCTTTTCCAGCGGAAATTGAAACCAATTTCTGTGAAAATGTTGGAACTTTTGACACCGAACACAAGATTTTAATCCCCAACGTTGCTGCTCTGTCTCTTGCTCAACAAGAATGCACTCCGATTTCTGATTTACAGGCTCCGATGACGGAGGATGATGCCAAGAGTCTGATGAGAAAGGTTAATTTTGCAATACCCTAATCGTATTTTTGGTTATTGTTATGTTCTTGATTGAATTATGATATATGTGTTGGTGGTGTTGAAGGCAAGAATTGGGTGTTGATATGTATAATTGGGTGGGTCAAATGGGTTGATTTTCAGTTTGATAATGGAAATGAATTTGTTAGTTTTGAAGGAATTTTAAGTAACTTTTAGAATGTACAGAACATATGCTACAAGTAGTGAAAAAATTGGTGTTAGTTTAATGTGAATTTGATTGTAGTTTAGAACTTGAAAGGTCATAGTTTGATTTCAAAAGTCAAAGGAGTCTCTGTTATTGCTTTGAGTATTAAGAGATGATGATGATGTTTTAAGTTAGTGCTGTGTTTGAATTCAATGTAAGTTAAGTTTGTTCTTGTATGCTTGATGCATGTGACGCTAAGTAGAGGTCATGCCTCGAGAAATTGGTGTGAGCGCGTGACAACTTATGGAATAAGGGACTGATTGGCTTTTCAATAGATAATAATGACACTAACTGAAAGCTATGTTCTTTTAAACTATAAGTAAGACTAGTGTTCTATCGATAAACAGCATCTGAATATGCACATTAACGATAGCCATGCTTAAATGAGAAAAGATTGTTTTGTTATATGGAAGTTTCTATTCCTTGGTTCAAATCTTCTAAATGCATTCATGAAATAATTTAGTTTCATATCTTTTGTTGTTTCGTGCTCACGTCAACTTTAATCATCTGAAAAATTTGTTTGTTTAATTATCTGTCATCCTTAGTAGCTATGACGGTCAGGCAAGATCTCAACTTTGAATCTGTATGCGTTTGTTATACATTTTGAGAAATTTTCTAATGAGTATACAACTTTGAACTGGATATATATGAAGTTGGATTAAGATGTGGACTAGTACCGTTGATTATGAAAGAATGGTTATATACGTTGATTCGTTTCTCCTTGACATATTTGCATTTCTTTTCCTAATTGACAAAATAAACCTGTGTTAATAAGCAGTAACTTGATTATAATTTTGTAACCCGGTAAAACTATACTCATTCCGGCTTATAGCTTGGCATTTATTCATTCAACCTTCCTAATTTACCAATATTTGGCAATAGGAAACCAACTGTTTTACATTGATATCCCATTCTCGGTTCTTCTAAAGGTCTTAAAAAGGATAAATGTGCATGCTTTTGTGGAACAGGAGATCTAATTTTTGTATCTGAACTGTTTCAAGACATTGTTTCATTTGTTTCCTGTAGGTTGTTGGTTGGAAACTAGTAAATGAAAATGGAACACTAAAGTTACAGTGTTTGTGGAAGCTTAAAGACTTTGAGTGTGGGACAGAACTCATAAATCGAATCTCTAACGCCATAGGATCCACCGGCCATTCTCCTAACGTTCATCTCCAACAAGACTCGAATAAAGTCGCAGCCGAGATCTGGACATCTACAATCGGTAACTACCATTCTTGTTCATCTTTTCTTATGGATTAGTGCTCTTGCATATGTTATAAGTTCTATGAATCAGCTTCTAGTTCTTTTTACTTGAACTTTTTGTTGCGATTTGCAGGTGGTTTGAGTATGAATGATTTTATAGTAGCTGCAAAAATTGATGAGATAAAAACATCAGATCTTGTACCCAGGAAAAGAGCTTGGGCATAATCTGCATAATATTCTCATGAAGTGTATTCTTTATTATTTTTACTTCTTTTTTGAACTTTTACACACACATGTTGTTTTGATTGCTCCAGTTGAAAAACATAATGAATTTCATTTTTATTAATGATGGTAATCACTCAAATTTCTTATCTAAGTGAATCTTGATAACTAGGTAACCTAAATAACATGTGGATTATGTCTAACTAATATGATCTGATGTTAATTAATCTGTTTAGATTATTCATGAATGCTTTTGCTGTCATGTTGTTCGCTTTTTGCATAACTGTTTCGTTTAGATTAACGTCGAATCACTATGTGTCGAACAGTGGCATCGAATTATTGAGCTCATATTTTATTAACATCTAGCACCACTAAAAGTTGCTCTCTATTATCACACCATTAACATGAAACCAATTAGGAATTGATTTGAAGTCTGAAAAATGAAACCAATTAGGATGGGCTGGTTTTATTGGTTTGAGACCTTTTTAGACTGCTATCTTTTCGGAACCAGTTTGGTTTATCGGTTCCAGTTCTCAACCCGATTTGTTGTGTGCATGTATCGACAATGCTTGCATACAACATTTTTAAAGAGGCATTCGTATGCGTATGGTGACTCAACAATCTGAATATTCGTGAGGTTTTAAAGAATTAGTGGTTCTTCTAAATATATTTAACATAGGGTGTTTATCAAATCAAATTCGACGTTCTTCGTGTTAATTGAGGCCGTTTGAATTGTTGAAATTTTGAAATCAAATCTAATTAGATCGCAAAGAATCGATTTGATTTTGAGTTAATACAGGTTTGAGTTATAACAAAGATACATTAAGCCTAAAAGTATCCTCTTGACCTTTTTGATTTTAAAACCATATTTTAGTCCAATGTTGAATCTGGGTTTGTGACGTAGTATGTGACAAAAAATGAAAAACTTATTGGAAAATCCGAAAATCCTAATAAAAAAGATTTAAAAGGTCTTTATTTATTTAAAGTTATATGTATGATGAGGGTAAAAATATATAAATATTAACACAATAAATTCTATAAAAATAATAATTTTAAAAAATAATTATATTTTGATACCTTATTAAGCAATATAATTTTTAACCGGTTACTTTTTAAATTGTAAGTGATTCTTCTAAATATCAAAAGAATAAAATTTTCAATATTAAACTAATACATACCATAACAAATTAAGTATTTAAAATTCTCATGTTAATTCTTTTAAAATTACAATTTCTAAAATAAATACCAAAATAGAAGTACTATACATTGTAAACTGGCGGTTATCGTAATGAATTATTAGCGGTGGGCCAAGTATCTAAGAAAATCAATAGTTATACGAGAGCCAAAGAAAACCATGAAAACTAATAACATAATTCATAAGCTTTTTGTTCTGTTAATTGTTACAAAATTACTCGAGTATGTTACATATATATTCAACATAAATACGAGAATAAAAGTCTTATGTATACGTAACACTATCCCGAATGAAAAATGATTACGTATACGTAATCTATGTGTCACGTATATGTAAAACTATATAACAATTTTTGTTTGACCCATACGCCTGTTTATATATATACGCACATATATAAAGAGGGTAGATATAAAAATATATATAAATTATATGATCGTTTTCGTTAGTTTTCTTTAATTTTCAAATATCGATATAGTTTTTGTTATAATCCATCCCTATTAGGTGACATTCTCGATAAAGTTATTGTTACCATTTCATTGCTTTTTGCTACACTCCCCAGACTCAAAACAACTTCTCACATTTTCTCCGGTCGGAAAACACCCACAAAACCACTTCACCATATACCATCTCCGCCCAGACCACCGGATAAAAAACCGTTCACCGGTGGCGGATACACCGCAATGGAACCCACAATAACACCCAACCACCGTCGTCACTTTACCGTTAACAACACTCCCACCGCCGCATCTCCGCCAACCGCCATCGTTCACAACCGCTTCACACCCTATATAACCCCCACCACCACCCCACAACCACTGCCGTACAACCACCTATCTACAATCCACCACCGGAAAACTTCAATCAAACATCTTCCTCCACAATGGCGCCGAGAAAGGATAAGAACAAGATGATCGACGCCGGCGAGTGCTCGAAAAAGAGGAAGATGAACGAAATCTTGAATGGTGCCAATGGGGTTCCGTTTACGAACCCTATTACGGAGTTTCCGTCGAGTAATATTCTCCGGCAACAACGGAATTTGACGAGAAACACCACCGTCGTCGGCACCGATCTGCAACTGTCTCCTCCGTCGCTGAATCAACGAGAAGAAGAGAGTGGAGATGATGGGTTTTTCTCGTGGTTGATACCGCAACAGAACTTCGTCATCAATTATCATGTAATTACGTATCTCCTCGATCTCTAATTTCATGATAGAATAATACTATTTTTCAGAATATTATAAGAACACTTTTTGTTGAAATTTGTTTCTGTTTGCGACGATTTTTCGTGACAAACTTTCGACAAATATCGCTGATTAGATTGAAATGTGTTGGAAACGTTGAGGTTTTGCTGTTGTTGAAAACTTTTTGGAATTTCTAATGTTTTTGTTGGAAATTATAAATACTATTTATTGATGAAATAAATGAAAAACAATTTTTTGGGGAAATTTATCGCTGTTCGGGACGGATTTTTGAAACATTTAAATGCTATTTTCTAATAATTTCTAGCAAACTTTCAACAAATTTCAGTCAAACAACTTTTTGTCGTTGATTACTTAGGAATGTGGTGGAAATTTTAGGGTTTTGCTTTTGTTGCAAACTTCTTGGAATTTCTAATGTTTTATCGGAAATTATAAATAATATTAATGAAAATAACAAAGAAACAGTTTTTTTGGAATTTTGTCGCAGTTTGCGACGGATTTTCAAAACAATTAAATACTATTGTTCTGATTAGTTCTAACAAACTTTCTACAAATGTGTTGGAAATGTTGCAAACTTGTCGCTATTTTAAAATACTATTTAGCTAAGTATTTCTGTTTATAAATGAAAAAATCATTATTCATTTATAAATAATATTAATGAAAAATACTATTAATGAAAAAATCATTTATAAATAATGTTAAAATACTATTTAACAAACTTGTCGCCATGCAATTTATTATTCATTTATAAATAATATTAATGAAAAAATCATTTCTTCGATAATTTTTCGATATCTTGATGATATTCCCACTATATTTAAAATACTATTTAGCTAAGTATTTCTGTTTAAGTTCCGAAAATTTTCCATCAAACAATATTTTGTCGCTATTTTTTTCCGGAAAATCAACAATTCTCTAGTAACGTTTAATTTGACGTTCTGCAAATATAAATATAAATATAAATATAAATATAAATATATAATATACGTCTTATGGGATCTTCATATTGATGCAGATGAACCTAATGCAGCAGAACATAGAGGACTTCTGGAGGCGAAACCTCAGCGACCAAATCAAAAAGCGTAAAGAAATCGAATCAAAACTCAAAGAGAAAGAAGAACAAGCAGACCGATTCAGACAGATGTACCACCACTACGAAAAAAGGACGTTCCACTTAGAAGAAATGCTGCAACAGCGGGTGGCATTGGAGCGCGATAACATCGCGCCCGCGGTGGCACCCCAGGAGGAAGTTCAGTCGTGTTTGGTTGATCTCAACAGTGTGCAAAGGATGGAGGATGTTAAGTGCAAGAACTGCAGGAGCCGCCCCGCGACGATGGTGTGGCTCCCATGCAGGCACTTGTGTGTGTGCTTGGTGTGTGAGAGGAGGGTGAAAACATGCCCCATGTGTAGTGTGAAGAAAAGTGAGAGCTTTAAGATCAATCTACCATGACACTTTGTTGTACGACGTACCTGTTATAAATGATAATAATAAATTGCATGGCGAATTGTTGTGTAAAAGATGTTTACGTACTATTATGATATTATTAATCTTCTGAAATTTATATTTTTTACTTTTAATATTAGTTTTATTTTTGTTTTATGAAGATGATTAAGTTTAGCCTACACTGCTAAATACCTTTATTTCTGTTTTAATAAGATTGATGTGAGATCTTATACATGAAGTATGGTACTATGGTGTTAGTGTACATGCATATATATCATTTGTCTCATTTTTACTTAGTTATGCTTCCTCTTAAGTCTTAGTTACACAACTAAAATGATTTGTATTAAATTTGGTGTATTTTGCAAAGACGTAATGGATTTTAATATATTTTTGAGAATGTTATGATCTGTTAAAGTTTTGTAAGAAGTGGCCAGCTATATGGTATAAAAACAATCAATCACGGCACCCATTATGCACTGTCATCCAATCATTAACATCGTTGTTTTTATGTCACATAGACACTTCTACGGCACCCAGACCTATTCGCCAAACCTCCCAAAACTACAACATCCTTAAAAATATATACTAAAATCCATTACATCGTTGTTTTTATGTCACATAACCTTAAAGTCTTGATTGTAGGTTTTTGATGATCTACTTAAAGTTTTATAACTTTTAATTTACAATTAAAAAATATCTTCAACCATCATTCAGCATTATATGGCTTAGTATTTCAAGTATAAAACTGTAAGATATATATTTATATGGTCATCTAACTTACTTTAAATATAAAATATAAGTCTATAACTGATGTAGCGCACGGAATGAAATCGAAGCCAAACACGTTGATTCTGCGAATGCCCTTGATGATCTTCACCCCAAACCCCCAAATTCGACCTCAAGAGTTACGAATTTGAAAAGACAAGTCTTCAATTACCGAAATGTTCAACTGTCCCTTCAGATTACATCAAGTAAACTTAAATAACAAAAAAAATTTCGAACGGGCCTAAAACAAACAACCACGGCCCAAACAAAAGCCCAAACAAAACCGAAAACTAGAGAAAAACATAAAAGTGGCCCGAAAACCCATTTAGAGGCCTTATTTTGAAAACGGAGACTCATAGCCCAAGTTATGCCTATTTTCGTGCAGGACGGTCTTGAGCCTCCAAAAACAATAAAGCCGGTCCTCAACACTTGGGCCCGCATCAATAACCCGACAATTTATAACTTGTTTCTTATTAAACATGCAAATATACAAATTATTGCATTATTTGAATATATGATTTATTGAGTGATTAACATTTGGCAACATAAATATGCAATTGGTTACGATCTTTTTCATCAAGAATTAGTCTGATGGTTGAAGAAGATGATGTAACCGGCCGGATTTCCACTCTCCCAAAATAAATTAATATCAATGATGGTAACATAAACAACACAAATTAATAATACTTGGTGTCATGACTCAAAATAATCACACCAATAGTACATTTATCCTGTATCATCATATTTTGAATTCCAAGTTACGAAATTATTTTTATTCATTTCAAAGCTAGCTTGTAAGCTCTAACATGTTCACTTTACATTGTTTGATAGCCATGGATTGTCCCGTACCATACAACTTATATTGATATAGTTTATAACTTTAAAACAATATCAATTAATAAATTTAAACAAATAAAATGATAGAAGACATCCCCACTACACACATATATAAAGGAGCATTCGTAACGCTAAGAACGTACCCACACCTACAACAAACTTTACCAATGGAGTACGGAAAGTTGGATCATGCTGAAAAGCAAGCTTACCGTCGAAAATCTCGTAAGCACGTCATCCTCATCGTCGTCGCAACCCTCCTCCTCGTCGTTGTAATCATCGGGGCCGTTGCTGGAACCGTCATTCACAAGAGTCATAACGATAACAACTATGGCACCGAACAAACCCCTTCATATCAACTGTCACCAGCCCAGTCCATCAAGGCTGTTTGCACACAAACTCAGTATCCAGAATCTTGTTACTCCAGCCTCTCCGCAATCGATCAATCCAACACCACCGATCCACGAGATTTGCTCAAGCTCTCGTTACAAGTCGCTTTGAATTCGCTCTCCGCTTTGTCTTCAGTGCCAGAAACTTTGATGAAGGAAGCAAACAACGACAACGACAAGAAAGCGTTAAAGGTATGCACAACGGTGTTTAACGACGCTGTTGACAATCTACATGACTCCATTTCCGCCATAGGCGATGAGGATTTGAAAATCAACGATATGAGAACGTGGCTTAGCGCCGCGTTAAGCAATCAAGAAACTTGTTTGGATACTCTAGAAGACATGGATTCATTATTTGTGGCACAAATGAAGTCCCAAATGCAGAATTCCACAGAGTACACAAGCAACAGTTTGGCTATAGTGTCTAAAATATTTGGGATTTTGGGCATTCATAGGAAGTTATTGGGGGAAATGGAATTAGGGTTTCCACGAGCGAGGTGGCTTCAAGAGAAGAGACCGAGGCCTAGGCCAAATGTGACGGTGGCCAAGGACGGAAGTGGAGATGTGACGACGATTAACGACGCGATTGCAATGATCCCGAAGAAGAGCAAGAAAAGGTTTGTTATATACGTCAAGGAAGGTGAGTATTTGGAAAATGTTGTTTTGGACAAGTCGTACTGGAACGTCATGGTCTATGGCGACGGCATGGATAAATCCATAGTGTCCGGGAGCTTAAATAAAGTCGACGGCGTCCCCACTTTCGACACTGCAACATTCGGTATGCATTATATCACATGCAATGCAATCTTTCTCCATCTCACAACCCTACTGAAATCAACTTTAGTTAGTTTAATATTTTCATTCAACCCGTGTAATATATGAGTTTTTAAACTAGTTTTTAATGAATTAATAAATAGGCGTATCGGGAAAAGGGTTCATCGCGATGGATATGGGGTTCAAGAACACTGCCGGTGGAATCAAAGAGCAGGCGGTTGCGATGAGATCCAGTTCAGATTTATCTGTGTTTTATAGATGTTCATTCGACGGCTTCCAAGACACCCTTTATCCACATAGCAACCGTCAGTTTTATCGGGATTGTAGCATCACCGGCACCGTGGATTTCATCTTTGGGGACTCGTCGGTGGTGTTGCAGAACTGCAAGATTATGCCTCGACAACCGTTACCAGACCAATTCGTAACCATCACTGCTCAAGGGAAAAAGGATCCGAATGAGAACACAGGAATCTCGATCCAGAACTGCGAAATAACCCCTCTGGATAATCTCACGGCTCCCACGTACCTAGGGAGGCCATGGAAGGATTACTCCACAACTGTGATCATGCAGTCGAGTATCGGAGGAGGGTTCTTGAATCCATTGGGTTGGGCAGAATGGGATCGGGGCGTGGAACCACCTTCAACCATATTCTATGCTGAGCATCGAAACATCGGCCCAGGATCCGCGGTTGATAAAAGAGTCAACTGGCCCGGCTACAAGCCAACATTAACCAGTGCCCAAGCGGCTAGATTCAATGTGAGGTCTTTCATTGATGGCTCAACATGGTTACCTCAAACAGACGTTACATTTGATTCCACTTAATTGAGAGCTGAGTGATAAAACAAAAAAGTCCTTTAACTAATGTATTTATTTACGTGTTATCAATATATATTGTTAATTTGATTTTATGATAATGCTACATGTTAATATGGAGGGTGAATTAAGTACGTGTGTTGAACAGGTAAATTCATACATATTAAGTGAAGTTATCAATAAGGACCATATAGTGTTCATTGCTCAAAATAGGAGATACCTAAAGATCACAATGGAATAAATCAAATAATGCTAATGTAACCGAATATGGATCCATAAAAGGCAACTGCTTATTATTTGTAAGTTGACATGAAGAAGAAATATTGGAAGAGCTAGTGGTATTACAAGAAATGAAAGTATTGTGAATAAGAAATCTAAAATATTAGCTCACGGTGACCAAGTTGGTTATGTTGTGGAGTCTTGGTGGTGGATGAGAGAAAAACGTAAGCAGGTGGCGTGAAAGGAGAAAGGTCCCCCGTGCTATTGTGGCAAAAAAGGAGATGACTCGTCTTGAGATCCTTCAAGAAAAAACCAAGCATGTCACATTAGATTGAAACGTTATTATCACATGTATATTTACGAATAGAGGTTAATCTTTGATAAAATTGGGAGAGTGTAAAATACTAACAAAAATAGGTTGTAAGTTTTGTTTGGAAAAGATTAAAGACAGTTATTGGATCCTTTAATTGGTAAATATTGACCATTACCAACAAAAATAATGTTTGAAGAAATAGACATAGGAGATGTTATTTTACCTTAGTCCGACGTAATATGTGAAGAAGCTTCATAGTCCATGCACCATGTATGATCGGGGTAGTGAAGGTGCATGTTGTTAAGGGCAGTCCCTTAAGCTGTTAGAGTATTCACAGTAAATTATTTATCTTTATCCATATAATTACACTAAAATCGTTATTTTCTCTCTCTTCTTTTCAAAAATAATATTTTTATGCCCTTATCATACTTTTTTATCTCTCATTTACTCACAACCACTTTTAAAAACATTAAAAAATTTATAAGGATTGAACAGTAATTCTTCAAATATACCAATCAACAATAACATTTTCTCTTTACTTCACTCGTAACCATTCAAAACCATCCCATATAATATAAAAAATACACATACATCTTTTTAGAGATTTCACTGTAAATACTACTCATAGGCTTAGTGGCTGTTGGATTGGGCTGACCAGAGGTCGAATGGGTTGGTATCCTGCGAAGTGGGCCTGTGGGCTAGCCACATTAGGTTGAAAAAAGTTCCAGGGTGGTGTCGAGTGAGTCTGGTGGTTGGTTAAAGTGTGGAGGTGGCCCACCATAAGCGCTAGAGTGGAGGCAAGTGTCAAATTTGTATATTCATGTTTAAGAGAGGTGACACAAGACCCTTTGTTACTCAAAAAATATCTTTAATCTTGGTCCAAGCCAATCTTGTCACGGATTCGTTTTCCAATAATTTGACTAAAAGATCGTCCGACACTGTCTGTAAATCCTTTGTAATACGAGGGAATCGATTGAATTCCCTTCCATTGGTTACAATCATCGTCATTCTTCTGTGGCAGTTCTGTACCATCGATATGATCGAGCACTTTATATGACATAACATGCAGGTTAAAGAGTTTTACCAACGATGAGTACATCACCTTGGTTCCGTTTTGTTTAGGACATTTTTGACGGTGTAGGTAACACCATGGATTTGGAAGAGGATGCACCATCCTAAGTTGTTTTCTTGTGTGTTTCGGCCATGGAAGGTTGACGAGATTATGGCTCATGTACGATAATAGTTTATAGGATCACAGTGTTCATTGACTCATTTAATATATAACCCCATTATATAGGGGATACAAGATAATGATGCAAAGCTATAAAATAGGAATTTAAACTAACTAATAATATATCTATCAAATATACAAACATATCACTTTACTAGTAAGATAGACTAAAACCATGGATTGAGGGGTCTTTTTCTTTCTAAACCATGTGCAAAAATCAATAAATTAAAGTTAGGTGTGTAATTTATATTATATCACGTGTTGCAAATCATCATTCTAGTTTCATAGATATTAATATGTGGTCATTTTTGTCCTGTTGGCACATATGCACATGAAATTTAGTATTAAAAATGCATTCCTTTCATGAAGTGTACTTTCTTCAAGTATCTTTCCACAAGTGAACACTAAAAGCACAACTTTTTAGGCATGTTGAAAAGCAAAAAATCCATAATTGGCAGTTTAAGGTACCAACCTGATTAATAAAGAATGGTTCATGAATACATAGTCAGAGATATAATCATGTGCTTCAACAGTTAAGCTACAAGCACTAGTTTATATTAAGCTACCATCCTCGATAAAGAAACCAGTAACAACATGCTAGACTTTGAAGAGTTAAATCTAGCTTCGGATAAGATCAACTTTATATGGCGTTTCTATACAACGCCAATACCAATCTAATCACACATCATTTTCAAAAGGTAGTTTAAGTATTCGAATACGATCGTTTGAAGGTTAGGGTTTGTGTCATAGCCTCTACTTTTCAAACGACAGTTCGAGGATTTGTCAAATTTCCAAGGTTAGTGCTTACGTCCTTGCCTCTCGCCTTTAAATTGTTGGTTAAGGACCTAATAAAACTCAACGAAAACTCACATACAAAGACGAATTTACTACTTAACTTGTTCTTTCCGTTTCATTCAATTAAAAGACTTGCATTAAATAGAAAATTAACCTTGCACCTAAATATAAAGACCGACCACTTACCCCACTAAACCACTAATTTAACTCTCTAATTAACCTACACATGACCAAGTAAAAATATTATAACATGTGGATAAATAAGCTTTCTAAATGACCTGAACTTTGACCTAGACCCATAAGATTAACCTACATAAACGGTTGTTAGAGCTTTTGGTCAAATGTCATTTGAGTTTGGAGGTGATGTTTCGTTTTTTTACTTTAGGCTGGTGTAGAAATAGTAGGCCCTAAAAAGACCATGCTTAGTTAAGATGATAAGGCCTACTTACATAATATATAAGAACAAATAAACATGTGTATATATGTACACATATATGTATGTTCATTTTTATACATATAGGGGTGTATACATATACAAAGTACAAATACTAACCTACAAGATATCTCCATCAAAGAGGAAGACATGCGCGATAACCTTAAACCGTCTTTACGTGGAGCTCCAAATCATTCTTTCGCACCCCATTATATAGGGCTTTTTCTTTGCCATAAGTGTGTCCATCCACACAGACTTCTCTTCCTCCTATCTCCTACTTGACAACACCCTCTCTTCACCACATCAAACGGCACTTTTCTTCTACTTGTATTGGAGAGGGCCTAAGTAGATGCATGCATGCATACGTCTATGAAATCCCATAAGGACACTATGAAAATTTTAGATATTAACAGATAATAATGCTAGGAGAAAAGAACGAGGGAGCTCCCTTCAGTCCAAGCATAGATTAGAAAGGGATGAAAACTATCTCCCGCATCATTCACTCAATCAAAGAGTAGCATCAAACGAATCCTTTTCTACCGAGTGGTTAAATGAATGAGTCGGCAGCTAATTCAATTCCTTAATCACATCCATTAGTGGGCTGGAGGGAGTTCCCTTCATCATAAGCTCATATCATTAGCTATAAAAACATTTTTCAACCTAGAAAAACATAGTAAAGAAGTTAATTAGAAATCTTTAACTTTTTTTTCTAGAGAATGATAAATGAAAAAAAAATAATAAGTGATGCACATATATATATATAATTGCTATAAGTCTTTATAATACACATGAAAATCAAAATTATAAATAAATTTGCACCAATAATTCTTATTAGATTTTAATTCTTCTTGTCGATAAGCATAACCATGCGTAGTTTTTCTAGTTTTTTTATATATCAAAAGTAGGATCTTTTGTTGTTTCAGACCCCGAAATATACAGAGAAAAAACTCATACAAACATAACCTAAACTTTACCAATTCAAACACCCGTTAGAATTTGTATTCAAAACAATATATTGGCAGATTCATGCAATGTAAAAAAAGAAAAAAGAAAGGCTACCGAGTAATACGACTATTATTAACCACCTAATACCACTACTAGTAACCAACTATGACACATGACCTAGACACATTAGCTACATCTATAAATAGAGCTAATAACTACCCTACTACTTTTGACCCCTTGCTACTGATCCACAGCTCCAACTCGGCCACTCATGTTCGTGACCCATTGTTAAGTTCCACAATCAAACCCATTAAGATTAATCCTGCATTCTTACTGTTTATCTTGATTTGCTCTTGCTTCTTGCTCCTTTTTGAAATTGGCACCCACACATGATTGCACCACATAGGTTCTTTTTTCCTCCTCTTGAATAACACATGTTCTTCTTCTGCCTCTTGAACCACCACGTTACTTCTTGCTCTTTTTCTTGACCGTTTCATACATAATCTTTGTTTTGATCACACGGATTGGTTTTATTCGTTTGGTCTTCTCCGGCTCACATAGAACTACTCTCCTTTGCTCGTTCAGAACTTTAGTCTTCATATATCAAGTAGACCTTAAGTTTTTTCTTGACTCACACAAAACCTTTTCAATCGTTCTCTTGCTCGATCCTCTTAATTCAACCATGCAACCAAAGGGTTGCTACATGCTTCCCCTCTTTATTTAAACGACTCTCAAAACTACAAACACCAGGCTCTCATACCAATTCTTGCCTCAGGCTCCAAAATACAATACACGGACTCATGCAACTTAAACAAATTAAGCAAAAACCACCAACCAATACCACTACTATTAACCACCTAAGATCACTGCTAGTAACCAACTGGGACCCATGACCTAGATACACTACATGCATAAATAAAGCTTATAACTACCCCACTAAATTTGACCCACTAGTATTGATCCACAACTCAGATCGACCCATATCCTTGGCCCGCTGTTGTATTCCACAATCAAACCCATGGCCGGCCATCAAGATTAACCCTACATCTAATCAAACATACTATTGCTCTCTGTGGGCAAGTAACTATGTTAGCATATTTAATAACATCAAGAACTAGTTAATTAAATTTCAAGATATATATGTCATAAATTTTATGGATCATGAATAAGACACAGCTGATCATAAAGATGTTGGATTTTTTGTGTTCTTGATATATGCTACTACTGTAAATAACGGTTTTTAAACTTGATGGTTTCCTTGGTACAGATCTTGATCAAACAGTATAAAGAAGACAAAACAACCAACATTAATTGATATTCAAGAATCAAAACCTAAAAGATAAACAACAAAAATGGGAATATAAAGAGTTACGCGGAAACCCTAATCTTGAAAATGGTCATATATCAAGACACCACAATCAGATGCACCAGTCAAATAGTAGTAAAAATTCAAATATAACTCTAAAGTGTGTGTATGTGTGTTAAGAAAGAGAGAAAAAGACTAACTGTGGTGCATCTGCATCCATAAGTGCAGTTACATAAATGGGAATTCACTTGGATATCTAAACCACTGAGGTTGGTGATCTAGTAATAGTGGTAACTGACAAAGCCTCTTGTAGAACCTAGGTTTAAAGTTCGTATGTGAATTCCACATGAGTAAAGAAATTCGTCATTCTAAAAAAAACTTCGATATCTGAAACGTCTGAACACCAACAAATCAGATGAATTTGTACTTTGTAGTTATGGGAAATGGGATTAAACAAACAGCTAGTGAATCATTTATAATTGGAGTCAGAGCCAGATTTACTTTTTTTTTCTAATATTACATTACCTTAAATTCAAACTACCTTTGAAACCTATCAGTAGATGACGTCAGCCCTGTCTACCAGACGTCCATTATAGGTGCTTTCAAGCAGTCGTTTGAAGGCGGTGCGAGATTAGATTATGAAACCAGAAGTATGTAATAGATTGAACCAAAGAAAAGCTTTCAAATATCTCTTCCCCCAACCAGATCTTTAACTGCATAATCAAGAAAACACACTTGCAACACATATGATAAAGATTTATACATACATATACTTATGAATACATTATACACCCTCTCTCTCTCCTATATCTATATGTGTGTGTGAATAGAAAGATATGGAGGTCACACTCCAAAAAATAAAACTTTAATTTGTTGGTCTGAAAAAGTTTTATTCCCACTTTCACTGTGTGATGTGTGTCTGAAGGAGATGGATCAGAGAGAGAGAGATTGTAATGAAGTGAATAATTCTTTGTGACTGGATGATGGAGATGTATACAGACTTATATATAGATGAATGAAGAGGGTGCCAGAAGCAATGAGTAACTGTTGCTGATTCTCAACTTTGTTTTAGTGTTTTACCCTTTAACACTATTTTTACTCCCAACTAGTTTTGTCCTTAATTTTTCGGATACAGATAAAATATACCCTTTTAAAATAAGCTAACTAAATTGGATTCTAATGTGTTACGTGTATGATAATCTATACTGGCAATTTTACTAATGGTATTGTCAAAAAAAAATTGTTATCAAGAACATGTACACCCATATATATATATATAATCACCATAGATAAATGTATTCACATTTAATTTATGCTTAATTTGCTCGTAAGAATGATTATAAGAGAAATGAAGAAACGTATGTTCCTTCTAAGAGGCGACGGTCTCTTAGCTTAGTAGCATCTGGTATCCTCACTAAATTGACAATGATTCAAGTCCCATGGGCAACAGGTAGATCTTAGAAGTAGTAGATTTTAGAGGGGTGTACATTTGTTGTTCAAACCAAAAAAAAATGTTTTTGTAAAAGAAATCGAGTTGAGGTCAATTAAGTATAAATCAAATGTAAATACATGATAATTATGCAAGTATTGTTGCCATTAAGTTGATACCAAAAGCAAAATTTAAGCTTAAATTTAATCATATTATCACTATGAACAAGTAATGCTGACTTAGTGCTGATCACCTATCCCTTTTATGCAAATCCTATTGTCACATTTGTGATAAGTTACGACTTAACCATTCTAGATTATATATTGATCATTCGTTTTTTTAACACTCCTGCATAACATGGTTATGCTTCTCTTTCAAAACTAACAACTTTTCTGTTACTCTTTCTAATTATTGGTATAATTATTATCAATAATTGATAAGTCAGTTTGAAGAATCAATAGACTATTTCTATGTACTCGAAAATCCAACTAATTGACTTTATAAAATATCAAGTTAGTGTTAAATTTGTATTTCTATGTTAAATAACTTCTTAAGCATTAATAATATAGGCAAAACTTGTTTATTAAAGCATATTTAAAAGTGGCTCTAGCTATCTTATAAATGTTGATCATTTGCTATTTTATAGGCTATTTCATAAATACAACACGTTTACCTTTTTATAAGTATCAACCATCTAGTCCTACTTTGTGTGTGATTTAAGTAAATAGAACTAAAGCAACAAGTGGGTATGTAGTATGTAATATGTAAAGCACTGTATATGTGTGCCTCATGATCAAGACCACTCGAGTTTATAGTGTTAAAGGCGCGGGGTCTTTTACAGACCAATATACATGTTTTCTTGTTAGCAAGTGGCCATCAATCAATTATATGTCGGTAACAGACCGCTTCAACTAGTAAACAGAATTTTAAATTCTTAGGTTTACACCCACTTAAACATGTCGTTTCAGACCCGCTTGAACCCACTGTTTCATGAATTAATCCCATTTATTAGCTCAGAGTTAATAAATATTTTTAACTCCATTGTCTATTTATTTTTACACTGTGTTGGAGAGTGAACCAAAAGGTCCAAAACAAGACCCATCGATGGGTTTCTGTGTCTTTGATGTGTGCGCTCTGACTGCCATCCAAGCCAACTCCACTACCCTGTGTTTTTTACTACTGCTTATTGCTGTTCTTTCTTGGTTTCTGACTTTTATCTTTTAATTAATTAGAAAAGAAAAGGTTTTAGTAGTAAAAAAGGCTTTTACTTGTTTAGAATAATTAAGTTGAAATGAAGAATGCATTATTTTAGTTTCATTTGTTATATTTTTCTAGAGCCAAATCTACAACACTTGTAAAAATGAAAACAATTAAATTAAAAGTTTTGCTAGTTTATTATTAAGACATGTTTACCAAATTGTCATGGTATATATAGGTAACAATTATATGCTTACATTATTCTCATATTATACATGTTATATATATATGATATAAGACAGGAGTAGTTTTTCAACAAGAATTGATCAATCAATCTATATTCTATCGATCAACACAAATATTTATTACTGATAAATTAAAGTATTAAAAACTATTTATTTAAAACTACTTACTTTATACAAAATATTATCTTGTCCGTTTTACAAGTCTCTCATACTTACCAATCAACCATTTCTATGTGCAACAAATGGAAAGATAAGAAAATATGAATTACCATTCCCTCTTCTTTTTATCTCGATGACACCAATTGATGTAATGGGTTGTGATTCTTGATAACACCAAGATATGCCACTTTGAGCGCCATAATTATTTCTCATTTCTTCTGTCCAAGTTATCATCATTTTTCATTATTTAAGAAAAAATTCGTTCATGTTGGAACATGAATGGTTGGAGCATCAATTGATGAAGTTTAATTTTAGTCAACTTAGTATTTTATTTTTGTAAGAAAAAAAGTCAACTTAGGAGAATCAACCATTTCTGGTTTGAGTGGATTTCTTTTTGTAAATGGAATTTGGTGGCAGACATGAGGTCTAATATGCTATGGAGGACAGCTCTCATGTTTCTAGATATATTACAATATTTTTATTTTTATGGCATAACATTTGTTTTGTTGATGTTATTTATTTATATGATAAAAGAAAAGTTATATATATATATATATATATATATATATATATATATATATATATATATATCCACAATTCAATCATTCATATCTCGCAAAGAATGTAAAATGTTAGTGATCAATACAATCGAATTATAAATTAAATTAGTTTCACCCAATTTGTTTAACTTCACAAAAGAAAATTTTATTATAAGAAACTAATAATGTTAATTATATTATGCAATTCAGTCTAATTATACGATCCCATGATTCCTAAAAATAACAACTATTTACACAAATTAATATTTTAGAAACTACAACTAAAATTTTAATTAAGTTTGTAAATTTGACAAATTTGAACTTATAAACTTGAAGTTAGTTTCTATTTAACTACATAGTTGAATGACCTTATACCATCAACCATTTGATTGAGTGGTAAGCTTATGACTTTCTTTAGGGGAGGTTGTGAGTTTGAGTCCTACTATCAGCAAAATGTTGTTGGTGGGCCTAGTTTTACCGCAGTGGACCTTCGGGTGACGGATTTTCCCTGGAATTGGTGGTTGGTGGGCTTGGGCTATCCAGCGTTATTGTGCTCGCGGGTGTATGGGGTGCCTTTTCGCCATTGGGGCACCCCGGGTAACCGGGCTTTAATTAGTTGGTCGTTCAAAAAAAAAGTTGAATGAACTTATTGGTGCTTTTAAAGTTAAGTTGTTTAAACTACAAATAAAAACTTTGATAAATTGTAAGCCCCTTATAACTTATATACACCATTGATTTTAATTATTTAATAGTACCCTTTTTTTTCTAAACTTGAACTTTTTAAAGATTTTTAAATAAATAGCAGCAATGTAATTTAACTACTTGAATGAACTGTAACACCTAATTTATCTTCTTTTCATTAGGTAATTTTTATTTTTACCAATTTTAATCACTATAATTCAATTTGAATGATTTCACGGAGGTTTAATTTTTTTTTTTTTTCAAGATCACGTTTGTCAGTATTAAAGTTGATTTTTCTTTTCTTTTTTCTCTTGCTGGGGTTATGGGCCTCATTAAAAGTCTAGCTTTTTTAAACAACTCATCATAGAGGATGGCCAAGACGATGTTGGAAAAAGTTCACAGGAGGTTTTTTACATTCATCTTCATTTAACTTAGTTGTTAAAAACTAGTCATTTCACTTTTAATAGTAAAATTGAATTACTACACTTGAAGATGGGCAACCCATGTTAAATACCAAGAAAGAATGTTTCTTACCCTATGAAATTTTATGGTGAAGTTGATACATGTCACATGAACACAAGAAATGAATTTTATGGTGAAGTTGATACATGTCACATGAACACAAGAAATGGGTTGGTGGTGAAAATGTATAATCATTATTGCTTATGATGGAGTTGTATCTATTGTTGGGCATATTCGTTACAAAGTGTTAATAGGTTTTTGAAGTCTAGTTTCAAACACTTATAACATGCACATGTGTTAGCTTGTAAAACTTTGTTTGTATTACAAAATGTTTTAGGTTTTTCAAGTATATTATACAACCTTACACATTTTTACGGTGTTTTTGTTATCCATTTCTTGAAGATACTCGATCAGATCAACTTTCACATAAATCCACTTCATGTGTTTTTCTTGGATATGCTCCCAATCATTAAGGATACCTATGTTATGATCTCCATACTCTTCACACTTGCACTTCTTGCTATGTCGTCTTTTATGAGACTATATTATCGATTCTCTCAATAGCGTTTCTAAACCTTCTACTACTACCTTACCCTTACTTTTAATCATTCCAGCTTTCGCACCACACCCTTCCCCTACCTCAAGGTTCAACATCATCTAATTCTCTATCATCACCCTATCAAACCCCGCCCCCCCCCCCCCCAACCCACCTCTTTTTTTTTCATGATGATAACTCAATCCCGCAACCACATTCAACAACCTAAACATTTTCTTACCCATGTGCTTCTCTCTGTCTCATCCACTCCCACTTTCAAGTCCACTTGTTTTTCTCAGGCCTAGCATTGGCCCGAAATCCTATATGGTTGGATGCTATGCGTATAAAGATTGAGGCTCTACGCTATAACCGGACTTGGATATTAATGTCTAATGCTAATATTGTTGGATGTAAGTGGGTGTAGAGGATTAAGAGACACTAATGGTTCCATTCAAATTGCTATTTGGAAGTTTTGGTGTCATGAATGCTTCTTATGATTTAAAACGAGATTTTACACCTTAAAAATTCATCGTTTGAGATTTAATTCTGAACAGGCATGTGTCTTTATTTCTAAATCTTAATTTGTTGATTTCTAAGTTTGAAGATCGATTGTATAGAATAACAAATCCAAATTCTTTAGACTGATTGGCTTTGGTACCATAATCCATAAGAGATTTACAAAGAAATGGATAGAAATATATGAACACAAATGACATATGAATGATACAGGTAACCAAATGTCATAACATAATAAAATGAAGAGAAAAAAAAACAACAGTCATAACTCTAATAGCAGAAGTCATATCCTAATTTTTATATACCTTTATGTATAAAAAGATAAAATCACACTTAAAATAGTACAAGAACATACACTAATAAGTTAAATGGATTAGATGATGTAACCCATTTTACATGTGTCTCAACTGCTTCGCCATTGTATAAATACATTAACCCATTCTATAAATTCATTAATCCATTCGATCTACATTGCCTACTGCTTTGTCAATACTGTCATGAGGTTTAAACCAAACATTTAGATCATCAAACCACACTCCAAAATAAAAACTAAAAATAAAACCAAACATTGCCTACCATGTCTCTTCTGGTCCATTTGCAACACTTATAAGGCAAAATTCTAGGCTCAGTTTCATATAATATTATGATACACACTTAAGTGTACTAGCAGACGCACAAAGAGTGTGAGGATGTCTCGTGTGTTATATTTTTGTATGTCTATTGTGTATATCAATCAGTATAATGCTGCTAATATTAGAGCCACGAGTAAAGTTCAACTGTACAATATGAGCGAAAAGGATGCTGACAAATTACCGTAGTGATACTGATTATATAACTTCGGGTAATCAGATAAACAGCAGAGATCAGACTAGCTGAAGAAAGCACATGGCCTGCATAACTAGACGGAAACTTCTAGAACAACTGGAAGAACAAACTCGATGAGCCATCCCCAAATGATCGTATATCGGCTGGTCTCACCAACGCTCTGCATAACGGGCAAGTTCTTTCTCGTTCAAACCTGTAAATAAAAGAAACTTTATTTAGCACCCTAACTTATAAGATGAAATTATATAGCATTAGAGGCAAAGATATGGTATTCATATGAACTTTTTTGTGGGATAAAGATATAAATTCAAAGTTAGTACTTTATAGTATATAGTAGTCGGCATACAAAGAAACAAAACTTTAATAAAAAGTAGAAGTTGCTGACCATTCTGAAACACAGTCTTCACAGAAAATATGTTTACAGCGCAACAAAATTGGAGCCTGCATCTTTTCCTGGCAAATAGCACACAAGTCTCCTGCTTCACTCACCTGCAAGTGTGAAAAGATATTAAATTACGAAGATAAATACAACCAACAGAAAACCACAGGAAAAATCCAATATCTGACTACAAATTATATACTTCTTACCTTTTTCATTGTTTTTAAGGAGTGATTGATTTTGTGCATATCATACTTTGCTCTTAACTCTCAGAAACAAACACATCATGCTTGCAGAACTTGATTACACACACACACACACATATGGGGTGTGTTCAACACAAACCCAATTTTAACACATGTGTATGTAATGCTGGGCAAGTATATTTAGAGAGGCAGTTGCATGACCACCTTATGTATCACTTGTAATGCAATAGGTATAGGTGTTTGTGCAGTTCTCGCAATTTCTCTACTTAAACTTGGTTACGTACAATACAAAGCGCTCTACCACCTTATATATAAGGTATGCAAGTCACTTTAAAAATAACCTTTTTTTACGATGGTTATGAGAATCACATGTTTTCTCATTCCATGTTAGCAACTAGTGTGTTGAGTTACATGCATTTGCTCAAGTAAAAGAGTTCCACAAAAGCTTTGTTTTTTTTTTCCTACCTTCTCAAGTATAATTACAAAAGCTAAAATATCTTTGTACCTGTTCTGCTGTTGCATGTGATCCATAATTGACCTCTTTTCGTGATAGTGCCTTTAATGCAGCATAGAAGGATCCAAACTGAGATGTTAAAAAATTAAAAAAAGAGGATATATATAATTCACTCTCAGATGCATAATGTTAAAATTTACAGGAATATGGGTAACTCATACCTTCTCAACAACTGATGTGAGCTTTAAGGTTAGATACAACCCTGTTGTCAAAGACGAAAATAGGCTTCCATATTCTTTGTTCAAAAAGAATCGGTACCAAACAGGGGCGGGTAAAAATGCACGGTATAATAGAAGTGTGTACTCAACCAGAGTCAACATCTGACCCTGAAATTCCAAAATTTAACACTTTTAAAACTCAATTATTATAACATATGGTACACAGTTGCATCAAATTACCTGCCTACGAAAACTGTGGCCCCTGCCATTTTTATAATACATAAGCAATACCAGCTTAAATGCCATTGCTGCCTGCCGTACCATCGTATCTACAAGCAATAAAAGTTAAATTCCCTATTAGAACAATGAAATACATTAAAATGAAATACCATCATTGCAGAATGTTAAATTTAAAGAATATATGTACCATTTACAATGATGGTGAATATAGCATTCCAGAATGGTGGAATAGCTTTTGGTGGAACCATGAACAAGGGGTTGCAAAGATCGTCGTTTCGGTACCACCAATAAACTCCAATCACATGAAGCATGAAAATAATGCAATATCCAACAAGAACAGATAACTTCCTCTCCGCCTACAAAAGTTCTTCAATCATTAAGCTAAAAGAAAGACAAGTGTTTAATATGTAGATGAATTTAACACCAAGTTTATACCTTTAAAGCTGTTTGCTTCCGTAAGATATCATTTGATTTGTACATGAAAGCAGTTATATAAATCATAAAAAAGAGGCCTACATTTGATCATGCCAGAAATAATTAATACAGGAGCTCATATTGTTCAAAAGATAAACTGATAAAGAACCACAAGGTACGCTGCATTCTAAATTATAATATATTCTACATGCACTACAGATTTACAATTTAGACAGTAAAGAAGACTGCATCAGATAAATTCCCTAGTACTATTACTTTTTAACTGTGATATGATCGGTCAAATTACTAAAATGACGTATACTAAACCCAAGCTTCAAGACGTGCACTTTCTTCATAATCAGTAATCAGCTACATATCAAGCAAATTTGTGTTGTATGCTTCTTTGAGCTAAGCACAAAGTTAACCAATTTAGGCACTAAACATCAATAAACAAATTTCATTCTAAAGATGAGTGAAGTGGTTCTAGTAACATTGCTTAAACAACAAATTAAAACCAAAAAGTACCTTGTAAATGCTGACGAACGAAAACAATCAACAACAGCAAAGAAAACGGAAGAATTTGCTCAATCCACCTCGAAACCTGCTGCAAATCATACCGTTGTTGATATGCTGAATCCACGTTGTTGTTATTATTATTATTACTATTCCCACCACCGCCACCACTAACACCACCACCAGCCACCTCCCTCTCTCCACCACCATCACCACGGTTCACCGGAGCCGGTTCACCACGCTCCTCTTCATGATCTCCACCACTCACTATCCGAATCGAAACCTCACTACCACTATTCTCACCACCACTACCCCTACTACTAGCAGTACCAGAGCCACTAGAGCTACGATCATGACGACGATTGTTAGCAATCAAACTCTCCGATTCACGATAATCGGTGTTTGACCTAGGTCGAAGAACACCGGAGTATTCAATCAAAGTAGTTACAGGTGCTTGCAGAAACCGAATTACAGGAAACGGAGACGACGTCGTCGTCGTCGTTCTCGGAGATGAAGGATTTGACGAATTCGCATTATTACTCACATGATCGTCAGAATCCGTGGGATCAACGCTAACACCTGCTGTTTCCATTAACCTTCGCATGTAAAACCCCTGTGATCACACCTCTTACACCTTCAATCAACAAAATCCCCAAATTGTATGTATACAATGGATCGATTAACGTAATTAGAGAGTCGATTACTAGGGTTTTCTGATTTTGATTGGAATCGAGATGAAAATTTGAATTTGATTCATGAATTGGGGGAGAAATTAAATAGTATAATGGAAAAGGACTGATTGTGCATTAAACATGGAGTATTGATCGCTGCAAAATTGTGAGGATTTTATATGGAAATAAATTCTCAAATATGTGTAAAGATTTGTACGAAAACAACAACAATAATAATAATAATAATAAATAATAATCAATCGACCTCAAGAGATAGTGAAGTCGTTGGCTTGAAAACTATCGGGAGATACAGCCAACGCGTTTGGTGTCTTTTAAAGTTTTATTTTCATTTTAGTTAATTTATGACAGTATTGGTTTAGTTGTATTTATTATAGGATGATGTCAATATCATCCATTGTTTAATCTTTTACATTATAAAATACTTTGAATAAATTAGATTTTTCTAACAGACAACTCATGTACACAATACATATACTTATATCTACGATATTTATTGAGTATTATATCTATACTGGAAGATAAACTTCAACTGTTTATGCGATCGGTACGATATCGATACCGATATCAAAAATACTGATACCGATATTGTTGAAAAATGGGTGCTGAATTTTGTACCGAATCTATCGGTACCAGTTTTTAGTACTTTACCGACTTAGAACCGCTTTGGTACTTTTTTGTATTGACAAGTGCCGGCAACGCCTAGTACCAATACAAAAATTTAGCAAAATCGAGTACAAGTACCGATACCATTTTTGTTAGGTTGGTACTGGTTCAATACGGCACCAGTAGTATATCAAACACTCTTCTCTATCTATTATCTGTTATGTATAGAACTCTTGTCATGCGTCTTAGTTTTGTGTGCTTTTTAGAAATAAAAATATTCGGTCGATAATTCGTAAACATATATAATAATAATGTTAGCGAATAAGATATATTCTAGCATCATCTATAAACTCCTAAAGTCGACTTTCAACTGTTTAAGAAGTTCAAATTTTTTAGAATTTTTTTTATTCTAACAATTTGATTATCGTACTTACATAATATCCATTCTTTAATAAGTTACTTTATAGGGTTTTAAGAGTATTCACATTAGGTGGCTTATTTTAATGTGAGTGTGTGTCTTATATTATGGATGATGGTTGTGAGTGGTTGTGAGTGAAACAGAAAGAAAATTTATGAGGATTGTACCATGATTCCTCATATTGAGGAAACACTATACAACCCCCGTAAATTCTTTAATATTTTTAAAAATGGTTGTGGGTGAATGAGAGTAAAAATATAATAATAAATATATAAAAAAATACTATTTAATTAAAAAAATTAAAAAAGTAATGTTTTTAATATAAATATAATGATTGATATGAGAACGTTAGTATGAATGCTTTAAGTATTACATATTCTATTTGCATTTGGTTTGCATTTTACCTTATTGCAAGTAATATATAAGATGAGGGTAAATGATTTATGCTTGATTGGAAATATGGTCTAACTTATTAGCTTATCGTCATTTGGTTGACACTTCGCCATCAGAGATTCTTCACTATTTTACGGATTTGAGGAACATGACATTAAAATACCTAGAAGTTATAGAAACGTATTATCTTCCTTTAATACCAACAATCACTTTTTAAAACAAAAGAGAGAAAAAAAACAATTTATGAACTTTTATATTTATTTGAAAGATACTTCACAACTATAGGTGTTTGGATGCTCACATATGAATTATATCCTATCTAAGTTAATCAAACATTTTCATTTCACAAGAATAATAATATGATACACCATTTTTATTTCTAAAATGGATTATTTTATTGTTTCTCTACCCTCACGTGTGGTAGTATCAAATGAGACAAAGCATTTTATAACAAGTATGGTGTAAACGAAACAAGCCGATTACAAAATACTCGAGCACAATTAAAACAAGCTCAAGCTTAGTTAATTGTTAAATTGCAAACAATGCAGTATTAGTATGATTACATAAAAAAAATCTTATATTTTACATGATCATGACAAAAAAATAATGTATATTATATTTATATATTACTATAAATATAAATATACATAATTAAACAAGATGAACCATTTTAATATGTCTCGTGTTCAACTCATTTACACTTCTAGCCTAACAACAAATATGTTTAAAAATTCAAGTGCACAAAAATCGTATAGTAGGAAAAAAAATTAATGTATAAAGTAGTTAGATTGTAGGAACAAAGATGGTTTGTATTGATAATTGATAGAACATATACAAAGTATAAACTCCTTAATGAGAAATGAAAGCATGAGTTACTTATAATAGTAGCTAGAATTGACATATAACTTTTCTTTTCGTACATGTCTGCCCTATTTTTCTCAAAATTGAATTACAAACACATGGGATAGTAGAAAGAAAGATAAGACATTTGAACTTATTGTGAAGTTTGGTGCGCACAAGAATAAGTTGCTTTTTATTAATACATGTTATTTGAGGTAAATTATGATAATCACAAACAATTATTAAGTTGTTCACGGCTGTTAGTAACCAAATTTATTTAGTTTGACACTAAAAGATCTAGACAACATATACATACCCAAGCCGTTCAAATTCACATCAAACAAAGTATAAATCAGAAGAATTAGTTCTTTACACACTCAAATTTTTTAGAATCCTTAACTCCCAATTTGTGAACTATATATGTTTAAATGCAAATGATGAAACCATAGGGGCTAAGTTGTAAACAGTCCAAAAGATGTTAAGTTTGTTGATGGAGTATCCTAAACTAAGGCCCTCACTTTAATAATCGACCTTCTCTCCTTGTGTTTTTAATTTGATTTGATTTTTTTTCTAAAACCAGTGTCATCTCCTGCGCTACGAGCGCGGGACTTTGGTTATTTTCCCATGTTTTACATGACGTGGCTTTGTTCGTTATCAGTTTGTCTCATCGGAAACCACAAAGACGAATGCTGAAACCGGTTTCGATAATACTAATAACGGCAACAATGATGTTCACTCATAATTGGTCCGGTTCGTCAAAGTACCGCAAGAGTAACTACACTCATTATAGCCTACAATACAAAAACACTCGATTTTGAATACAACTTTGTTTTGAAACAAATTATATCAAAGCACTGACAAAAAAATAAAGATAACCGAACATTTTATATTTTTTAATTAATGAACAGAAAATATTACAGAAATATAAAAATTATTAGAAAATGAAACGGATTTAAACCATGACTTATATATGATAAATGGGTGAAAATGAAAATAAAATAAAGGAAATTAAAAAAAAAAACAAAATTTTGTGTGATAAAATTGAGGGACTACAAATACCATTTCATTAAAAAAAATAGTGGTTAACCAAACATAAAAAATGCATTGTGACATTCAAGTTGCATTTACTATATAAAAGTTCAAATAATCTATTATTAGCCCATCATGTAAAAAAAGAAACTTTAATGGTCAAAATTTAAAAATCTTAAAATTACATGTAACCAAAAGTCTTCTTTTGTATAGATATATAATATATGTATAATCAATAATTAATACAATATTTATCAATTACTATAGAAAATTATAAAACATAATATATTTTGTAGCTAAAATTATTTATACTTTATAACATGAATACATAAAAGTATATTATGTAAAAGAGGAAACATGTGTGTCTAAAATACAAAACCATCAAACATTATTGTAGCTAAAGTTCTTATATTATATAGAGTATAATTATTGGTGTACACGTATCAAAATATGCCCTTTTAACTTGATTTGATTAATGATTTGATGGTAAGAGAGGAGGGACTGAAAGAAGTAGAAGGATATTAGTAGCTTAATCAATTATAATTTTTTTTGATATTTTAGACATAATTGTCATTTTAGTTTACAATGTTTTAGACTAATTAACATTTTGTTATGATTTGTCAAAGTTCAAATTAGAGATTGTCCTTGAAAAATAGCAAGACCTGCACTTTAAGTAGATCAAACTACGTCTATTATGAGTCCATGATAGCTTTTATGATATCTTGGTATTTTTTGGAGCAACTGTTTGATCAAACTACAATTATTTACCGTATACTAAAAGGTGAATATGAAAAAAAAAATGACAGAATGGTCACAAGAAAGAAGGAAAAGGCTTGAATCAGAAATTAAATACTATATTTATATGTATTACAAACAACTA
This sequence comes from Flaveria sonorensis, assembly GCA_025506505.1. Taxonomy (NCBI): domain Eukaryota; kingdom Viridiplantae; phylum Streptophyta; class Magnoliopsida; order Asterales; family Asteraceae; genus Flaveria; species Flaveria sonorensis. The sequence goes on from CM046438.1 coordinate 658,163, forward strand.
AAGAGTGATCAAACTTTCAGACTGAACTAATGTTATACATGGCTCTTGATTGCATTAGAAGAAAAAACTCGTTTTAGGCTTTCAAAATTTAGGTGTCTAAAAACCTTTATAAAGAATAAAAGGTTATGGACTTCTGATTATGGATGGTAATGCCATTCGACTTCAGCTTTTAATCCGTGTATTTGAAGCATTATAGGCCGAGATTCATGTAAGTTTTACTAGATACATTAAATCTAAACAACAGATTGAAATCATTGAATATTATATATATGATTGTAGCGATTCTCAAAGGGAACATGCTGGTGTTAAAACTCATCCAAAAGTTGTGTTGTGAGTTCAAACCGAACATCTCTTGCTCACGCTATGAATCTATAATCATGTGTGTTTTTATAATAGTAATCAAATTTGGGCCTTTGAAGGCAAAAACAATAGGCTAAAACCCAAAAATGACTTGACCCAACAAAGTTTCATTCGGATCCACCAAGAAAGTCACATCGCAGATGCACATAGTGATTACTGTTGCAGTACCCTCTTCATCGCATCATATATAATCTTGCAAAACCTCCATTGACTAATCAAGTAAGGTCAAGCAATCGATCAACCAATCTTGATCCGATTCCCTCTGATCTCTTCGTGTTTGTGCGCCTCGTGAATCTAAATCTTTGCAGATATGTCGAAACCCTCGTCTTCCAAATCGATCATCCTCAGATATCTTCATCACCACCATCATTCAAAACCCTTGTCGACACCCAATTCCCCGATTCCATCAACACCCATTTCGCAAATTCTCTCGAAAAGCCCTAAATTAAACCCCTTGATTCCACCATCCATCGGAACCCGTTTAATACCCTCTTCAATTTCGAAGATTTGTTCAAGATCACCTCAAAAACTGTCATTGGAGACCAATTTGAGTAGGGGTTTTGTTGGGTTTAGGTACATTTCAACTGAGAGTTCGAATTTGGGTGGGAAAGTGGATGTGAATTTGTTGAAGAGTAAGATTAAAGAACCTGCGAGTGCAGTTACGAGAGCTTTTTCTAGGTATAAGCAGGCTGTTGGGTTGCAGATTGAGGCGTTTTGGAGGAGGAATAGCTTGGTGTTGGTGGGTGCTGGTGGGGTTCTTGTGTGTATTTTGCTTTGGAGGATTATGTTTGGGATTGCTAATACTTTCATTGGGTTGTCGGAGGGTATGGCTAAGTATGGTTTTCTTGCTCTTTCCACTGCTATCGTCGCATTTTCTGTGAGTTTCTTGTTTCGATTTGGTTTGTGTTGTTGATTGCTGTTATTGTTTTGTACAATGAGGCTTGTAGTAGTGTTTTGATTCAGTAAGATACTAAAAGCACTTCCAAACACTCCCTTAACTTGGGGAAATTTAGATGTTAATTAGGCAGGCCATTAGGCATTTGACAGTTACATGATGTCATTGTGTGAGGATCAAATTGGTGTTATCAAACTGCCCTGAAAATTTATTCGATAACGTTTGATTTTGGGTTACTAATGCTGTTGCCAAAATGGTTTGGTAATTATAGACTTAAAAAGGGCTGTTTACGACTTTACATGTTACATGTGTATATAACAAGCAAAACACATTTAATACGAGACCCCTCTGCAAGTGAGGTTGTTAATTAATGTAAAGTGTTAGTTATATACAAGGCAAGTTAATTGGGTGACCCCCTGGGAAGTCCTCGTGTTGCAACCATTTTTTTAGGGTGGGGGGTTGGGTGTAGTGGTAATTAGGTAGGAGTTAAAGTGGTGTGCTCACCCCAACCAAAGGTTGTGGGTTCGAGTCTTGGTGGGGGCAACTCTTAGATAATCTAGGTGTTGCCCATTCTATCCTAGTTAATCTAGGAGTTGCTGTTCAAAAATAAAAAAATACAAGGCAAGTTAATATTAAGGGGGTGTTTGGGGATGCTTATTGAGCTTGTTTATCTTTTAATGTTGATGACGTTCATCACAATGTTAGTTCTTCATGGTGGTTTCTTTTACTATAGAGTCCATGAACATCCTTTTCATATGTTTATACGTGTGTGTGTATACATGTGTGTGTGTATACATGTGTGTGTGTTTACATATTCGAATATCGTGGTAACCATGGCACTCAATCAATTAGAACATAAATCTCTAATGTTCAAACTTTAAAGCATATTGCAACTAAACCTTTATCTACATGACACTCAATCTTACACTTTTGCTTCCTAAAAAGGTAAAATGTGATGCTAAAGCCTACTGAAGAGTAGTTTTGGTATCTTGGTTCAGTCCCTTTATAAGATGTCTTGCTTCTGTGCATAACTTTTATAAACTCCAATTGTGATCTGTTACAACTGAAAGTTTATTGAATATCCTTTCAATAGTTCTACTACCAATCTTTCATTTTGCAATATGTAATGAAGACTTGTTTGAGATTTGATCTCATTTTCTGTTGTTGAAGGGATTATATCTTCGTTCAAGATTCACAATAAATCCTGACAAGGTTTATCGGATGGCAATGAGAAAACTTAACACATCAGCTGACATTCTTGAAGTCATGGGTGCTCCACTCACTGGATCGGACCTAAGAGCATATGTTATGTCAGGAGGTGGTATAACATTAAAAAACTTTAAAGCGGGGCTCAGGAGCAAAAGGTGTTTTCTTATTTTTCCAATACGAGGTTCAGAAATGAAAGGCTTAGTTAGTGTTGAAGTCAAGAACAAGAAAGGCAAGGTTAGTGTTTAGTTTGTGGTTTTATTATCTTAATGTCTTTGATTATCTTTCCTAGTTCTTTCAAGTTATTTGTGTCACGTCTGCCTAGACAATCATGCTGCATGCAAGTTTGTTTCAACCTTGTGAAATGATAGGATGACCCTTGTGTCCATGTGCATATTGGTGGCAAAGTAAGCGGGTCAACACAAGTCATGTTTGGTTGACCCGCCTTCAGTCTTTCATCTTTTACTTTTTTCATAAATGATTAGCATATTAAACATGAAATCAAATACTGTTAGTAAAGTAATGATTGGATACTTCCGAATGAAGCACTTTAGGATCCACTTAGAGTATGCCCTCAGCGACTTTTCCGCATTTAAGTCATCTGGACATGTATTCAATCTTGCTAATTTTTTTTTTTTTTAAATTTTAGTTCTAACTCAAAAGTTGACCCAACTTTGCATAAATTGGTTGAAATTGCCCCCTGTAGTTCAAGGTGTATATTGCAAAGAACCTGACGACATGTAAAACATGGATTGCTGTTACAGGGAGCAATTTTAACTCATATATGAAAAATTGGCTCTACCATTCATGATTTGGGTTATGTTTTACTTTTGAAGGAGTCTCATTATAAAAATTAATTATTTAGCTAAAAAGTAAGGTGGTTGGTGTAAGAATTTTCTAAAGTGCACTCTCATGTGTTTTAAACCTTTTAGACCATTTTATTATTAAAAAAATATATTATTTTTATAATGAGTATTTCCAAAAGTGTCATTGGCTAACCCGGGCACATCTTGATATGACTTGAAAATAATACTTGTTTTGACTTGTTGCCCAAACCATTAATTTTGCTACATATATTTGTTATACGCTATTTCTAGAGGTAGTAAATTCATCCCATGTGTATGAAAACAAACAGTTTTATTAGCTAAAAACTGAAACAGGTAGCAAATGGGTTGAACAAGCCAAAACTTGTCTCTCGTGTGTTCAAACACTTTCAACGTTTTATATCCAAGAAGTTATACTATTATTTTTAGTAGTTTAGTTTCTATAACCGTGCTTACTGCATTAGCCTCAAGTTTCTATAACCATACTTACTGCGAAATACAAAAAAGTTGACACAAAAGAATCATGTGGCTTCCTTGATTAATCCCATTATTTCACCTTCAACTTTCTCATTGTTCATGGTGTAATTACTGTCAACTACTTTTGGCAGTATGATATGAAGTTACTTTCAGTGGACATTCCAATGGCAACAGGGCCCGATCAGCGTTTATTCCTGATTGGAGATGAAGAAGAATACAGAGTCGGTGGTGGTTTGATATCAGAACTAAGAGATCCTGTGGTTAAAGCAATGGCAGCAGCTAAGGAGTTTGAAGCACGCGACATAAAAGAGGACAATGAAGATGCCCAAAGAGAACTTGAGGATTCAGAAAGAAAACACCGCGAAGAAGTTGAAAAGATTCAAAGGGAGGGCTCATAGTGATCCCTTTTTGTCCACCTATTTTGTTGTTTTTTCTAATCTTACTTTACAGCCAATTGTTCATACTTCATACCCTTGTAATCGGGACAATGGTCAGATCAAACTGAGTCAAGAATGTTGTTAGGACATTGTGAAAGATCGTCTTTTGAGTTGGTTAGCCCGGCTGCAACAGACGGGCAAAAATAAGTTAGAAGCTGGCTGCATCAGTGATTTGGCTGTCAACAACTCAACATTTGTTTGTGTGTTCATGAATCTGAACAATTTTCTGGCAAGAATCAAGTGCTAAAATGACTTTTCAACAATGTATGAAACTAAATTTGCATTATCATAAAGCTTTTCAGACCAAGAACATTCTAGATTATGTTCTTTAACATAGCATGATGTAAATTTGACACATGGTTTTTAAAAGATTGTGACAGTAGTATCATGGTTTTTAAGAGATTATAACAGTAGAATCAGGATCCAAACTTAAAACTAAACTTCTGCTAGAGAGGAGTTGTCTTTATCACTACATCACCTCTTGAATCTTTAACTGTGATATTATGAATGAATCTTTAACTGTGATATTATGAATGAATCAATAAGTAATTATAACTATTACAAACATGAATGCTAGAAAAATAACCTACACTACTACCCTAAACATTATGGGATCTTCTACAAGTTCTTAATATAGATGTGTTAACGAGTCAAATCAAGTTTAGATTAAAAATATACTTTATTATAAGGTAAAGTGGAATGGGTTAGATTTAGGTTGTGAACACTTTCTTTCTATTTTCCATATATAAGTAAAGTGTTTATTTGTTTTTTTATTTTACTAGCGAACACATAGTTTACATCCATTATACTTTAAAAATTTAAATACTTATATTCTATAGAACATTTTTATTGAAAAATATATCTTCATATCATCAGAATACCCTCTTGGGTGTTCGTTTTTTAACCGTTCTGTTTTTAACTAACATTTTTATTAAATAATACTTAAAGTAATAATATATTGATTAAAATGATAGCTCTATCTTGACAAATGATTTCTATTGAATCTTTAGTCACTATGTAATTACTGAATTTTAATGATACAAAATATGTGAGGTTAAGACATGGTGGCGTGATAGTAACACGTAGAAAGATACGTTTACAATGTGTGATAGTAAAAAATAATATGTATTACCGATTACTTTGTTTTTAATGATTTTTATCCCTTTAATCTGTGAACCCTCTTTTGACCACCATCTATCACACCTCTCACAAAATGAAGGCAATGTCCCTTTCGTGAGAGGACTTCACAAGCCCTATCACGCCGGCACGATCGGTTAACATGTTTATTTTCTTCAAATTGATTCACAATTTCATATTTAGAAACAAAAGAAGAAAAAAAAAGAAAACGCAAGTAAAACTACAGACGCACACGACGGATGAATTCTCACCGCCGGTGATCGGCGATACAGATCTCCGATCAATTCTCCGATCACTCGTCGCAAACGCTACATTCATCGGTTTCAGGATTCCCTGAGCAAAACGACTCCAAAGGATCTTCTTCATGCTCCAACATCACTCGAAGATGAGCTTTCGCCTGACTAATTTCCTCCACCTCATCCCACGCCACCCTACACTCATCGGAGCCTTCATCTCCGGCGCACACTTCCTCCGCCTCCGTCACTTTGCTCTCTATCATCTCCGTCAGCTTCTTCTCTCTGTTATGAGTCCCCTTAAACCTCGGCCCTCCGCCCATCGCCACCACCACCGCCGATCGCGGCTTCTGACCGGAGAAATGTAGAGAAGAAATGCTCGATCGGTGGCGGAATGACGTAGATCTGATGGTGATTAGGTCTCTGATTGATCCGATGAAGGTAGTACTGAAAGTTGCCATGATTTGTATATGGAGATGATTAACAGTATTTTGACTACAATATTAATCTATCGAGGTTTATAGATATATAATTTGATTAAATTCCATTGATATCGTCAATGTTCGTTGTTTTCGAGATCAGAAGAAACAGAGATTTTGTATCGTATGATGCTACAAATTGTTCTGTATCTATAAGTCCAACTAAAATATAAACTAACTGTAAATTTTCAATTCTTACTGTTATTTAGTGCCATTTTTGTTATATAAGAATTTAAATTATCATATGTTATACACTCTCACGGTTCATGTTGGTCTAGTTTCCTGCATCTCATGATTTATAGGTTATGTATTAACAAGAATATGTGAATTATGTTTAAATTTTATAGGTAGAGTTTATCATGTTGCAGGTGACACTTGGAGTACAAAAAAATAATTATGTCTTGCAAAAAATTGATCATCAGAAATCTACTCCTAATTTGTTTTTTATCCTGAGGGCATGTGTAATACCCACGCCCCGCCTCGGGTGAAGCTTATGTGACAAGTTTTGTGTTTAAAGCCGGCGCGCCCTGTGACCGCACTCACACACTAGTGGCAACGCCCATAGCCTAATAGGGAATGCAACAATGAATGATGTGATGATGGAACCTTAAACCAATTTATGGGGATCCCTAGATTTGTTGAAAGGCAACAACATATTGGTATTTGGTACTTCCTTACCAGTTGTACTCTGTGGATAACTTCTTGTACCTTTATATTATTCTATTCATACTGATTATCAGATCTAAGATTACATGACTTTAAGCTACACATCAGCATTTCATATCAGATCTAAGATTACATGACTTTTAGCTACACATCAGCATTTCATTGCTGAATCAGTGGATCCTTGCTAAATGTGACCATGAATTCAATTGGTTGGATCAAGTTTGAGATGAAATGGCACAAAATTAGAGGACCATGATGATGGCAGACTGGCAAGCTTTTAGGAGATATCATGGTGGCCAATTTTAAATCACTAGCACTTAGTATAATGAGTAGACTAAATTGATGCTTTTTTGCTATTAATAAGATATATATCTCACAACAAACACTCGATTAATTTACAAAACATAGGACATGATCTAATTATGACAGTTATTTTGTCTGTCAGCAGCTTTGTTTCCATTTTTGGTCCCATTGAAACATGCACGCCTGATGAGTCCACTTTTTGTCCTGGTGTGTTGGTATTGAATGATTTTGGCTTGTGAAGGCAGTTCATCATACAAATATGGGTAGTAGACGGTAGTCTTACTCCTTTAAGTATGTTTACCCTTTAAGTGTACTGCATAGGATTCTTGAAATTAATTCAATATTGTTATCTTTATCACTAAGAGTTTATTGACCTTTTGCTTTTTCTTTTTATCAGTGATTCCTCTTTCCTTATGGTTTAGATTCTCTCTGTGTACTCTCTCTTTTCTAGTCTGATTTACTTTTTAAGGATTATTTTATTATTATTGCCTCTTAATTTCAGTGGTAACAGTTATATTCTGTTCATTTCTTGCTTGTTAATCTATCAGACTTAAATAGGTATATGGATGAAAAAGATTTCAATTGCCTTTATCTTTTTTTGTATGGAAATGATTCTTTATTGCTTTGAGATTTGTTTATTCCCAGAAATTTAAAGCTTGTGCTTTTGAATGGAAAGCTAAAGCTTAAATAATTGTTCTTTGCTTTTTCCCATTTTGAAAAAAGCAAGAACTTGAACACATCAACACAGTAGGAGCTATCCTCTACCAAACTTTGAAGCTTCTGTTTCTCAGTTCTTGCAGGTAACCTTGCTAACCATTTCACCTCATTCTTTCTTGTTATTCAGTACAATCTAATCAGTCTTATTAGTAGCTACAATAATTTTATTTATTTAAAGTTTCTACTCTACCTTGTGTGTCTGCTTCTTATTTTAGATTGATGATGGTACAGAATTTCAATTTCTAGTGAACCTTCTTTTCTGCTTAGTAATATGTGAAAATGATCTAGAAAGCTGTTCTTCTTGTTCTCCAAATTTGATTTGTAATCATTTCCTCTTTGTTAAACAAATTTATGTTCTTTTTTACAGCCAAGATATAGTAGACCTACTGGGATCGAAGTTTCATCTTTATGTAGTTATACATGTCCACAATGAAAATCCCAATTAAACTCCAACTTTTAGCAATCACCACCATTATCTTCCTACTGCAACATCTTCATGTGACAATTGCTGACCTGAGCTCTGATGCTCAGGCTCTTCTGCAATTCGCTTCATCGGTTCCACACGTAAGAAAACTGAACTGGAATTCCACCATTCCTGTATGCACTTCATGGGTTGGAATCACTTGCAACAATGAAGGAACACGGGTTATCGCCATTCATCTCCCGGGTCATGGGCTGTTTGGCCCAATTCCTCAAAACAGCATTGGAAAACTTGATGCTCTTAGAATCTTAAGCCTGAGATCTAATTTCCTTAATGGGACACTACCTTCTGATATACCCTCCATTCCTTCCCTCCAGTTTCTTTACCTTCAAAACAACTACTTTTCTGGCGACATCTCTACCACTCTTTCTCCTCAATTAAGCATTTTAGATCTCTCTTTCAACTCATTTTCTGGAAACATTCCTCAAACACTAAAGAATTTGACCCATCTGACCTCATTAAACCTCCAATTCAACTCCTTTACAGGACCAATTCCTGAGCTGAACCTCACAAGACTCCGGCTTTTAAATGTTAGCCATAACACGCTCAACGGGTCAATACCATCTTCCCTCCAAAACTTTCCAGTTTCTTCATTTTCTGGGAATTCTCTCTTATGTGGACCTCCATTAATTCAATGCTCATCTTCAACCCCTCAGTACTCCCCAAGCATGCCCTTACCGCCAAAGAAACATAACAAAAAACTCAACATCGGTGCAATCCTAGCCATTGCTATTGGATCCTTTTTACTCATTATCCTACTTGCCATATTCTTGTTTTGTTTCTTGAGAAAGAAAAATGAAGATTCTGTTGGTGAGTTAACCGTAAAGGCGGTCCCACCTGGGAAAAATGAAAAATCTGATGATTTCGGGAGTGGGGTTCAAGCAGCCGAGAAGAACAAGTTGGTGTTTTTTGAAGGGAGTAGTTACAACTTTGATCTTGAGGATTTGTTGAGGGCATCAGCTGAAGTTCTTGGTAAGGGTAGTTATGGGACAGCTTATAAGGCAATACTAGATGAGAGCACAACAGTGGTTGTAAAACGAGTAAGAGAAGTCGGGGTTGCAAAAAAAGATTTTGAACAGCATATAGAATTTGTGGGGAGAATGGGACGACACCCGAATATTGTGCCATTATGTGCTTACTATTATTCCAAGGATGAGAAGCTTCTTGTTTATGAGTACATGATAACCGGCAGCTTATCTGCACTTTTGCACGGTAATGAAAGATTCATTGATCGTTTTTCATAGCATAGTTAACAAAGAGGTGGGAAAATGATCGGGTTGGGTAGCGCCTTGTGTCTGGTCAAGCTAGCTCAGAACATTTTTTTTTTCTAAATTTTTCTAGAAAGTTAATTGACAGTTAATGTGTCAGCAATACTTTGAGTGACATGAATACATAGGTTTTATGCATTAGAACTATGCTTGGGGCAATTTTGACCTGTTTTTCTAATATATGGCCCGTTTGATTTTAAGCTTAGTTTAAAATTCTATTCGTTTGCACAGTTAGAGATGCATCATAACTTGAGTCGACTCATTTATGAGTAAATAGGGTGAATTGCCAACTCTAACACCATGTGTAAGCAGTTGTATTTAAAACTCATTTTTTGTAATCTAATTACCTTCTCTAACAGTCTAGGGTGGCGAATTGGGCAGTTTGGGTAAACAGATCAAAACAGGTTTGATAGAAGGGTGCAGGTCTGGTTGACCCGAAACACTTTTGACCGAACCGCCTAGATCTAACACCATGCTTTTTAACAGGAAATAGAGGCATAGGAAGAACACCATTAGATTGGGAAACAAGAGTAAAAATATCACTTGGAGCTGCAAAGGGGATATCACATATCCATTCAGAAGGTGGTTCCAAATTCACTCATGGCAACATCAAATCTTCAAACATTCTCCTGTCCACAGACTTCAACGCTTGCATATCCGATCTCGGCTTAGCTCCTTTAATGAGCTTTTCTCCAGCTAAACCTCGATACATCGGCTACTATGCACCAGAAGTAATCGAAACACAGAAATTCACTCAAAAGTCAGATGTTTACAGCTTCGGTGTCCTGCTTTTAGAGCTTCTGACTGGTAAATCTCCTCTACCATCATCTGGCCATGATGAGGTGGTTGATCTACCGAGGTGGGTGCGGTCAGTGGTTCGAGAAGAATGGACCGCTGAAGTGTTTGATGAAGAACTAATGAAGCACCCACATGTTGAAGAAGAGATGGTGCAGATGCTTCAAATTGGGCTGGCTTGTGTCACTCGGGTTCCTGATATGAGACCATCAATGGATGAAGTTGTTAAAATGATCGTTGACTTACGCTCATCGGATTCTTCTGAGCATCGGTATTCTTCTGAGGATAACAGATCTAAAGGATCTAATGCACAAACTCCATGAACAGAAAAACTGATGTGGGGTTTTAGTGGAAATCAAATGGTTGTGTTATTGTTAGAATTTTCAAATATTGTTGTTGGTTTTGAAGTTTGGGTTGTATCATATTCGTATTTTCTTTCATATTTCTCTTCCTTCTAATTTTTTGAGTTTACTTTATCTCCTTCGGAAGCGGGAGTTTTAATATGTTTAGTGATAAATGGTTGGTTTGGTTATAGTTGTTTATGGATAAATGAGTCGTTTTGGGTTATAGTTGTTTATGGATAAATGGGTCGGTTTGGGTTATAGTTGTTCACTTGTTCGGGATAAATTGGTTGGTTTGGGATATAGTTGTTGTGGATAAACAGGTCTGGCTGTGCTTTACTTTCCTGCTTGTACCGAAGGTTTTGGGAGGTACTAAAAAGAAAAAAGAAAAAAAAAAAAAAAAAAAACCTTTGTTAATTATGGTGATTAAAAATGGTACTTCTATATACAGATGGCAAAAATAATATATGGCCCATGCAGGTCTCGAACCTGCGACCTTCGCGTTATTAGCACGACGCTCTAACCAACTGAGCTAATAGGCCGCTTGTTTAAGTTACGTATTTTTTTCTTATATAACCAAAACTATTTGGGTTGTTGTTGACTTTCATGAACGAACATTTACATTTTACAGCATTGACTTGGTTGAGACTTTCAAGTTTCAACGTTAAACTCATGAAAAATGAGTTGCAACTAAGGTCTAACGTGATACCTAATTACCTATGGATATGTGTACAATGTGACATATAAAATGTTTTTTCTGTAATCTCAATTTAAGCAAATGGATTCAATTGCATACGAGATATGATACACGAGAATCAAATCATAACCGTATCAGATCTTCTAGGTACGAGTATGACCGATATATACATAAGCTTCAACTAACATGCCACATAATACAAGCGGATTAGAGAAATTTGGACTATGATCACTTTCTATAACATACACACTTGAAGGTGGCCATTTCGCAATCATCCTGTCTTGTTGCTCGGGTTTCAAAACTCGATCATTCACCGTCTTGATGTATACGCGTGGCACCTTTTCTACACCCTCGTCTCCTTCTTTAAACTTCGCACGTTGTAACGCATAAACTGGTCCTGGTCTTAGCAGCATTGAAGCCCGCGTAAAATCCTAACAAATACACACATCAAAAAGTCTAATATATTATTTACATATGTCTTTATAAAATGTAACAATAATTTATTGAAACGTACACATACCTCTAGAGGGCTCATATTATATATAAGTTTATGTTGTAATTCCTTTTTGACAATTGCACTTGTGGCAGGTTGATCGGGGCCTAATCCATATTCGAAATCATAAACTTCTCCAAACTTAGATACATCAGGGTCGCCCTAACAAAAGACATCACGAGAATCACATAATATACTTATACAAAGTGAATATGTTAATATACATATACCTCTTCTATATAATAAAGCAAGAGTAACAAATAAGTTATTGGTTAAATAGGTTTATCGCGGTTTTCAATATATTATCAACTATTAAAGAAATAACTTACATCTTTAACATCTTGTTCGGTTGAAAAACCGTTTTTTAGCATGGTAGCAGCGATATAAACCGCGAGGCTAATCTTATACGGGAACTTGTGACACGCGTCTGTGACGCTTAGACCACCAGCGCTATGCCCGACTAAGACCACTTGTTCATGGTCAGGCAACGATGACAAGAAGTCGATAAGTGGTTTGTTGTAATCATCGAACGAGAGGATCTTGTTAGGATCAGAGGGATCAATTCCTGCACCTTTCAGGTCTAGACATGTGACGGTGTAACCGGAGTTGTACATGAGGCATTTAATCTTGTACCAACACCAGCTTCCACCACCCACACCATGGATGAACACAAAGTGTGGCTTCTTTAATTCTATGTGTCCCAACATTATGGTGTTGGACTTGTGTGAATTATTAATGTTTTTGGGTGTTTTTATAGATGTATATGCCCCAAGTGTACCACCATCCATGTTACATTGCACTGTTACCAAAAAACATTTTATGTTCACCGACTTTTTCTGACGATCTATATTTGTAAAGTAAGTTACTTTATTTTATAAATATATTTTATCATATGTATGGAAACCCACCCACTAAAACAACCAATTTTAAACTTCGTAAACATTTATATTAGGAAATAATGTTACTTTATTTTTTAACATACTTCACACAATTTTAAACTTGATGTTAAATCTACATCACTGTCTAAAACCCATAATCTTATAAAAGAAACACCATGTAACACACTTTGGTGTCTTTATGGTATCTCACACGTGTGATATAGAGGCTATGAACTAAAACAAGAAATACTAATCAGTGAATTGCTCATGGTCAACTATGGTGTTTCCTTGTACTCGCCTTTAGTTGGATGCGAGAAGTCTCGTCTTTGAATACTACTACTTTAGCGAGTTGTTGATCACTACCAGATTAGCGGTGAGACAATTTTAGAATCATTATAATATTGATGAAACGAGAACAATGATTGTTATCATATTAGTGAGATGATTTGACATTGAAATAACGACCTCAATTGTAGACATCATGTTATCTTTTTTCATTTATTTTTTATGTACTTGTAACCTTATATTCTTACAACATTCTATTTAAAATAGAAGTATAAATAGCAAATACAAATTTAATATCAACAAAAGTTGTATACGTTATACTATTCGTTGAAAAATAACATAGGGCCAGCACAAAAACAATCCTCAAACCTCTATTGTAACGACAGATCGTAGTCATAATTCAAAATTAAATTCAATTGAAGTTTTTTTTTGAAAAATAATATGCCTACTACCCAATTGTGACGACTTGTCGTCGTTATAGGATTAGCTATGACGTTAACGTGTTCCATGCTAGGTGATGGTGATGACATACCGTCGCAAACCCTGTAGCGACGAATTTTTGGGTCGAAAGAGACAAACTCCTCTTGTTGTCATAGGCTCAATCTCTTGTAGTGAATTTATAGGATAACAATGTTTTTTTACCATGAATGTATGAATCATGATTCTTTTCTCACATGTGACTATGTAAGCATATTAGGAGGTATACTAGACTCTAGAGCAGTTAAGAATATCATGGGCATAGGACAGTGGTCCAATTGCGACCACACATATTTGATATTTGGGCTCGTGGTGTAGGACCAAATGAACTCTTATGGTTGTATCGTTGTGTGTGGATTTTAGTGTTTTCAGGGAACCACTATGAAAATGTGCCTCAACCACCTGCGTTTAATCGTTTGTTTCACCCCATCATCACTGAAAATTGAACCATTACGTACTATTACCATTCAGTTCGTATATGTAAAAGAAGATGCACAAAGTCAAGTCTTGAGGGTCAGCTGGTCCTGATTTGGTTGGTACTTGATCGTGTGTATGCTTTATAAATGTTTGGACTAGATGGTTTCAACCTGACCGAAATGTGTGGGCATTCAAACTGTAAAACGAACCAAAGAATTAGAGATTAACTGTGTAATTATTGACAATTTTATTAGTTTAATTAGGAAATTTTGTTGATATGTATTATGTTGGTCATGTTAATGCTGATACTTTAAGAAAAACAAATTGTTGCACCGTAAAAATTATGATTATATTAACTTCAGCTATGTAATATATTTTAACTGGAAAAGTTCTTCAAATATCTCTTTATCTGAGAATTCCCCAAAAACGTCCTCTTGACTTCTGCTTCCTCCATAATATTCCCCTAGGAAAAGTCGTCGATGTCCATACGAATATAAATTTTTGGGGCCGCGGGGGCCACCCCTCTCTTTTTTTCATCAGTAGAATAAATTTCGGCTTGATAGTGTAAATTTTTTGTCCGGTAATAGAAATTGTTTAATAAATATAGAGTCCGCCCCCCTAAAATAGTTTACTTTCACCCCTTCCCCCTAAGCTTTGGTTCAAGCTTCGTCGCTGCTTTCTGAGACGTGGGTCGCAGTGGATGGCCTCTTCAGTACATACACCCCTTGTAATAAGGTGCCTGTACCTACGCCTGCCTCTTATATTTTTACAATATGATTCATTTTTTTAATAACTTTGTAAGTTTGTATAAGTGAAGGATTTTTTACAATATGGTATTTGAAATTTATGGTATTTGTTTAAAGTCGATAAAATGATTTAACTTTATTTGACATATATATATATATATATATATATATATATATATATATATATATATATATATATATATATAGGGATCCATTCAAATAAGAACCATTTTTTTGTAAAAAACCAAAAAAACCAAGACCCACCAATCAAATTTTTTTAATTATTTTAGGTTTATTTATTCTAACAATTATAAAAAAGGGTAGTTATGTAATTTAATAAATACAAATTCATTTAGTAGGCTTATGCTAACCGTTCCCTCCATTCTTCAATTGCTTCTATAATCAAATTATATTTCATCAATCATTTTTATTCCTAGTTTTATTTGTAAACGTAATTGAGTAGGTTTATTGGTGATCAAAATAAACCAATTTTTTTACGAGAGCTTTGATGATGATTTTATAACGCAAAATTAACAAAGCCAAATGTGAATACTAAGAATACTGCTTCATATTCAGGTAACTAATTGATTTCATTTATAGCATGATCAACATGTGTTTCTTAAATGCTTTTGCAATGATAATATATTTATTGTATAATACAATTTTAACCAGACTATTATTGTCAACATCAAAACAAAATTATGTTGTAGAGATATTTTCAGAAAGCATCTATAACAGAGTTAGCATCTAAAAAGCTCTCGAATACAATAAAGCTAGTCAACTAGGTACACTGCTCTTGAAATGAAGGGCAACTAATAATTATAGTGATTATGGCATCTTTCTCATGACATACAAGGATACATAGAGCGTATTAATTGGAACAAAATGGTATTACATGTTCAAAGCCAAAAAGAAATTACTAGAATAGAAAAAAATTAAATGCTCACATGAGAAGCATACATCTGTTGACTTGATGTTATGTTTATGAATGTTTATGAACAACTTCTGCAATGCAATTCTTACAAGTTTTGAGCATAAATCATTCATTTGTACATATATTTAGTTGAATGCAATACATGATACAAGTATTAATGCATTAATGCATGTATTATCTTTGCGCATATAATGCATGTATTATCTTTGCGCATGTATTAACGCGTTAACGAGTTTAATTGTATAAGTGCATGTATTGCTCGAGTGTATTAACGATTTTAATTGTTTAAGTGCGTATTACTCGAGTGCATTAGTGCAAGTATTGCTCGAGTGCATTAATGCACGTTTTATCTTTGTGCATCAACACATATTGACTTTTGTAGATGTGTTTATTCATCATATCATTCATGAAATAGTGTATACAAAATTCTAACACAAGTTTATAGCCAAACCATACATAACACAATTATAGCTATCAATAACTGAATAGCAAAGCAACACACAATGCAATGGATTTAAGCATAAAAATTCTTAGGCAGCAGCAACAATAAGGTCTATTCAGCACCAAAACAGTATAATATTGGCAATAGAATAAACAATATTAACATCAACAAAGCCATTTGCAACATTAGAGAATAGTGTTGGTTCAAGCCCCACAAATTAACACACACAAACTGTGTTCTTTTAGTTTATTACGCGAAGGATATCTTTACAAGAAACAACCTAGTCTATTTATAATAACAAAAACAAACCTAAAATCCATGTAAACACAGTGTACGTGAAGTAACAAACTACCAATTGAAATTGCTAATAATAAGCAAAATAAAGCTTATTAAGTCTTCCCATAACCCACGTCCAAATTGAATAAAGGATGACTCATTCTTCTGTTGACCCAATGACCCATTTAACTAGCTGCCCCGTGATCCATTATGACCCATGAATAAACCGATTAACCCAACAAATAGATGGGGCATCCTCTAACTCAATGAGTAACTATAAACCATCAACCTACTAATTTTAATTCTTTGCCAAACAATGTGCTACTACTCTCAACTAATAGCTCCTCGTCTTGCACAACAACACCCACACAAACTGTAAGAGGAACAAGCAAGCTTTACAGTGACAGAAGGACAAATGACTTTTAAATACTACTCATTGACTTGCATGCATTTGCTAAAATATCATCTCCTTGATAATATATTAAATGTGATCATCACCATATCAAATTGAAGCCAGATCAGAAGCCAAAAGAGCTTGACTGGGCATAATAAGGAAAAAAATTCACGACAGGTCTTATTTAATGGGTTTATGACTCCTAAAACCAAAATATATGCACAAACATACACATGAGATTCCATATACAACATGACTAATCATCAAGTCAAAAACTCTATAAGCAGTTTCAAGACCTAAAGTGCAAGAGCTAACATCTGGATTACCTTTGCATTTGGTGTATATCCATATATGTATTCTAAAACAATGGTCTGTGCGTATGTGCACTTCTTAAGAAATGAGTGGATACATATATGCAATTATTCAAACAATATTGCATCCATATGTGTATTATTTTCCAAAATAGTTTATGTGTATATGGATCTTCAATTACAACAAACTTAAACATCAATTATTGTTGTATATATTGTTAATTATGCATTATTGTTGTATAATTGCTATTTATGTATTAATGCATCTAGTGTTTAGGGAAAAAGCAAAGTAGAAAATCAGGGCCCTAAGCCATTCGCCAAACCTATATGGGTTTGTACATTCAATTTCTAATCAGGGATCATCAAATTTGTAGGCGAAACCGAATATATCTGAAACCAGACCAAATGTCATGCCTCGGTTGGTCATCTGTTGCCATCGTTTGCAATTCTTGGGTTCGGTTGGGTCCTCACATCTGAACCAAGCAAAACAGACCAAGATTAAATAAAACAAACAGATCCATAAATATATGGATATTCCTTTCACCCCAAATGCTCTTGTTCTTCAATCATTATCCACCGGATGATCAAAGTAAGGGCAAAAGCTCTTAGGTTGGACAACCATATGCAGGCCCTAAACATCTTGTTATATAATTACCTATCCAAGTTCATTTATTATTCTATTGCTCACCAAGAATCATAAAAATTGGTTAGACCAACAAATCAGAGTAATAATGTAGTAGTACATCTCATCATCTTCAAAACTTTAAGTTTTGCGGTTGATCGACAAAGTTGCTTACATTATTACGAAGTTCTTGCCCCAAATCATTTCATCCAGAACCCCGCTGCAATTTAGTCTGCGTTGGAAATCACTGAATTCTTTTTAAATTTTCCTATGAACGGTGAATTCTTTTATATATGATTTAGGATTTTTTGATTAAAATGTGGAGAAAACTGATTCATACAGTTTTAATTTATAAGTGTATTTCCCATATTACCCTTTTGTTTGCTTCATCCAGATAACTCATATAGACAGAATTACTTTTTTGCCCTTTTCAATCTCAGCCTTTGTTTTTTTTAATCTATGACATACAATAGTTCTTTTAGTTTTTGTCAAGTTTTGATTTTTAATTGAAAGTCCCTCTATATATATATATATATATATATATATATGTGTGTGTGTGTGTGTGTGTGTGTGTGTGTGTGTGTGTGTGTGTGTGTGTGTGTGTGTGTGTGTGTGTGTGTGTGTGTGAACGATCAACGAATACTTTAAGTCCGGTTACCTGGCTGAGCCCATTAGCGAAAGACCACCAAAGCCTGCGATCACAAACAACATTGGTAACTCGGCCCGCCCATCATTACAGAAAAAATCCAGCACTCAAATACCAACTGTAATAAAACATCTGACTCACTTAAAGTATGTTACATCAAATGAGACTTTCATAACTTATATTTTAAAAAATCATAAAATATCTTTTCTAACACTAATTGATCTAGCGCTTATCGGCTGAGATAAATGATGCATAACTTTTCATGTGTTCCTACAATTAATAAATATAATTAACTCAGATTTATGCATTTACTTTATTCGCAAAAACATTTTTAATTATTAAATGATTATACGGTCGTCATTCAAAATAAAATGATTATATCACATGACCAAATAGGAAAAATAATAATTTTTAATAATTTAAAATTTATTCCCGCGTTACAATTTCCAAAATTTTGAAAAAAAAACGCATCGAGCGGCCCAAATCACATGTGGGCCTTTCAATTATTGGTGTCCCTTAGCTGTTTGAAATATCATATCCATCAAATATACCAAAATACCCAAACTACCCCTTATCACGCACCCCCACTACCCTCCAAAATTCAAAACCAAAGGCTAATTTAGTCACTACAGTTTTAAACGGACAAAAGGCGGGTAACATAAGGTCCATAAAATCCGGATTTTTCTTGGTGTTCGAAGCCCCTCACCCGTTTATACTTGTCTTCATATTATTATTATTATTATTATTATTATTTCACTACTGTAAAACCCTACACAAAGAAGCTTTCATCAACTCAATCTGTGATAATCTATTTGTTGATCGATTGTTTCGATATAAATCTTGTTTTCGTGAAAGGTTAGTTGAATCTCTTGTTGATTTTGGTTTTGTAGATGGTTTATATGGTTTGTTGTGAAGTATTTGATGTTGAATTGTTGAGTATGGTTGGTGTTTGTTGTTTTTATAATCGATTATGGTTATGTTTTGTGAAACATGTGGTGGAGATGATTAAATTGATCTGTTTTGTTGGTTTCTTTATCGTGTATGTTTCGATTTGATTGAATTGATCGATATGGTATTGTGATCTATGGTTTCTTCTTTGTTAGATTTTTTTTTCTTCCAAAACAATAGTTTTTAATTTCAGAATGAAACTAACGAATACAACAAAGTGGTAAAGTGTTGTGTGTACTTGTGTTGAGATTAGTGGAATTCAAATTTTGATTTGTAGGGTAGTGAGAACGATCTATTAAGTACTTTAGTGATATTGAACAATTTTGTTTTATGAAGGTAAATGTTTTGATTATGAACCCATCATGATTCATGTGAGCGGTTACCAATAAATGCTAGGGTATGATGACAATTAACATACATAAGTTCCTCATGTTAATTGTTAATCACATAATGTTACTCTGTTCTTGCATTCTTTTTTTTTTTTGTGTGACTTGTTGAACATAGGCACTCTGCAATCATATATAATGTGTTACTTAGTAATTATATTTGGATTATTATGACAAATTGTACATTTACTACACATGAAGATATCTTAATGTTTGCTGGTGTTGCCATGTAGGTGCTATTTAACCTGCCTCACACATTACTCAAAATTGCTTTAATACTTAGTAGTGTTGGAAGATAGCCTTAATCTTATCGTATAATATTTAATATTGCAGCGCGGTTAAACTCGTTACATGGAGGGTATTGAATCAAATACACAGTTGCCAGGGGATAACAGTCAGATTAATCCTGCAATTTCTCTAAGCGTTGCAGAAAATGTTGAAGGTGAGGGTGTTAGCAACTTTGCATACCACTGCCTGGAACATATGTATTTACTTGTTTTTCTGTTTTTCATGAATTTTGGTATATGGTAATTTGAAATATCATTTCAAAATGACTATGAAATAAACAAATTAGTTAACTCGGACATCATACTTTGTTCATTTGTAGCTATCAGCTAATTCTTTACTCTAATTGTGCTTGAAAATTCCATATAAATAGGGTTCCAGCAGTGTGCCAAAGAAATCCTTAAGCTGATAGAACAAGATGGAAATGATGACAAGAAGTCTACATTATCAACACATGTAGCTGAGTTATCGCGTATGCATGGGGTGTTAGTTGATCAACATGTTCAGTTGATTGGAGAATTCCGCAAGAACTCTCCGTCCCTGATCAAAAACCAGCATCTTGATTCTTCTGATTCCAGCTCTCCTCAAGTTACTCAAATGTTTACCCCTGATCAAATGAGCAACACACAAAAGTTTAGGACGCCTATCGGTTTTGATGTGCTTTTGAGCTCTGGTGGTGGTGGTTCTTATGCTTCTAGAAGAGAAGGCTCGGAGTCTTCCTTCTCGTTATCATCAGATTCTGATTCGGAGTCTTTCATGTCTATCAACAAGCTTCTGATTTCACCGGTTAATGGTGATGATGCATTGAAGGTCAAAGACTCCAAACTCCCTAATGTTTTACTTCAAAAGATTTCCAATTTGGAAGAAGAGGTGGTTACCTTGAACACAAAGCTTCAAGCTTTAGCTGATGAAAACACCAAGTTGAAACAAGAGATCCAAGAGAATGAATCAGATATCAAAACTCAAAATGCCCATCTTGAAAGTGAGAAAATGAAGGGGATTGAGCTAGAAAAGCGAGTTGCTGACCTTAAACTTGTAATTTCTGACTCTAATATTCAAATTAAAACAATGGGAGAGGAGTTAGAGGCATCGAAAGAGAAACTACTAGCGGCCGAAGATGAAATCTCAAAACTGACACGCGAGCTTTCTAGCAAAATTTCAAAACTTGAATCAACTCAGCAAGAAATGGCCTTGTTAGAAAAACAGCTTGTTTCTGAGAAAGAAAGCAATATTAGATTACAAGAGGAAGTATCCTTACGTGTAGCTGATATATCAGTGCTTGATGATCAAATCACCGAATTGAATTCAAAGATCAATCAGTCAATGCATGAAATTTCACTACTAAAAAGCACACACAAGGAAAAAGAGGACACCTGGAATGCTGATATTGAAAGGCTGCAAACAGAACTACATGAAAAATGTCGGTCAGTTGATGATTTGAACAAAAACTTGGACTGTTTGAAGTTAAAGAAAGATGGAGTCACTGCTCAGCTTGATACCCTTCGAGCTGAGAAGTGTTCTCAGGACAATCTAGTTCGAGTACTGGAGACCCGTTTGAATTCACTCCAACTTGAGCACGAGAGGGTACTTTCGTCATTTGATACTGCACAAAAAGTTGCAAATGAGCTAAAACTGAAAGTGATTGAATTGGAACGAGAAGTGGAGATGCAGAAGGAAGTTGAGACAGTTAGAGCAGAAGAGAAAAGGGAAGCTATAAGGCAGCTATGTTTCTCACTGGAACATTACATGTCTGGATACAAACAGCTTCGCGAAGCATTTGTTGTTGGAAACAAAAGGCATGCTTTTTTTAGTTTTAAATTTACATAATGTTGTTACTAGTCTTGTATGAATCTTTCAAACAACAGTTTTATGTATTTTTGTTTATGGAAAAACATAATATATCGAATCATCTGGTTTAAGAACTTTGGTTCTTTCATTTGTTTCTACACTTGTAAGCTTTTGAATGATAGTTCGCAGACGAGAATCTTTTCCTATGTTTGGGATCAGGGGTAGTAATCCCTCAAAAGTAGCATAATCAGGCATAAAACCTCGGTTGATCATTTCTTCAAGAAAAATCTCAGCCTCACGGCACTTTTTTTTATGAATATTTTAAACTGGCAATTTTTTACATGTATTGGAGTAATGTATGTCTGATTGACTGTTATGATAATCAGTTAGATTAGTCGCGATTATACATTTT
Source organism: Flaveria sonorensis (assembly GCA_025506505.1). Taxonomy (NCBI): domain Eukaryota; kingdom Viridiplantae; phylum Streptophyta; class Magnoliopsida; order Asterales; family Asteraceae; genus Flaveria; species Flaveria sonorensis. The sequence continues at coordinate 680,219 of CM046438.1, forward strand.
GTAATAATGTTGAAGGTGAGGCATGGGGTGTGTATGGGTCAGTTTGAGTGGGCTAGGGGATAAAACCAAACCAAAAGCAAAAAGTTCGTGTTTTGGTTTTTGAAAGTCTTTCTGTTTTCTCAATGGGTCCGGTTTGGTTTTGGTTTTACCACTTAGGAATGTAAACTAGTATTAAGCCCCCGGCATTGGAGCGGGGGCGTAAAACCGTGTCAAGTAGCATCAATGGTACACCACCGCTAGTGATCACCAACACCAAAAAATCTAATATTAACAAAAAATAAAAACGAAAAATAAAACCGAACGAAAGTATGTATAAAAATATTGAACCAAGTAGGCAGAATTTAAAACATATAAAACAACAAGTAAGTCAATCTAGAACCAGCACATTGTGACGGGATCGTTAAACGGAGAGAAAACAAGGTAAAAACATTGAACCACACATCCACGTTGTGGTGAGTTAACTAGCAAAGTTTAAAAAAAATGTAAAACAAAAAATCTATAAAATAAAAGTATAGGAGCCAAAGTTAAAAGTAAAAAATGTTTAAGCTAAATTATGAAAAATATAAAAGTATTGAATTAAAATAAAAAAAACTTAAGGATTACAGAAAAGATAAAAATGAATACAATCAATTTAATATATTGTACAACCCATTAAACATTACAAAGTTGGTAATTAGTAATAGGGTGAGTTTATTCTACAAAATGTATTTTTGCTACAAAGTGTGAGAAAGCACAATGAGTCTAAAAAAATCACAAAAAAAAATATATCACACAATCTAAATCGAATTTCAAAAAATACTTCGGAGTCTCTGTTTCTTTCGTCGTCCTCTTTCAAAAAAAAATACAAAAAAAAATAAAAAAAATTCATTGTGTCTTTTATGACACAATGTCGTCATTCTGTCTTTCATAATGACACAATGACGTCATTATGTCTTTTATAAATGACACAATAAAAAAAAGTTAATTTTTTTTTTATTTTTTTTATTTTTCATAATGGCACAATGACGTCATTGTGTCTTTCATAAATGACACAATAAAAAAACGTTAATTTTTTTTAGTTTTTTTATTTTTCGTTTATTTTTTTCCTTAGTGAGGCTAGGGGAACAAAAGCTCGGAATTACTTTTTTGAAATTCGATTTAGATTGTAAGATATAATTTTTTTTGTGACTTTTTTGACTCATTGTGTCTTTTCACACTTTGTAACAAAAATACACTTTTTATTTGGACCTCTTTCTTAGTAATATATAATTTGAGGCTAACAATTGAGTTGTTGGGATATTATATACGGTGAAGAACAACTCCAATAATATAAACCAAAACAAATACTTATTTATTTAAGTAAGTTATATATACTTCTTATAGCTGTATACGTAATTAAATAATTGTTTGGTTATTAAATTATGAGCTTTAACTTTTAAAATACACTTGTAACTATATAAGGTTTTCAATACTAAAAATTGTTAGTGTTTTGTTAAAGAAAATTACCCACATATATTCAATCCATCGCCCTTCTATAAAAGATTAGAAGAATTAAAAATACTATACACATGGTTAGGTTTCTTTGGTTATAATGAATAGCAAAACCGAAACTAAATCAAAAATCGGTTTTTTAAAACATAATATAATTTTTAAACCATCTTTGCGTCTTAATGATGTCCTTATTTAACTCGGGAATCTGATTTTTTTTAAGTTTTATATTTTCATTTCAAGTTCACCTCAAGTTACTCAGAGTCTCAGATGCTTAGTTTCAATAAAAAGCTTCCAGAAGACAAAACAATATCAACAACTCAAAAAGCCCATATAAAATCCGAAAAACCCCATCTTGATTCTTGAACTTGAAATGTGAAAAAGCCCATCTAGAAATTGAAAAAGGCCATCTTGAAACTGAAAAGCCGAAGGTCATTGAGGCATTGAGCTACAGAAACAAGTGGTTGACCTTAAACTTGTAATATCTAACTCTAATCTTAAGATTAACACAATGGAAGAGGAACTAGAGACATCCATAAGGAAACTACAACTCCACGACTTGAAAAAATACAATTAGTGATCGACTGATCGGTTTCAAGTTGAGAAATGTTCTCGACACAAATTAAGCGAAGAACTGAACACCCGAATACATAATGGGTCAAAATGGTTATTAGTAGTTTCTTGGTTTGATTACATATAGAACGGCATTGGTAACACTTGGCCAGTTTACATGATTTTTGTACAATTTATGAATTTAGAAGCATTACCTTAAAGAATTTGTTAAGCCAATGTTCTACAACATTAAGATGATCCAACATGCATGTAACATTTACCTGGTACTTGTAAATTGTGATCAATTTGTTATGTTGACATAATTCTTTTCTATATTTAATATATATGTTTCTTTAAAGGGAGAATCATTTGAATGAACACCTTGGTCAAGAAAACTACATAAATCACCTTTTACTTTGAAAAGTATATATTCTAACATTATGAATTTCAAGAAAAACGTAAAAGTGCTCGGTTATGAAATGTGTAAACCAATAACAAGTGGACACTACCACCACAATCACACAATTTTGGCTTTCTTAATCTCCCACTATTATTTCTATATTACCATTCATGTGATTTATTTAAGAAATTGTTTCGTTTCTCCCGTATCATATTTTGTACTATAGGGTTTTGTAAATACATGAGTATGTTTAATAAGTCTGTGAGTTAACTGTTCTAAAAAAGATCATTACATAATTTTGTCTTCAAAATAGATAAAGATTATTTGAAATAGTCATGGTGGACCAACTCCTCGGTCTTGCTTACTAACAATGGTGCTGCATGCATCTGTTGTTCGTTTTATTCGTGTTTGTTTTCCAAGAACAAATAAATTTTTGTTTACCATTTGAGGACCAAATTATATATGTGCTTTTAGTCACATTTTTTTTTCTTCAAGCAAGTGGCTCATAAATTCACTTGTGGAAATTAGGAAATCCATTGGTCATTGTTATTGACATATTAGTACGTGTGTGGCCTATCTAGAAGGGGGATTGCAATTGTCACTTGGTCAACATCCTTGGTTTCTTATTTTCTAATAAGACTTAGCTAAGTTATGTTGAACGTATTAATTCTACTACTCTTATTGAAAATATAGAATTTGATATAACGTTTGCTTCAATTATTTTGTGGGCCATAATTTGAGTGGTTGAACGAAAAAGTTACGACATTAGATGCATGTACGAATATAGAAAATTTGACATTTTGTGAATCGATTAAGCTCGGACCTTGTAGACTCGTCTATTAAATTAGTTGTATTTATCAACTAACATGACTTGACTCTTTAAAGTTATAATTCTCTACGGTTGACATTCATTAAATTTGAAATTTAAAGAGAAACTTTTTATGATTTGTTTCAACTACTCAAATCTTTGCATATAGTTAGGAAACGTTACACTTGAAATAACCTTGACGTTTCATGGACATTTTTCTGGTAGTTAGGGGGCATACCTATAACCCAGCAAGCGTACACGTTAATAAGACTTTTGATAATTTTCTTTTAGAGTTAGAAATATACACATACACAACCAATGATAGTTGTCTGATGATAAAGGTATACATCTTTTACTCAAATGGTGTTGGGTTTGAGCGTGAAACAAGTTTGAATTAGAGTAAAGTAAGATTAGATTAATATAATTCAAAAAGAAAAAAAAACATACGCATACAACCGAAATCCATGATTCTTAATAACATTATTGTGTTAGATAGTGTGATGCATGATTAATGGTTGAAATGATGCAAGATCTCATTTTTCTTCAAGGTGAAACTAGCGTTCCATCTTTCATTTCAAATCATTTGATCCTGGAAAGCAAGGTGAAAACTCTTGTGTATCAATCAAGTATAAACTGAAAGAATAGGAGAAATTAGCATTCAATAATGATGGATGGAAAAAATACTTAAAAATTACATGATAATTTTTTAAAGGATAAAACCATCTTTACATATTCAATTGAAACATGTTTACCATTAAATCAAACTCCCTCGTGTCTCCATTAAAAATTTTATAAAAAATAGATAAATTAAAAGAAAACTTAAACCTTATCTCAATTGACATAATTCATGTATTTTATAGCCGACTTTAGTGTAATGGATTGGTTGAGTAACATAAGCATGTCCTGCATTCATTTGACACTAAAGGGTTTTAGGCTAGTGTTATAAGATGGGTTGTAAGATGTTCTTTTCTAAGAAGACTAAAAGTTTTAATCTTATGATGAACATTTGATATATAATAAAAAGTAGGTTATATAGTCTGAGTTAGTTGTTTTAAAAAGAAATACATTTGACTAGTGCTTGTAACCTTTAAGAAAAAAAATATTTAATTACATATGCCTAAAGATGAGGGTTATTCTAAAAAGAGAATTGTATCTTAAACGAGTAGACACATATGTTGCAAGGATGGGTGGTAAAAACGCTCAAATAAAATTAAGTGTAAGGACAATAATCTTCACACCATAGTCTTTTTAGACGAGCACAATTCTACCTAATGAATCTTTAATAGAGAATCAAGTTAAGTGTATAGTTTTAAGAACTCTATAGACGATTGTACTTATCACTTCCTTATATTAAATTACTAGGTTAGTACCCCGTGTATCACACGAGTTGTATAAATAAAATATTAAATAATTAGTAATTAAAAGTTTTAAATTATAAAACTATAATTCAAGATAAAATATGATTGAAATTACGTATAAATAGCTACTTTAAGTAAATAAATAATAACATCTTTTTCTTAAGCTTTTAATATTTTTGTTGTTTTGATAAGATTGTTTTTAGAAATTTCACCTTTTATAATTTTTATAAGCATGATTTAAAAATACTTTGTTTCAAAAAAGTTTAGTGTTTTAGAAAATTTTATATTTTATAAAAAAATTGTTTATTAATTATTTCTATTTTTAATAAAAAGATGTGATTTTTAATTTCTTTAATAAAATCTATTTTTAAAAAGATGTTTGATATTAAAAAATCTAAATGAGAGAGACGGTAATTAAACAAATTGATTTTTAATAGAGAAAGAAATTAATGTGAATGTTTAAATGACTATAATATCTTTTTGAATGGAAAAATAATGTAAGATTGTCTAAAAAGATGACATGTGACAATACCAAACATTTTTTTATTATATTCTATATAGATATAGATATAGATGATAACTATACATTAACGTTGTGATATGCAATGTTTTAGTAGGTATGTATTAATATTTATGTTCTAACATATGCCAAATATGTGTGCTTTGTTTAATGAAAACGTTTGACTATAGATTAGTGTCTAAATTATTCTACTAAAAATATAAAATAGAAACATGGTCACCATTAAATATAATTGAGATTATTTTAAAATATAATAGGATGATGATTTTGATATACAAGAGTCCAATTCAATGCAAACATTATTATAGTTATTCTTTTAAATTACGTTAAAAATACATAAAAATTTCCTAAACTTGCCGCTATATGTTTATTACCCCGAACTTTAGAAAGTATATTTGGTGGATCTTCTTTTAAAAATTAATTATATTTTCTATCAACTTTACTCACTTGGGGCACGTAATTAAAAAACGAACTACACATGTTAAAAGATGTCTTTATATAAGACATTTAACAATCGGTGTTTAGGATATTTCACAATAAAATGATTGGCATTTCTTACTCCTAGTGAATCATTAAGGATGGGTGATCTAACACCCACAATTTGGTATTATTTTCATTTAAATAAATAATAATCATATGTGATTAATATAAAATAAAAAGTAAATAAGCATAAAAAAATGAATTAGAAGAAACCACCAGTAATGACTCATCAGGTGTTAGTGAAATTGTGTCCCTTTCGAATGATGAAGATTTGATATTCAGTGTGGATAAGTTGATAAGCATTTTGGAGTATATTATAATAAGTGTATGAGTTTGTTGTTAATAATATATACCATCTTACAGTGAGAAACAATCATCATTTTACAATGAATAAATAAAAACTTACATCTTTCTGTATAAATCATATATTTATCTTTCTTTTTAATTTTAACAGTTTATGTTTGACGTTTAAAATGTAATTAAAATAAACCATATCCAAAGCACTAAAATCCTTTTAGCTCTTTAGATAATCTATATCCAATTATCCATTATTAATAAAATATAAATACACAAAGAAAATGGTAATTTTCCTTAGGAAATATAACAAAAAAAAAAAGGAAGATTATATATTAATTTACGTACATACCTAAACTGTATTCTACTTTTTAACTAATAACATTGATATTTATAAATAATGTTATTCATTTATTTCTTTAATATGTTTGTTGCCTTTCAGGTTATTAAGTAAACCATTAGTGCCGTTCTAAAAATGAGTAAACCCCTAACATAGTCTAATGATAAAGGTGTATGTTTTTAATAAGGTATTGGGTTAAGTCTCACTTGAGATATTGAAGTACATATACATTTGAAGTAGATCAGGGTGGTTCAAAAAATATAAGTAACTGAAAGTAAATACGCTTTAATATTTAATTTCTCCGTAACATTCTTATTATACATATATGGTACGTGATAATTTTCTTATAATTTATTTACATGTGCACGTCTACCCCTTCATATTAAATCTTCTAAATAAATAATCATTTTGAAGAAACTAATAAATCGCAACATTTGTTGACTTATTGCACACAAACCAACCGCACATTCCTTAAGTAACTACTTCATGCACATATAATAAGTTATTAACATATTATAAAACAAGGCTTATTGTTCTGGGTATTAATTTAATGACTTAGTTTTTTTATCTACTCAAAAAGATATCATTTTTTATATCAAAAATGTTTTCTTGGATATAAATTTATGTACTAATGAATCATACTAACATTTATGGCTTAATAATTCATAACTTTAATAACTGGACGCTTATTTATGAATTTATTTAATGCATTTGCTATTTAGTTGTTTTTACTTAACCCACCCTACTCGTAATTACATTATAAAATAATTTCTATCAGGTTTAAACATAAGTTTAATGTAACTAATTAAATAACAACAAATATCAACACATAAACTACTATGTCGTATGAATATTGTAAGTTAAAATTAAAGCACTTTAAATACTTAAAATAAAGTTTAAAGCCCACATTTACTTTTAGTTGAGGATTTGTCCGAGTGCTATTCAATGGAGCATTCAGCATAGTCATCATATTCTTAAAGGCGTCAATTTTGGGATGTTTATAACAGTTTATACAATAATTTTAGATACTTAATTGCAACATGTATAGGATTGATGTTTTTAACTAATACTTGGATCATCTCTTACGGTCTTATGTGCTCTATGAAACGAAATGAGACGATCCGGGGTGAGGTGAAAACGAGAGGAGGTACGCTTGCAGATGTGACAAGATGAGATGGAAGAGAGAAGAAAACGACCATCTGTTTAGAATGACACATGTGAAAGACAGAGCTGGTTTATAGCTGGTCAACATAACCGGTGCCGACATGGGGGACCCAGTCCCCCATTTTGCTAAGTGCGGATGGTTTTATAGTATTATTATAAATCTAGTGAAGTTTTATTGCCTTTAATCATGTTCAAAAGATTTAGTTTTTGATTTTTGATAGTAACATATGATCATAGAAATTCATAAAAGTAATGATGTGTGTGAATAGTCTCATATCTGAAAAAATAAAAGGTTGCATGTGAAAGGATAAAAACGGAAGCATTTGACCTTTTGTCTTGAGTATCACGTGTTCTAGATGTTTTTGATGACGTCATCATAGCATAAGAAAGGTGTCACATATCTTGCCAAATGGCATGATGTCACTGGCAAAGTATTGTCATCCGCCATGTCAGCTTGGGGCCTACGTGTTTTCCTTATGGGCGGTGATGGGTGAGAAGTTGCATTTAATCGATCTGGTTGGGTTCCTTTTGATGTTTAATGAAGCCGGGGTCTAACTCAACTCTGGTGGTTCGGCTCGCGGTCCGCTTGGACCACTGGTTAGATATCTACGGCTACGTATACTTAAAAATAAAGTTTCTTTTAATTATCAACGTCTGTTTTAATTATCAACGTCTGTTCAACTTTCAAGCTAGTAAAAACCCCATCAAAACGTATTCGCTAATATAGTAATAACGATCATCATATCGTCTCACTAAAAGTAAAAGTGATTATCAAATTGTCGTTTTGAGATTGTAGTGATTATTAGCAAATATGAACATCTTAATAGTTTTTTCATTGATGTTCACATATTTTCTTATTATTTTCTTTCATTCCATACAATTGACTATTTTAAGAGTGTTGGAACGGTTTTGATTACTTTTAAAAATTCTTAAAACGTTTCGTATTCCAAAAAAAATATCCTCACTTTTAATGGGGTCGTTTGAAATATAAATAGGGTCGTTCAAACATAAATAACGTTGTTCGAACTTTAAATGAGGTCGTTCGACCGTATTCAAATCCGATCGACCGTATTCAAATCCGATCAACCTTAAATAAAAGTCGGAGCGACTTTATTTAAGGGGCAAAGACGACTCTATTGGGTAAGTACATTTTTAAGAATGACATGATCAAATAGACATATTAAGAAAAAAATCTTGACTAAGAGACATTTTGCAAATTATTTATTATTAAATTCAAATATGTAGTTAAAATTTAACTAATACATATAGTAAGGTTGCAAATAAATAGAGCAAGATGTATTTAGAAAACTCACTCGATAAAGAATGTATTGGCTTGATGGTTAAGAAAAATGCGTGCAAGAAAGGAACCCAACGGTTCTCGAGAGACATACCAATGGTAAAGCTATGTATTAATAATACTTATGAATTAAACGTAAATAAGAAATACATTAATATTTGAAATTGTAGGGATTGATACGTGGGCATAGTTGGGTGGTAGTATGATGGTTGAGACGAACCGTACGGGTTATGAGACCAACCCGTTGTATGTTGTGGTGGTGGGTTAAACTGTTAGATATAAGTAGTCGGTTCACTTGAACCCAAACGCATCTTTAGTCTATGTTTTCTACTGGTTTCAGCTAGGGATTTTATGGATTTTTTTATTAGATTCCATAATGTATAATATTTGAAATGAATACAAGAAATGTTTGAGATTTGTGTTGGGGTGGGTGAGCCTAACTGCTCTTTTCAAAAGGTCACAAGTAGGGCTGCAAACGAACCGAACGAACACGAACAAGGCTTTGTTCGTGTTCGTTCATTAAGAAATAAACATGTTCATGAACTGTTTACGAATACTTACCGAACGCAATCGAACACAAACAAAATCAAACGAAAAACAAGCAAATGTTCATGAACATGACGAACACAAAGAAGTCCATGAACACAAACGAATACAAATGATCACATATATATTTTAGAAATAAAATCAGCATATTCATCACAAAATTTACAAAAAATAAATAAACATGTAACATAAATATCCAAAAACACTTGACATACTTGTCATAAAAATAACTAACACAAAAATTATAAACATAATCGAACATATTAACGAAAATAAACGAACACATTATCGAACGTTCACGAACATAAACGAACGAACGCGGCTTGTGTTCGTGTTCGTTCGTTTAACTAAACGAACGAAATTTTCTTGTTCGTGTTCGTTCATTTACTAAACGAACGAACATAAACGAACTTCCCGCTGAACAGTTCACGAACTGTTCGCTGAACGTTCATTTCGTTTGTAGCCCTAGTTACAAGACCAAAGAAACCACGGCGCGCCTTTACCGTGCTACACCCAAAATCATGGCGTTGGAGGCCAGCTGTAGGGTTGTCGCGCACTCACGGCAGACGCGCCCCTCCCACCCTTAGAGTATAGAAGGCGTGTTTGTCGATTAAAAAAAACAACCCAACGATTTTACACGATTAAAGAGAGGTTTGTATTTTATATTTTTATTTTATGTGGATGTTAGCCAGGTACGTGGCACTAAATTACTGGTCTGAGGTCTGCCGTGGTGATTAGGGGTTAGGACTCTACCAGTGTGCCCCACAGCACAGCTAGTAGTCAAACTGATTGACTTTGACTTTAATTCTCCACGAATAAAAACTTGAAAATAGTAAATCATGAAACTTCATGAACACCAGCCGTCCAGCCTAGACAACTAAACACATTATTATCACTTGTTTGTTATGATTATTATTAAAAAAGTATTTTATAATTCTAACTATTAGTATATATTAATATTAGTTTCAACTAACAATTTGACAAGTATTAATTGTAACTTTTGATTTTATTACTAATATTAGTTTTAGCCTAACTGTTCGTTAACTCCTTTAGTTTTTTATGACGTATCACGTGGCGTTACTCTGACGTGATGTATAACATATTTATAATTAGAAATATAAATATATTACTCAATTATTTTTTTATAAAAGATCATTTTTTGAATTTATTCAATGTAATGTTTTTGTCGTTGTTTGAGTAGTTTGGACACAAAGACACGTAAAAAAGATGAGTGAAATATTTATACCTTTTATTTTAGTTTTGTAATATACCATGTCACATGCCACGTCACGAGTAACATCACGTGTCATGTCATAAAAAACTAACGAAGTTAATAAATAGTTAGCATGAGACTGTTATTGGTAACAAAATTAAAATAAATATTAATACTGATTAAATTGTTAGTTAGGATTAATATTTGGCAGCAGTCAATAACTTAGATTATTAAAATCTAACTTTTTTTATAATAATAATGTTAAATTTTATAAGTGAAAAAAGATGCACAAGGGATACAGACACAAAGAATAATAATTATCTAAATCTCATTGTTGCAAAATGTGTATGTATGTTCGGTATGGACCATATCTATTTCTACTTCATGTTGTTCGATGTCTTTGGGTGTCATGGGTACATAAACTAAAATAGAACACTCTTATTAGGAAATTTAGAGTGGACATTGTATATCTATAGATAGGGCTGCAAACGAACTGAACGTTCAGCGAACAGTTCGTGAACCGTTCGGCGGGAAGTTCGTTTATGTTCGTTCGTTTATGTTCGTTCGTTTAGTAAATGAACGAACACGAACAAGAAAATTTCGTTCGTTTAGTAAACGAACGAACATGAACACAAGCCACGTTCGTTCATTTATGTTCGTGAACGTTCGATAATGTGTTCATTTATGTTCGTTAATGTCCGTTCGTGAACGTTCGATAATGTGTTCGTTTATGTTCGTTAATGTGTTCAATTATATTCTTAATTTTTTTGTTATTTATTTTTATGATTATTATATCAAATATTTTTTTATATTTATGTTAAGTACTTGTTTATTTTTGATTGATTTTGTGTAATGTTTGTAATAAAAATGTAAATTTTATTTTAAAATAAATTTATAACCAATTGTATCCGTTTGTGTTTATTAGTTTTTTTGTGTTCGTCATGTTCATGAACAGTTGTTTGTGTTCGTTTGTTTTTGTTTGTGTTCATATGCGTTCGGTAAGTGTTCGTGAACAGTTCATGAACATGTTCATTTTCTTAATGAACGAACACGAACAAAGAATCTCGTTCGGTAAGTGTTCGTGAACAGTTCATGAACAAGTTTATTTTTTAACGAACGAACAGGAACAAGACCTTGTTTGTGTTCGTTCGGTTCGTTTGCAGCCCTATCTATAGACATATGAGATTGATAGCACATTACAGTATGCCAGTTTTCTCATTTTTCTCATACCATTTATAAGTTATAATAAGTTATATAAATGTGAGTGTGTTCTTTATATTATATGAAATGGTTGTGAGTGGTTAGAGAGAATATAAAATACTATTGTATATCTGTATATTTGGTAAAATATTGTTCATCTTTATTAATTTTTTTAAAATTTTTTATAAAGGTGGTTGTGAGTGAATGAGAGAAAAGAAAATGATAAAAATATAAACAAATATTATTTAGTTAAAAAAATAGTGATTTTAATATTATAAGATTTAGAATAAAAAAGCTGATGTGAATGCTCCAAGAAGATAAATTAATGGTTTTAGATTGTTTCGTACCGATTCCACCTTTAAATGATCATAGTAAGATTCACAAATAAACATTTGTTTTCTGCTCACGTACTTGTCTTTACAATCTGATTTAGGTAACATGTAATGAGTCCCGTCCCAGAGAAAATAAATAAGCCTTTTCTGAAAACTTTATCGGTTGACCGTAAACACTCTTGCCATATGACATCTTATATATGACACATCTAAGTAAATACAGATAGTTACATAAAAACATCAAGAACACATAAGATGCTAAGGACTTTCACGTTAAAGCTTTTCAGATGCCCACAAATGTTAAACACCCCCCCCCCCCGTTTCACAAAAACGTCCACCTCTCCTCCACAAGCTGTCTTTGCGAACGAATGTTGAGCTCCCCTCATTTCTACGTCAGCCGCCTCTTTCTTTCACTTGAGCCCTCTGTCTTTTAAAAAACAGGTATCCCTTAAATTCTTACATAATTGAATATAGTGTCTCCAAAAACACATTGTTAGCTACGTGGTACGTTTCAAAATCAAATGTTAGACGTTTAAATAAAACATGATGCATATTATAAAGTACTTATCCTAAAATTGGATTATAATAAAAATTTATATATAACTGAAAATATCATTATTATAATAATAAACTTATAATATGATTTTGTTATTAAATTGATTTTCAAGATTTGATTTAATTTATGGTTGGTAATGAGTTATGTAGCTTTAAATATGTCACCGCCGACTTCATCCTCCCTCCTCTCTCTCATAATTCTTAGAGAGAGAAAAACATAGAATTCAGCAGTCCAGCAGAGCACAAGACTTATCACAAGCTTTCATTTCTTCTTTCTAGAGAGAGAAACAACACATCTCTCAACATTTCCACATGATGATCATGGAATTCATGTAATCAACAACATCTATAACAACAACAATAACCAAATTCAGGTTCTTTCACTCTTCAATTGCTCTCTTGATCCTCAAACTGTGGTTCTTGAGTTAATTAGACCATCTGCAATCCAACGTCAGTTTTGAGTGACGTCGTCTTTGAGGAGAGGAGAGAGGGAGACTTCCGTGAGTCCCGATGATTGCAGATGGTCTTACATATTTATTTTTTTTATTTTTTTTCAAGATTGTTTTATTAATACGCGGATCTTGATTTATTTATATGACTTTTGAAAAAAAATAAAGATTTTTCTGTGCAATTTCCTCCCCAAACCCTATTTTTACATTAATATTTCTATATTTCTGTAAATATATATAATTGTTGATACTCAGTTCTTGATTAAAACATTTTTAAATCTTTTAACAAAAGGGGCAAGAGTATCTGATCTGAATTTCAAGAAATGGGTTCTTGTTTTTATGATTAAATTCATAGTTTCAACCATTAAAAGAGAGACAATTTGGTTCAATTCAGGTCAAAACACCTTAATATGACAATCAGAAGTCAAATTACAGGTTTTCAGTATTTGTTAATCTGAAATTTGCGTACTTTGATTCAATATTTGTTGTTGAAATCAATTTCAGGGGTTTGAAAAGTGAGTTAACATTTTATAACTATGACGGGAAAGATAAACGGCAAACCGCGGCTTGTTCGATGCCCAAAATGCCTGAAAGTGCTGCCGGAGCCATCAGATGTTCCAGTGTACAAATGTGGAGGCTGTGGTGCAACACTTCTAGGTTATTATCATATAACTACCTGTGTTTTGTCTTTCTTGAAAGATGTTTGTTTTCTGTTTGAATGTTTTTATGTGTCACTGCAGCGAAAAAGCGGAATAATGGGACAGTTGACACCACATCGCGAAAACCTGATGATGATTCTTCAGGAAAACGGAAAGTGGATCAAGTTTTTGGTGATCAAGAAGCTGGCAGCAGCTCGAATCCACAACTGATGCTTAATTCTGCTGTTGAATCAGATCAAAACAGTGATGATAATGATCTCCATAAGTGGAATAAAGATCAAGATGCTGCTAACGAAGCTAAAAATGGTTCGATTGATGCGCCATCAGGCGGAATTCAAGAGTATTTATTCGGAAAACTGAAAATGAAGCAAGTTTATGATGATCATGAAGCTAGCAGCAGCTCAAACCAACAACCACCGGTTGATTCAATGGATGAACATGAACCACAGCGGAACATTCATAATGATCCTCGTAGCTCGACTGAGCTTTCGGGTCATGAGGACCCCGAGTCATCGCCTGAAGCCACAGACCATAACAGAATAGATCAGCAACAACTACAAGAACAAGAACAACATCAAAAACAAGATCAAGATCATTATCAAGGCGCGGGTGAGAAGCAAGAAAACACTATTGTTGATGCAACATCTGCTGATGATGAAACAAGTTGCAGCTTGAATCAACAACTGGTGGTTAATTCAGTTGATGACATAGATCAAAACCATGATCATGAGGAACCAGAGTCATCACCAGAATCCATGGATCATAACAGAATCGATCATGATCACCATGATGATCTCGATCAAGAGTTTTTAAGCTGTAGACGCGAATTTGAAGAGAGCAGCAGTGAATTTGAAGAAGCTGTTGCTAATACAAGGACTGTTAGGGTTTCCGATGGTAGCTCGAAATCGAGCTTTAAAAGCTTAATTGCAGAGAAATTGCTCGATACGAAAAAGAAAAAACCGATGTATCACGATGAAGACTACACATTATCAGAAGATGAAGATGCAGATTTGCATCATCGTCGAACAAACGATCTTATGGAAACCACACGTTTTGGTGGCATGAATTACTATGGATCTGAAGGCAGTGTATCCTCTTTTGACGGAAACGACAATCAAAACCCTAGAAAACATCGAATTGGGGATGAACATGTCGATTCCAGTAGCGGATCTCGTTTCAATCGGCGTAATCAGCATCATTTGAATAGCCGATTTGGTAGAGATAATCACCGGTCGATGGAAGTTCGATCTTCTTACGGTTTGAACCAGTTCGATCTGAACCCTAAGCATCGTTCACATATGATCTCTGAAAACCCTAAATTGGAGAGAATAGAGCTGCTGAAGATGGTTCGAGAGCTTCAAAATCAGCTCGAAAGAACAAATGTCTCGAATCCTCACCAAATTCCGGCGAGATACAGCCGGAGAATGGCGTTTTCCGGCGAAACACCCGCCGTGAATAGGCGGTTAGACGGTGGTTCGTGCCACCATTGCCGTCCACAAGACCGTCGTTTCTCCGCCCAGCTACCCCGCCAACACGTTTGCTGTAATGGGCCTCTTTACGAGCCCAACACTTTCTACAGCCCACGTTTTTCGGCCCTGTCAAGCCCAATACACAAGCACTCAGAGGCTGCATTCTCTGCAGCTGATGATTACATACACCGGAACAATGACGTCGGCAACCCGCTTCGTTCTTCGAAGAAGAAACGATACATCCGGCCGGTAGCACACGGGTCACCGTGGGTCATGTGTTACCGATGCTCTACGCTTCTCGAGCTACCTCAAAGCTTTCTAGTATTCAACAAAAAATACCATAGCTTAAGATGTGGAGCTTGTATGAGGGTCCTAAACTTCACACTCTCAAATGGGACCCATGTTAGTCGATACTACCCGGAGGAAATGATCGCGGCCCCACCGAGCAGCGAGGTGGAAGACTATGATGAACTGAACGGGTCACGGGCCGGGCCCGTTTCGTGTACAGATAGCTCGTTTCAAAAGAATTACTCTACAGAAACAGATAGAAATGCTTCTTGGGAATTCAGAGAGGGGAGAAGAAAGGAAACCATGTCAAGAGACCCATCTGGTTCAACCCACCCGTCGTCTTCAATGAATTCTGGCCGGCCCAGACCCAATGGTTCTCCGTTGCATCAGCTTATGGGGTACACGTCTCCGAGCAAGGTGATACGGGGTCAGAGAAATGAGAGAAATGAAGGGAAATTTTGAAAATAAGTTATTTTATAGTGTGTATAGTAGTATACTGATATCCATTTGTTTCATATGATTTTGTTTGTAGGCATGGTTGATTACTGATTAGTATATATAAAGTTGTGTAGATTTTGACTTGCTACATACATCCTTTTAAATTGTTTTCAAAGGTTTGTATTATTATTGTAATAATATTACTTTCTTAATCATAATTAACACATCATATTAACTAAACATCCTACTAACTTCAAATATAAATCAACATAAGATGATTATGAAAATCGCATTTCAATGACATCAATAAAAAGAGATGAGTATCATGCCACAGTGCACCAATAAACAATAGTCATTCTGAACATTCTAGTAACATTAGTCATTAAGAAAACCAGATTATAGCATTAAATCATTCAAGAATAAACCACAAGAATTGATCTACTTCAAAAGTTGCAAGCTTTTACTTGGATGATGTCGTATGTTCGTTACATACAAGGAAAAGAATAATGACATGGTAGAATTACACTCTTAGTCGCTTACGCATCTTCCATATCAGAATCTGACTCTGTATCGGATCGCAACTCTGCGAGTACTCTTCGGTTTGTGTTGGCCTCCAATGGGGGCAACCCGTCATCATCTTCACTAGAATCCAATTCACTGTTTTCCTCTGCAGTTGAAGGGTTTCTCTGAGAGTTCCCATTAGAGCTATCAACCGTGACTGGTTTAAAGATTTCTGGCCTGTATTAATGGAAGAAATACGAGTCAACTCTTTATTACTAGAAATTGGCACTGAAACTTGCAAAAATGTTAGTTCAAGAGAAAACTGTTAAACAAAATACATATTTCTATGTTTTACACGGTACAGTTTTTTATTTATTTCACACCTGTGTATAGATGGTATGTTCAACAAAGTGGTTTAGCATATTGTCAGAAGCTGCTATCTGTTGCTCATGTTATTTTTTGTTACTGCATTAAGCCTATAAGTCAAGGTTATCAATATTGTCATCCTGACTGTTGAATCGTATGAACTTTACCTCGGTAACTAACCATCACTTGGTAGGTTAATAAATACAATAATATAAACTAACCATTCTGGAGACTTTTGTAACACTCTAACTTGTTCATGGAAAAGAACTTGAAGAACAACACATGCCACTTTTCTTCCAGACTCGATAGCCTCCTCTCTCCCACCATCATCAACCACAACAAAACTACCTGCAACACATCACAATAACTCATAATCATTTATCACTCATGTTTCATGTGTAAGTACGAACAAAAAAAATATCTTCAAGTGCATGTTTTTTCTTCAAGATGAATTACAAGAAGTTCTGGTGGTATTTAATGGTTCTTGTAGCCTTGTCAATAATACAAATTACAACACACTACATGTAAAGACATAAGTAGATGCATCAAAGTAACATCACACCTCGTTTTATCCACATGCTTTTCTGGAATTTAGCTGGGAAAATCGCCAATGTTTTTTCTCCTTTGGCATCCATAACCTAAAGAGTTACAATATAAATCAAACAATCACCGAACATAAATGATGAATATGTGGTGGACGAGCATTAATACACCGTATACCTCGATCAAATTAGAGCCTCGCAGTGAAACAACTTGCATAATGCTTTGGCCTGATTGAAGAGTTACTGTCTCATCATTAACCGCCCTCTTCAGATTCTTCCTTCCACCTTTTGTTGCCATTTTTACTTTGCTCTCACTCAAAGAGTATGAAGCTTCACATACACTTATACAAACTTCCTACAACTGCTACTGCTTCTAGAACCTCCTTGACTAAAAATTCATTAAATATGCAGTGTTTCAAGGGGCTAAAGTTGTTTGCTTTGGTCTATTGTGTGACGTTGGTCTATCTGTCATGTACCACACCAATGAAAGCAATTTAGGAACTTTAAGCCACAAATGTATCAAAGGCTAATATGCATTCATAAACAATTTCAAAATTCAAGCTTAAACTAAACATTTGCACAAGCAAATGATCTGACTACATAATTCGTTATCAAGATTCTGGAAATAAAAAAAATGCTGCTTGTGGGTGTTAATAACTAATGATTCAACTACATAATGGATTACTATACTAACACTTTAAGTCGTAAACAATTTCAAAATTCAAACTTAGACTAATATTTGCATAAGCAATGATCTGACTACATAATTCATCACCAAGATTCTGGCAAATAAATAGAAAGCTGCTTGTGGGTGTTAATAACTAAAGATTTGACTACATAATTGATTACTATACGAAAACCTGAAGATTAATAGATTATATATCTAATGATGCAAACCAAAAGAGATGATTTGAGCATAACAGAAAAGACAATTGGCAATCGACCCATAATATACACCTACATAACAGTAAAAAGATTAAAGATAGAATCTACCCACAAACGATTGATGGATCGACCCACAAACGATTGATGGATCGACCCACATAACAGATGAAATCGATCGACCTAAATTAAATGAAATCAATATACAAAACGCCTAAGATGAAATCTTTCATCCAGAAGCACACCTGAGGTCGGAGCGATAGAAAGAGAAACAGTTGCGTGCAAGCGAGCGAAACGAGAACGGAATCGTGGTCGGAGGATGGAAGATGCAGATCGATGGCGGATCGAATGATCAGGTGAAATCGATGGAAGATTGTTTACTGAGTTGAGAACGGCGGTGGTGAGTGAAGGTATAAGGGTAGGGTTTTGTTTATAATATTATGTACATGTATATTTATTTATTTTTAAAAATTAAAAATCAAACACAGGTTCTTAATAGGTTAACATGTTAAGACACTAAACTGTTTATCTGTTTAATACACATAACATGTTAAGTTAAACAAGAAATGTGTTAATTTCGTGTCGTAAATTGTCAACCATACTTGAAGCATCGCTTTTGAACTGCGGCCACCATAGGGTTTTTAGAATAGAAAACTTCACATAATAATAAGTTTTAGTAGTATTTTAATGGGACAACTCGTATTTTTATTTGTTCCGATCAGTTTATTAATATTTTTATTTGTTTTAATCTGGTCACTAAAGTTTTAGGAGTGTTCCAATTAGGTCACTCATATTTTTTCAAATTTTTAAAAATAATTCGCAAATGTTTTTAAATAATTCGGTTTTTTTAAAATTGTTATTTTTTTAAAATATTTCAATTTATTTTCAAATTTTTGCAATTTATGAATAACTTAATTAGAACAATCTTGAAACTTTGGTGATCTAATGGGGACAAAAAAATTATTAGAATCTAATCAAACTTCCAACAACATGGGACATTAGAAACACTTCAAGAAGCTATCTTACGCCATTATTTTATCGTCACTTTGAAGTAGATGGAGAGCAATGAATAACAAGAAATTCAACAACTTTGTGTCTTGGAAAACGTAATGATACAAGAGATTCAATCTTCAACATTCACTTGGTATAATATTGGGGAAAATTTGTAAGTATAGACTGATCTTCTTAGTGTAATTTTCCTTTTTAACTATATCGTGTACAACTTCGCATCTAGCATCTTGTTAGGTTAGATTGCTTTCTAATAACTTTTCAGTTCGAAAAAAGTATCAAATTTTTATAAAACTAACTTAAATAATAATAACAAATAAAAATACTTTTTTCAAATATTAAGTTTTGCATAATTGTTTGTCAACTTTAAGTCTTCAACCTATTTTATTTATTTATTTTTGGACGGCAAATGTGCGACCCTGATTCAGAGATTATGTGTCATTTTAATCGGGTCCACCTATTTGTTTCCCAGTTAGAACTGCACTCCAAACTTCTTAAAAAAACTATTATTAAAAAAACCATCAGGCTCAACTCTAAATATTTTATTTAGAGTGAGACTTTAACGGTACATATTTACCTATTTTGTTTAATGGATTCCTGAGAAGTCAGTCCAACAAAAGAAAAAACAATGTTTAGTATGTAAAAATGTAAAATACATGTTTCAAGTTTCAATACAGGCTCCGAAGATCTAAAGAAGCCGATGCATCTTCTTTCTTCAATCTTCATCTTTCACTTCCGGGCAAAATTTCTAATTTTGTCAGAATCCGAATGCTTATTAGTTATTACTAATTCCCTCTTTCATTACAAATGATATATGGCTCTGTAGGTTGGTATTTGTATCCCATAACTTCATCATCTCCCTTTTTCCTCTGTCTGAATTGAAATTGAAACTATGGTAGCTTGCAGATGAATTACACAAGATTTTCCCGTCGTTATTACTCTACTGATTCAACCCATCTTTTCGATCAAAGAATTATGTCTCTTAAACATAAAAATGCCTCAGGTGGTTTTAAGGTTGATGAAGCCCTCCAAGTGTTTGATGAAATGCTTCAAAGAAAACCTCCACCTTCCACCATTCAATTTACTAAGCTGATTAATGTTATCGTTAAGATGAAACAGTATTCCACTGCACTTATACTTATTAAGCAAATGAAGTTGATGGGTATTCCTATTAATCTATATACAATGAATATCTCTATTAACTGTCATTGTAGGCTGAATCAAGTTGCTTATGGTTTTGCCTTACTAGCAACCATTTTCAAGCAAGGTCATCCACCTGATTTGGCCGCCTATAACACTCTCATAAATGGGCTTGTTCTTGCCGATCGGGTATTTGAAGCCGTTGAGTTATTCAAGAAAGTGGTTAAAGAGAAACTTTGTGAGCCTAATCCGATTACGTTTGGAACCGTTATTAATGGGCTTTGTAAAGTAGGTCACTCTAGCAAGGGCCTTGAATTGCTCAGGTTCATGGAAGCAGGCTCGTGTAAACCACGTGTAGAACAGTACAATGTAGTCATTGACAGCCTCTGCAAAGACAAAATGGTTGATCGCGCGTTAGAACTGTTTGCCAAGATGAGTGAAATGGGTGTCCATCCTGACGTTATCACTTACAACTCTTTAGTTCAGGGGCTAAGTAACTTTGGTCGAGAGACAGAGGCTGTAAAAATGTTGAGGGATATGGAGGAGGAGGGAGTATCTCCGAGAGTGGATACCTTTAATATCTTGGTAAATTCGTTTTGCAAGCAAGGGTCTGTAAAAGATGCGGAGCTTGCTATACAAGCAATGATACGAAGAGGTCTACACCCGAACGTAATCACTTATAGTGCACTAATTGATGGATACTGCTTACGTGGTGAAATAGATGAAGCCGAGAAAGTTCTTGATTGCATGGTGGAGAGGGATCTTGTACCTGACATTGTGACATATAGCAGCCTGATAAATGGATATTGTAAAACGAATAGAGTACATAAGGCCATGAATCTTTTTCGAGAAATCCAAAACAAGGGTTTGATTCCTAATGTTATTACTTACAATAGCATGTTACAAGGTTTATTTCGATCCCAGAATCCTGTAGCCGCTAAAGAACTCTTTGAGGAGATGCAAGCCAAGGGTCTCACTTTGACCGTATTTACTTATGGTATTTTGTTCCATGGTATGTGCAAAAACTCCCAGTGTTCTGATGCATTGGCTCTCTTCCATTCGCTAGGAAGCAATGATATGAAAAAAGATGCAGCTTTGTATACTATATTGATTGATGGTTGTAGCAAATGTGGGAAGCCTAACTGGGCTATGGATTTGTTTGATGAATTTTTATTGAAAGGATTGAAACCAGATGTTAGGACCTATTATGTGATGATACGTGTATATTGCCAAGAAGGGTTATTGGTTAAAGGTAAAGAATTGCTTAGAAAGATGGAAGAGAATGGTTGTTTGCCAAATAGCTACATATACAATGTTATTGTGCGAGAGTCATTGAAGAAAAATGAGTATCTGGAGGCTGAGTTTTTTATTGAAGAAATGATTCACCGAGGTTTCTTGCCAGATGCTACTACTTTTTCAATGGTGCTACGCCTAATTCCAAATGTAGGACAAGATTCTCGTATCCGAACTATCGTTCAAAAGCTAACAAGTGTTCACAAAACCTGATTTGGCATCTCATATTATTTCCCTGAACTTCTCAAGGTATATCAAGGTTCAGTTGAATATGGCATTATAATATATGTTTATGATTGATCATGTGTTAGATTCCTTTCATTAAGATGGCTGAAAACACATCACTTACAAGTTACAACTCTTTAATTCAGGGTCTATATATGTAGCTTTGGTAAAGTTACATGTGGCAAGAATGTTGATAGAATTGGAAGAGGAAGGAGTCTATCCAAAGTGTAGATACCTTCAATATTTGGGTAAATTACTACGCGAACATGTGTTAAAGATGAAAATTTGCTAATTTGTTGATTGTAGTTATCCCGAGGGGATGGTGTCTATTATTTCCATGAATTTAAAAGCCAGAATTCTTGATTGTGTAATTGGGATGATGTTCTTGATAGGATGGAACTTGCTTTCATTGTTGCTGACATTAGCAACTCTTGTAGAGTTAAATGAAAGAGGTATGAAGAGTTGAAGACGTTGAACTAGGACTCAAATCTGTATGTTAAGGTCCTCTCTATGTTTTTGAAGCTTTAAGGTATGCATTTTGCAGTGTTATTATGTACAACGTTGTCATTATGTACAACAGTGATATTCTGTAAAAGTTAACCAGACCAACATAATTGGTGTCCCTGTAACATGTAGTGGTTGCACCAAGCTTTCATCTTTTCTCAATTGTCACTACCGAGCCTGCTAAGCCATGAAGCTGGAGCTTCTAGATTTGCACTATGGCATGGTACTACGAGACTAGTTTATTACTTGGTACGCCATTAAATTGTCATTTATGTTCATAACCTGTTGTAGGAAGTCTGATTTTGTTATCTGTAATTTTAGATGTGCATTACCGTAGGCAACTATGATGATGCAAATAATCTTATAAAAGATAGTACAAGGTTGGAAGTCCGGTACTATGATGACAATTATATTTGTTTTTGTCTTTTGCATGAAACATTTTGTAAGTAGTGCCACTAATAACTCTTCCAGTTCATCATTTACAACGTCTTCAATAAAAAGAATTAATATGTTTTTAACCCGGCTTAGATTTTGGATTGTGAGATTGAAAGAGTTGTGAAAATAATACGTTGTGTTCCAACCAATGATCGATTCTTATGTTAGTTAAGTTTGCTCTTGAATAAAAAATGAGTTCAGGTGCTAACAGAATAAGAAACAGTTCTAAAATAAAGATTGATGCGCAACATCTGCACTACTACAATGAGACGACTAACGTATTATTTTCACCACTATTGGATGTGAGGTTTCAATTTTCAAACCAACAATGTTTAATGGTCATTAGACAACAGCCTCTCTAATTTTTTTATTTATTACCGAGCAACCAAATGATAAGTAACATAGAAAAGTCTAATAATAATCTATATCTATATATAATATTAAAAGAGTAATTTAAAGGGACACTTGATATATTTTTAGGCTTTTTAATTTTATTTTTACCGTCTCTCTCTCCTCTTAAATAGTTACCTAAATTTAAAAAGATTAAATAATTTTAATATTTTTAAGATTAAAATTATTTTTTCAATAAATTAAGAAAATATGTCTTTTTATTAATGTTATTTCTAGAAAAATAAGAATTTTTTAAAACATCAAACATTTTTTAAAATATGAAATATTTCAAATTAATGTTTTTAAAAGTAATTTTTTTTATAAACTAAAAATAATTAAAATTAGGAGTTATAAAAAAATTGACATTTTTAATACAGTTTGTTTTGAAAAAAATGGTTTTGTTTTTTGAAAAAAAAGTTTAAAACTAAAGTTTAAAAATTGGTATCATTATTTTATTACTTACAGTTATTACTCATACTTAATTTTAATCATATCTTATTTTAGAATATCATTTTATACTTCATAAACTTTCATTATAGTAAAATTTTTATTTTTTAACTCGTGATGCACGGGTTACTAAAGTTAGTATTATATAAATAACAATGAACAAATAATCAATTTTATTTTTTCAACCCATGTAATACACTTAGTTTTATTTATGTTTTTGTGTTATTTAATAATTAATTCTTTACTTCCCGTGTAATACACGGGTAACTAAAATTAATAATATAATATACCAATAGATATACGTGAGTGGAAACAATGATTTTCAAGCTTCAGGCCCGGGGGAGTAAGAAAAACATATCATTATGTTGTAATAGGATTTAAGAGACAGATTATTCTGTCGTAATAGGATTTAAGATAGTAAAGAAATATATGTTGTATATTTAAAAAATATTTTTACATGGAAAAAGAGAAAAATCATATCTCAAAATGCTAAGAGTAACTTAGTGAGTTTTCTAAGCAATAGTTTTTTTTTTGAAGGGATTTGGGATACTGTTTCAACTGAAAAACGAATATATAAGTCCAATTAAAATAACAAATATCATCTGAAATCGGGTCACACATTTGCCGATAAAAAAATAAATATCAATCAAGTATAAATATTATTCATTTAAAAATCAGGTTAAAAAAAGAATTAAAAAAGGTTTTCTATTCATCATCTTCATCTTCATGCATTAATCCTATATTTCATCACCATTGTTATATGGGATTGCAGGTAAGTTTTTTTTTTTCCGATAACCCCACCCCCCCCCCCCCCCTCTTAATTTCAACTGCCTCACTTGAAAATTGAAACTGAGGTCGCTTGTCGAATGAACCGCACAAGATTTCTCCTTCGTTATTACTCTACTGCTTCATCCCATAATTTCAATGGAAGAATTCTGCATCTGAAACATGCTTCCGGAATCACTAAGCCTGATGACGCCCTCCAAGTGTTTGATGAAATGCTTCAAAGAAAACCTCCACCTTCAATTATCGAATTCAATCAGCTGATTACTGTTATTGTAAAGATGAAACAATATTCCACTGCGCTTTCACTTTTTAAGAAAATAAATTTGATGGGTATTTCTGCAGATCTTTGTGCAATGAACATCTCTATTAACTGTCACTGTCGGCTGAATCATGTTGCTTATGGTTTTGCTTTACTAGCAACCATTTTCAAGCAAGGTCATCCACCTGATTTGGCCACCTATAACACTCTCATAAATGGGCTTGTTCTTGCGGATCGGGTATTTGAAGCCGTTGAGTTATTTAAGAAAGTGGTTAAAGAGAAACTTTGTGAGCCTAATCCAATCACGTTTGGAACCATTATTAATGGGCTTTGTAAAGTAGGTTACACTAGCAAGGCCCTTGAACTTCTCATGTTCATGGAAGCAGGCTCATGCAAACCAGGTGTAGAACAGTACAATGCAGTCATCGATAGCCTCTGCAAAGACAAAATGGTTGATCGCGCGTTAGAACTGTTTGCCAAGATGACTGAAAAGGGGGTCCGTGCAGACGTTATCGCTTACAACTCTTTAGTTCACGGTCTATGTAACTTTGGTCGAGAGACAGAAGCTGTTAAAGTGTTGAGGGATATGGAGGAGGAAGGAGTATCTCCAGATGTGGTTACCTTTACTATCTTGGTGAATTCATTTTGCAAGAAAGGATGTGTAAAAGATGCAGAGCTTTGTGTACAAGCAATGATACAAAGAGGTCTACATCCAAATATATTCACTTACAACGCACTGATCGATGGGTACTGTTTACGTGGTGAAATGGATGAAGCAGTGAAAATTCTTACTGACATGGTAGGAAGGGATATTGTGCCTAACATCATCACATATAACAGCTTAATAAATGGATACTGTAAGAAAAAGGAAATTAATGAGGCCAGACATCTATTTCAAGAAGTCCTAGACAAGGGTTTGATTCCTAATGTTATTACTTACAATAGCATGTTACAAGGTTTGTTCCAATCCAACAATCCTGTAGCCGCTAGAGAACTCTTCAAGGAGATGCAAGCCAGGGGTCTCACTCCAACCGTATTTACCTATGGTATCTTGTTTCATGGTATGTGCAAGAACTCCCAGTGCACTGAGGCATTGGCTCTCTTCCGTTCGCTAGGAAGCAATGAAATGAAGGAAGATGCAGGTTTGTATAATATATTGATTGATGGTTGTAGCAAATGTGGAAAGCCTACCTTGGCTATGGATTTGTTGATGAATTTTCATTGAAAGGATTAAAACCAAATGTTAGGACCTATTATGTGATGATACGTGTATATTACCAAGAAGGGTTATTGGTTAAAGGTATAGAATTGCTTAGAAAGATGGAAGAGAATGGGTGTTTGCCAAATAGCTACATATACAATGTTATTGTGCAAGAGTTGTTGAAGAAAAATCAGTATCTGGAGGCTGAGTTTTTTCTTGAAGAAATGATTCAACAAGGTTTCTTGCTAGATTCTACTACTTTTTCGATGGTGCTACACCTAATTCCAAATGCAGGACAAGATTCTCATATGCAAACTATCATTCAAAAGCTAACAAGTGTTCAAAAACCTGATTTAGCATCTCATATTATTTCCTGAACTTCTCAAGGTATATCAATGTTCAGTTGAATGGCGTCATAATAGCAGTTGATAGAATGATTGATCATGTGTTAGATTCCTTTTATTAAGATGGCTGAAAACACATCACTTTCAAGTTACAACTCTTTGATTCAGGGTCTATATATGTAGCTTAATTTGGTAAAGTTACATGTGGCAAGAATGTTGATAGAAAAGTGGAAGAGGAAGGAATCTATCCAAGAGTAGATACCTAAATACCTTTAATATCGTGGTAAATTATTGTGGGAATCGATGTTATAGATGAAAATTTGCTAATTGGTTGATTGCAGTAATCCCAAGTGAATATTGTCTTCTGTCTATCATTTCCATGAATTTAAATGCCTAAATTCTTGGTTGTGTAATTGGGATGGTGGTCTTGACGTGCTGGAAGTTGCTTTCATTGTTGATGATATCAGAAACTCTTGTAAAGTAATATGAAAGAGGTATGAAGATGTTGAAGTAAGACTCAAATCTGGATGTTAATGTCCTCTCTATATTTTCGAAGTTTTAAGGTATAAATTTGACATTTGTTGTATTATTATGTGCAGGGTTGTGATAGAAACTCAGAAGCAAGCAGGTTATTTTATTAATTAGAACCGAAATGATAGGCCCGATTCGAGAGGGGCTATGTCTCCATACAAAGAAACAAGGAAAAATCAAAATACATAAACTTAACTTCATAAAAAGTGAAGACTAAGCCTGCTATTTATAATGCTAATAGTTACTTTTGACTTCCTGATTTCTTGCTCATAGATTGCTCTTTCCCAGTAAACATTTTGACCACCATAAACTGCTCCCTCCCCTTAAGTGTTTTGACCACCAATTCTTGAATTGAATGGGTCATCTAGAATATTTCCAAAAATAGAGTTGAGACCCATCTCAGCTGACTTGACCCGCTTATGCTTTCTCGAATAGACTTTTAATGGTATTGTATCATTACTACCCGCCGGGTAAAACGCCTTGTCCTCAAGGCGAAAAGAGGGAAATTGGGCAGCTAAAAGATCATAGTTTTCCCATGTGGCTTCTTCCATTGGACGCCCATTCCATGACACCAGAAGCTCTAAAACCTGTTGACCTGCTTCATAGACCCAGCGGTGGCCAACCACCGAATGTGGTTGTAGATCAAGTTCCCAGTCTCGAGTGATAGGCAATGGAGCAATGGGAGCAGAAGTAAAAGAACCACGAGCGGGTTTAAGCATGGAGACGTGAAAAACAGGGTGTATCCGGGCCTCCGGTGGTAATTCCAACTCATATGCAACAGGTCCCACTTTACGTTGAACACGGTAGGGCCCAAAAAATCTTGGGGATAACTTCTCAAATCTACGTTAGCTAAACTTTTCTGCCGATAAGGTTGAATCTTGAGAAACACAAAGTCGCCAACCTGAAAGACACGTCACGCCGTTTTGAATTGGCCTGAGTTTTCATACGATCTTGAGCTTTCTGCAGGTTAGCACGAATGAGCTTTAACATATCGTCCCTGTCGATTAACTGTTGTTCTAATTCTGCATTTCTGGTTTCACCCGCAACATAGGGAACTAGTGGGGGAGGTTCGCGTCCATAAACAACAGAAAATGGGGTGGTGCCTGTGGAAGTGTGATAGCCTGTGTTATATGAATATTCTGCCCAAGCCAGATAAGAGCTCCATTTGGTAGGTTGTTCATGGGCGAAACACCGTAGATAGGCTTCCAAACAACGGTTTAACACCTCAGTTTGCCCGTCAGTTTGAGGATGGTAGCCAGTACTGAGTTTAAGTTTGGTGTGAGAGAGCCGAAATAGCTCCTGCCAGAAGTTGCTAAGAAAGATAACATCCCGGTCGGATACAATTGATAGGGGAAAACCATGTAAACGGATAATCTCTCGGCAAAAAACTGCCGCCACCCCTTTGGCGGTAAACGGGTGAGATAAGGGCAAAAAATGGCCATACTTACTTAGGCGATCGACCACCACAAGTATAGAATCATATCGGTTGGAAGTTGGCAACCCCACTATAAATCCATCGATATGTCTTCCCATATTCGTGTAGGTATCGGCAAAGGTTGTAATAACCCTGCTGGGGATAAAGTCTCGTACTTCTGCTGCTGGCAAGTTAAACATTGTTGCACAAAAAGACGCACATCCTGTTTCAACTTAGGCCAATAATACTGGGCAGAAATGCGTTTCATGGTTTTCAAAAATCCACCGTGACCAGCCATGGGTGTTGCATGAGCCTCATAAAGGATCTTTTGCTTTAACCCTGGCACCTCAGGTATAAATACCGATTTTTATAAAACAACAGCTGACCCACCAGAGAAAAACCTGGGCACGAAGTGGAATCCGACTCCAGCAGATGTATGATGTTAGATGTATAAGGATCCGACCGCAGCCCAGCTTGGATGTCTACAATTTCGGGACAATATGGGATAGCCAAAGTAAAAAAATCACTTGAATGTGGGCGACGAGAAAGAGCATCAGCACCACGGTTTTCTTTTCCAGCTTTATGGATGATTGAAAAATCATAGGGCATGAGTTTAAGTAGTAAACGTTGCTGCTCAGTAGTCGTAATCCGCTGTTCCAGCAAGAATTTTAAGGTGTAATGGTCGGTACGAATAAAAAAATGGCGACCCAGTAAGTAATGACTCCATTTTTGCACTGCCAACACCAAGGCTAACAGTTCACGATCATAAGCCGATTTAAATCGATTTGAGGGGGAGAAACCCTTGCTGAAATATGCCACAGGATGGTCATCTTGAGACAAAATGGCGCCAACACCATCAGAAGAGGCGTCACATTCTACCGTGAATGCTTTCGTGAAATCTGGTAAACGCAGTACTGGGGTGGTGGTGAGAGCCTGTTTTAGCTTGTCAAAAGCCATAGTAGCTTCGTCTGACCAGAGAAACCCATCTTTCTTAGTAAGGGCTGTGAGTGGCCTGGCAATCAACCCATAGTTCCTGACAAATCGCCGGTAATACCCGGTTAGGCCCAAAAAACCCCGAACTTCACGAACAGTAGATGGGAAGGGCCAGGATTGAACGGCTTGGATTTTTTCAGGCTCAACTTGAACTCCTTCGGAGGTAATCACATGCCCTAAAAATACCACCTTGGGCTGCCCAAAACAACATTTCGATTTCTTGGCAAAAAACTGATTAGTTTGTAATAATTCCAGGGCCTGTTCGAGATGAGTGAGGTGTTGTTCCATGCTAGTGCTGTAAACTAAGATGTCATCAAAGAAAACCAAAATGAAACGACGTAAATAGGGGCGAAAAAGGTCGTTCATTATAGCCTGAAACGTTGATGGAGCATTTGTTAAGCCGAAAGGCATAACCTTGAATTCGTAATGCCCCGAATGGGTTCTAAAGGCTGTTTTTGATATGTCTTGCACATTAACCCGGATCTGGTAATACCCGGAGCGCAAATCAAGTTTAGAAAATACCTTTGCCCCATACAACTCATCTAATAGCTCATCGATGTTAGGGATTGGATATTTATCCGCAATGGTGATCTTGTTTAAGGCACGGTAATCCACACACATCCGCCATGAGTTGTCTTTCTTTTTTACCAGCAAAACAGGGCTCGAAAAAGGGCTTTGGCTGGGCTGGATGAACCCGGTTGCTAGGAGCTCAGCAACCTGTTTTTCAATTTCGGTTTTTTGGGCATAAGGGTATCTGTATGGGCGAATATTTGGTGGGGTGGAGTTTGGAATTAAGGGAATGGAGTGAGTGTGGGATCGAAATGGGGGTAAGGTTTGAGGTTCCTCAAAAACGGTGGCGAAACGGGTGATAAGGGGCTGAATGAGATCTGGGATAATAGGTTCAGTGCTAGGTTCAATGGCTAAATGTTGGAAGCTAGAAGATCTCTGAGGACCAGATAATATACCCTGTAATTTGTACTTTTTCCCGTTGATTGTAAAAATCATAAACATCTCTTTCCAGTTAGCTTGGACAGTATTCAAGGTGGCTAACCACTGAATACCTAAAACCAAATCAGCCCCTCCAATTGAGAAGGGATAGAAATCCTGTTCTATTTTTAGATCATTGACCTGCAGTGTCAAATTCTTGCAGATTTGACCACAGCGGATAACATCACCATTCCCAATCTGTACCCCGAATGGTGCTACAGGTTGGGTTGTGAGTTTTAACTCGTTCGTCAAAACATCCGAGATAAAATTATGAGTGGACCCCCCGTCTATCAAAATGAGAATTTCAGTTGAACCGAGCATACCGTGTACCTTCATGGTAGTGGGGTGTGGCTTCCCAAGTATTGCATGAAGGCTGATCTCAGCTGTTTCCCCCTGAACATCATCAAACACATCTGTTTCAGTTGCGGGCTCTTCATCTATCCCCTCATCAGCTTCGAAGACCTTGAAAGTACCGGTTTTACACCGGTGACCAGGACCATATTTGTCACCACACCTGAAGCATTCTCCTTTTAGAAAGCGGGCCTGTTTTTCAGCATCTGTGATTCGATGATTGGGTTTGGTTTCAGTTTTAAGTGGGTTGTTAGAGGTGGATGAGTAGGTGGAAGGGGAAAAGGGCTTTGAATCGGCTTTTAGTTGGGATTCCAGGTGGTTTTCTTATCGGGACGGGAATGGTTGAGTTGGATTCAAATTCAAGGGCCAGGCTCACTGCCTTGTAAACTGTTCGGGGTTTGTGGATTCGAACATCCGCTTTTAACTCCTCCTTGAGTCCATTTAGAAAAACCCCAAGCAAACAATGATCGGGCCAGTTGGAAACCCGGGATGAACGTCGTGCAAACTCTTGACGGTACTCGTGAATCGTCCCAGTTTGTTTGATGCTACACAAGTACTCATCCGGGTTCTGGAATTCAGGCGGCCCAAAATGCTTCTGCATTTCCCGAACCAGTTCTTCCCAGTACATAATTTCTGTTTCTGCTGATAACCAAGAATAAAGATCCAGCGCATCACCTTCAAGATGCATTGCTGCTACATCCACTTTCTCTTCATCAAGAGTATTATAGAAGCGGAAATACTTTTCAGCCTTTAGCACCCAGCCTCTTGGATCTTCCCCACTGTAAGTTGGGAAATCAATTTTGTGGTAGGGTCGGCGGTTAAAGTTGGACTGGCTGGTGTCTCCATTTTCAGATCTGGGTCCACCACTGCTGGATTTCTCCTTTGGTTTTGTTGGCGTTTGAGAGTAGCAATGTCTTCCTTCATGGATTCCATCGACTCCAATTTTGCAGCGATCGCTGCCAATTGGGCGGCAATTGGATCAGTATTAGCGCCGACAGCTTCTGATCCTCCCCGAGTCTGCACCATATTCGTTTCCCGGCAATGGAACCAAAATGATAGAAACTCAGAAGCAAGCAGGTTATTTTATTAATTAGAACCGAAATGATAGGCCCGATTCGAGAGGGGCTATGTCTCCATACAAAGAAACAAGGAAAAATCAAAATACATAAACTTAACTTCATAAAAAGTGAAGACTAAGCCTGCTATTTATAATGCTAATAGTTACTTTTGACTTCCTGATTTCTTGCTCATAGATTGCTCTTTCCCAGTAAACATTTTGACCACCATAAACTGCTCCCTCCCCTTAAGTGTTTGACCACCATTCTTGAATTGAATGGGTCATCTAGAATATTTCCAAAAATAGAGTTGAGACCCATCTCAGCTGACTTGACCCGCTTATGCTTTCTCGAATAGACTTTTAATGGTATTGTATCAGGTTGTCAGTTTTGAAAGTTAATATTCTGTAAAACTTAACCAGACCAACATAATTGGTGTCCCTGTATCATGTACTAGTTGTACCACGCTTTCACCTTTTCTCTACCGTCACCTCCAAGCCTGCTGAGCCATGAAGCTGGAGTTTCTTGATTTGCACCGAGCATAGTGCAACGAGACTAGTTTACCACACGGTAAGCCGTTAAATTGTCTTTTATGTTCATAATCTTTTGTAGGAAGTCTGAAGTTTATAATCTGTAAATTTAGATGTGCATTATTATAGGCTTCTATGATGATACAAATAATCTTATAAAGATGGTATAAGGTTGGAAGTCTGGTACTATGGTGGCACTTATATCTGTTTTGTCTTTTGTACAACAATTAATCTGTTTCATTTTTGTTGGTTATTTATTAAGTTATCTGGTTATATGTTTTGGGACAAATAACGATTGACAACATATATTTGCTTGAGCATTGAAATGCACTTTGTGATGAGGCTGCTATGTTTTTCAGGCCTACAAACACTGACTCTAATACTGTTAAGTTCTTGACACTTAAGGATTTGTATAAATTTTGTTAATAAAATAAGATTGGTATATCAAAGGATCTCACGAACACATCTTGTTTTTAAAAAGTGTGCAACTGAGGCATGAGGCGATCATGAAAATGCATTCTTCGGGACCTTGAGGCAACACTTCATGCAAATTTGTGTCAAAATCGGTCAGAGTTAGAAGTTTTTTTAGGAGGGTGGTATGTAAAACAACCAAAGTCATAAAGATATTATGAATGGATTACTTGATAAAAGAAGATGTAAAAGAGATTGGAAAGATATATTGTAGTTGTTCATACAACAACAGTTTGTGTACGTGAGACCCTTATCTTGCGCCTCGGCTTTTGGGATCTATGCACCTCGGAACACCTCAAAAGCAAAGAACATAGAGAAAAGCTTTCCGGAACTAACGCTCAATCAAAAGAAATTATATCGCCAAGGAGTCTTGATGAATCTTAAATTTATAGAAATGAGAATAAAAAATTCTATGGAAACATTGAAATCCTAAGTAGGTGATATGCTCCAGACCAAAGAGAGTGACTGATAGAATGGGAGTTTTCTAACGGATCCAGAGTTTTTTTTTAGGGTGGGGTGGAGGGGAACAAGTTGAGCTAAAATGAGTGAGGTCGGTCATATAAGGTAAAAAACAAATAGCATGAAACATTTAGTACGCAGTTTTAATTATGACTTTCAAATTAATCATCATTCAGAGCTTCAATAGTTATTCATGGGATTGTTTTTGAGTTTAGGTGATGATTCTTGTGCATTTTTGGGCCATTGGGGTATCCTGTTTATGGAGTGGTGTTCGCCAGCAAGCATGCCAAGAATGAGAAGGATGATGAGGCCCAGATTACTTTTTGTTTAAGAATCCTAAGAAAACCTTAAATTGTAAGAAAACCAAAAACGGACATCATCAATGGTAATTTATAATATTTTATAGATGATTGATTTAACTAAATGATTTGGGATACATTAGGTAGATTGTAATTTTTATAGTTAGAAACAATCGACATCCCTTAAATATCTCTCTCGTTTTCTTTCTCTCTCTCTCTCTCAAATATAAAAAATAGTATCAACTTTATTTGAAATTTAGATTCATTCACATGTAAGTATATCGGAAGAACGATAGTATTTTTTTGTTGCACATTTTCAATAATTTAGTACGTGCTTACGTATACGTAAAACATGTGGGCATACATGTTTACATGTACATAAACATGTTTACGTATATGCTTACGTATTTTAAACATATTACATTATGATTAAGTATATTGAAGCGGCT
Organism: Flaveria sonorensis; assembly: GCA_025506505.1. Taxonomy (NCBI): domain Eukaryota; kingdom Viridiplantae; phylum Streptophyta; class Magnoliopsida; order Asterales; family Asteraceae; genus Flaveria; species Flaveria sonorensis. Next base: position 713,910 of record CM046438.1, read on the forward strand.
GCGTGTATGCTTATGTATATGTACATATTTTTACATGTATGTTTCGTGCAAGTAAGCTTGTTTAGATATATGTAAAGGTTACATTATAAAGACGAAGCCAAAAATATATATTTTTTATTTCGTGAAAATACTATTAGGATTGACACATATGTAAAAAGTGTGTGATTAAAAAACTAATGATAGCATGAAAATTTACAACATATGCCAATAATTATTAGTTTGAAAAATGTATATTAATATAAATACTTAAATGTATGTATAATAAATTCATTTTTGTAAAATTACGTTATACATGTGTTAATTTCTTATTATAAATATTTACATGTAAAAATTTAACATTCATATTTAATACTATTTTTTATATCTAACGTATTCATAAATATGATAAACTAGTAATTAAGCCCCCTGCGTTGTAGCGGGGCGTAAAATCATGGCAAGTAATACCAATGTCACATCAGTGTCAACGACTACCTACACTGGCAAAACTCGTATTAAAAAATAAATAAAAACAAAAATAACAAAACCAAACGAAAAGTATACCTAAAAACATTGAAACACGCAAGTGAGACGTAAAACATTAAAAAACAATAATTAAGTCAATCTAGTTTCTAGAACCTGTATGTTGTGACGAGACCGTTAAACAGGAAAAAAATAGACGTAAAAACTTGAACCACACGTGCAAGTCACGGAGTGTTAACTCGTAAAATTTAGAGCAGAACGAAACATTTGTAAAAAATAAAAAAGTATAAAGGACCAAAGATGAAAGTAAAAAATTATTGGGGGTTAAATTGTAAAAAGATTTAAAAGTATTGGTTTGAAATAGAAAAGTTAAAACTTAAGAAAAAAGAAAAACAAAAGATGATACAACCACAAAACATATGATACAACCCATGATACATAAACAAATTGATAATTAGTATATTATAGATTTTATGTTAACACGTGTGTAAAAACAAAAAAATGTTAGATAAAAGAGAGGAGAGGAGATCCTTGAAAAATAGTTGAAAATGATGATCTTACTCCTTCAAAATACGATGATAAAGAAAATGATGTTATTCTCACACCTAAATCACTTTAGGATTTTAAAAAAGAAAATTGGATTTTTTTTATTAAGCCATACTATTAACAACCGGGCAATAATAATTCTAGCTAACAATTTAACTAGCATTAATTTTGACTTTCGATTTTGATACTAATAACAATCAAGTATAACTCTACGTTAACTCCATTAGTTTTTGATAGCGTATCGTGTTAGCTCCTGAAGCGACGTATAGCTTAGTTACAACTAAAATTATAAATTTATTATTCACTTTTTTTATAAAAGATTATCTTTTGAAATTATTTAACATAAGATTTTTATTGCGGGTTGAGTAATTTGGATTCAAAGAGACAAAAATTGAGTAATATATTTATATTTTTTGTTTTAATTATGTAATACGTTATAACGTATTGTGTGACGTGGCTCGTTACGTGACATGTATTATTCAATTTTTTTGTTATAAACAATTATCTTTTGAAGTTATTTAACGTAAGATTTTTATTGCTGGTTGAGTAACCTGAATTCAAATAAACACAAAAATTGAATGATATATTTATATTTTTATTTTAATTATGTAATACGTCATGTCACATGACATATCACGAGCAACGTCACACGCACACCATCAAAACCTAAAAGGAGTTAACGAACATTCAACAAGTTTTGAAGCTATTTCTAAAAGTCTTGAAGCTCAAACTTATTTCATGTAATGTTTTTACCAAGATATAAATATAAAAGAGTTTTTGTTGTGTAAAACCACATATAAAGTATGAAAAAAAATTGTTGTAACTAATCAAGGAACCTCACAAGTAATTGACGACAACTTTGAATTCATAAAACATCAGAGCAAATAAACGCGGCTTAAAGGTTTTGGACATCTATACTAGCAACAATTATGTAAAAAAATTATTAAGAGTTTTATATAAAAAATGGATGAGTAAAGGTGAAGTCCTTTTACGTACCCAAGGATATTAACATCTTGGAAGCGGGTGAGTTGATAGGTATCTCAGAGGTTGAGAATTAATCATGGAGAAGATGATAATATCCAAACATAAAAAGAGAGAAATCTATTGTTTTTAAAGCTAAACACACAAAGTCTTCATCAAGTGAGATTTCAAAAGTGAAGAAGAAGAATATGTCATGGCATTTAAGAAATAAAATATTAAAATCAAAAGGAAAGTTTTATAGGAACCTTAAAATAACAAGAAACATAAAGGTGAAGAGCGTATTATAGATGTAGTGATTCATGATTTTCGTCAGCCTCCAACGGTAAAAACAAGAACAAAGCATTTGATAGATATGTTAAAAGTAACTTGTAACTTAAATTTTAATGGTTCAACATGCAAATACACAAACAACTTTTTTCAACTCAAGTAGAACTGAGCAAGCCATCTTGTTTTTTTTTTTTTGAAATTTTATATTTTGTATATTTCATGTATGGATTTTAAAATTTTATATATTTTTTAATATAAGAATATAAATTAACAGTTGTACATGTGTATAGACATAACAATAATAAAAAAATGGAAGGTTCTTTTTGCCTATAAAAATCAGGCGTAATTAACATGAGCGAGCCAAACGAGCAAACTCATATTGACTAAAGTTCAACTAGAAATTTTAACTGCTGGTCTAAGAAATTTCAATAACTTTTTAGTTATTGTAATATTGTTTGGATTACCAGTCAACACCATCAAAAATGTGTTTATGATGAATTTTGATCTTAGATTAGTTTCGTAAAATCTTACTTCATAAAATAAAATCAAAATCTTACATGGGGTAAGACTAAAGTTATTGATGAAAATAGTCTTGAATTACAAAAATGCATTTTGTTAATTGTAAAGGTCACATCAAAAGATTTTGTTATTATTTAATAAAAGAAAAAGATGTTTTTCGTACGCTACTTTTCTTATTTTGGGTATGTTTCCGTTGACATCCGTAATCATGAATCAGATTTCCAAGAGATTTTGATGATTCTCAATCTCTTCTCCGTCTATATATACACGCTTTCTCTCCAGTTCTCCTCTGAAGAAAATCAGAGTCCGTACATGTTGGAAAGAAGGTGAAATTCAGTTCTGTTCTTCGATTTGATTTGATTTGATTTGATTTTCGTTTTACTTTATTTTCCTCCTGTGGCATTAGGTTTTCTCCGCATCAAATTGAGGGGTACACCGTACACGTGAAGAAGAAGCATTTCAATGGTGAGATTTGATTAAGATGAATCGGTTTCTCTCTTCCTTCCTTTCTATTTGATTTGATTTGATTTTCGTTTCATTTGATTTATTTTCCTTCTGTGGCAGGATGATGGTGGCATAAGGTTTTCTCCGCATCAAATTGAGGGGTACACCGACGCTTTCCTTTTTCTTATGGAAAGAAAGCTTCAGTTTTCTAAGAAGAAAAAGGTGAAATTCAGCACAGCTCCAGTTCTGTTCTTCGATGGATGAGATTTGATTAAGATGAATCGGTTTCTCTGTTCCTTCCTTTCTATTTGATTTGATTTGATTTTCGTTTCATTTGATTTATTTTCCTCCTGTGGCAGGATGATGTGGCATTAGGTTTTCTCCGCATCAAATTGAGGGGTAAAGCATTTCAATGTTGAAGAAGGATCCGTTCTCTTCTCCCATGGTGACCCTGTAAAACGAAAGTGTTTACTCTCATGGTGTTTCTCCTTGATTCATTTATTTATTTTGATTTTGTGTTTCTTCCGGTGGCATCAGTGTTTCCGATGTTGATCTGTCTCATGAGAAGTAAAGCATCTCAATCTGAGGAATTGAAGAGTAGTAAGGTTGGATCATTGTATGAACTGCAGTACGGATGGAAGAGCCAACAATTATCATCTTGAGATGACTTGTAACCATGGTGCAACTCTTTTTTCTTCCACACTTGATAACATTTATTTTTGTATAGGAGACCAGCATAGAGGCACTTTTTCTGCACCTGGAGCTCACGTTACCAATAACAGGTCTAGAAAGGCTGCAAGAAGTGGTGTGATATTTATTTTTTCTTTTATTTTGTACAGGAGACCGGCGTAAAGGCTGCAAGAAGTAGAGGCCTACTGGCACATTAGGCTGCTTAGAAGTGCAGGGGTTTTGGAGCATTTGGTAAAACCTTTGGCTCTTTCACATGGTAATTATGTCAATAAATAAACAAGTTGGTTAAATTTTAACAGATCAAATAATTGAGTTTATGGACTTACTTGACTGTAAGTTTTGACTTCGTTTCAGTTCTTTCACTATTATAGCCTTGGCTTTGCTATTTCAGCTTGCCGATATGTGATTGTTTGATTTCTTTCATTCCCCTAGATATCCTCCTGAAAAAAGCTGAAGCATATGATGCACTAAGGAGTATGTGTTTTTTTTAGTTTCTCTGTTTTTGAAAGCTTCTTTTCTTGTCACATGCATGATTTGCCTTCTCAAGCATACGAACTATTTTGGGTAATTGTCCCATGCATATCCAAAACATTGTTATGATATGATTACTGATTAGCGAGTTTTAGTATAGTGTTGGTATATTGAACAAAATGCGCTACAAAGATACAAGTATATGAACATGTCACAGTGTTCTATGTGAGTATCTACTTAATTGCTTGATCTAAAACTCATGTTACATATACGTCAAGATTGTTGCTCAACAAATTGGCTATCAAAACAGTCCTGATTGTTGAAAGTAGGATATGGTTCCTTCTCGAAACAACCACTTTTGTGGCTCTTTTTTGTTTTCTCTTTAACTTCTTTCTTTCTGTGAAAATCAAGTGCCTCTAATGTGTTTTATTCCAGTTCCAAGATTTGTGTGTGAAAATAGGGACAGACCATATCAAGAGTTGTGAATTTTTGTTGAGGAAGAAGACTTTGTTGAGGTTTGCTGGCAGCAATTTGGAAGCCTTTTGTGAGAAACCTATTCATGGTAAGCATCTTCACGATTCTTTTAAATTTTGATATGTGTTGTAAACTACATTTGTTTTTTGTAATTTTATCTATGTGCCTCAATATATTGTTCTAATCTTTTATGCTTTATATTTATTTTATTTACTTGTTTGTATTTTCCATAACTAGGTAAGGTTGCTTTTTTTGCTTTTCCTCTTTTAAAAATGAACAGAATAATGATATACTGCCCAGCTCAGCTGTGGGTGCATGAAAGAATTGTTTCAAATAATGGTTTTCTTAGTTTGGAGATGGATTTGATCCTAGTTTATAGGACAATTATTAGTTTAGCTAATGCAGGACAATGATTCTTATTTGTTATAAAAGATGTCCGTAAAAAAAACCGAGGCCAAAATTTCTGATTTAGGTAATGTAGGACAAATGATAATATGTTCTAACCATTGATCTGATATATTTTCCAAACTATAAGAAGGGTTTTTCTTGAAAGTGATGTTATTCAACATCTACATTAGATATGCTACATCTTTAGCTTCTTGTTCTCTATTTCTAAACTTGATAGCTGTTTTAGGTAATGACAATTGCTCTTTTTCCAGAGCAGTCATTGGCACTCTGTGGCATTTGTCGGAACTTTCAACTTAAAGGACGTAAGTGGGTTATAATTGAATGGTGTTACCAAGAAGAATCCTATTGAACCTCTAGTGGTTCTAATCATGGATGTGGATCTTACACATGCTGCCCCAAAACTGGTCTTTTGTTTAAGATTTTTATACTGTCTACTACACATATACATATACAATAGATATCTGCTTATATATATTGTTTCTCATTGACAGGCTAAAGAACTTGCAGATATTGCCTTAATGATACATGTCTAGATGAATACTTTTGTCATTTCAAGCAGTTTTTTCCCCTTTTAAGTGGTTCAGTTCAAACATGTACTAAGGGTGATGCATTATTTTAAAAAAACGGAATTATAAATACTGGTGATAAGCAATGTATTTAAAATTAGGACCGACCTAGCTTTCGACTCCTTGACCTTCTTGTTCAGATGATTCAGATAGAAATCAGAACTAGAGGTCAGTAGTTTGGTACATATTTAGCATGTCAAAAAGCTATGCAAATGCTTATTTAAATCTTTAATAGGTATATGAAAAATATATGATTAATATACAATTATTTAGGTGAAGGTACGGGCTGCTTACATCGTTTGGCCTTTTGATTTATAGCTCCGACGAGGGCTAAGTACTACCTTTTTTGTACCTTGCTCTAGGCTTCTGCAAGTTAACTGCTGTTACTTGCTTTTGACAACTTAACGAGCCTGCTTGTGTGGTAAATTCTCATAAGAGATCTCAGCTGCTTCATTTGCCAAGGGGCTCCTAGATTTGGAAGGAGAAGTGTACTGGTTTGTTGTTTATTATAACAATATGCAATTATACTTTAGGCTATGGCTGAATGGATCATTCTTTTTGTAGGTTTCACTTGTCGGCAAGGACTCACCAATGTTATAAGGAAGGAACTAAGGTTACTTGTATTTTGAATTCTGTTTTTCTCAAAACATACTTCTAGTGATGCATGTCTGTCATGTGGGTGTGGGTGTCTCAACTTTGTAAATTGAAGTTGCAAACTTAAATATGAAAGTCATCTGATACAAGATATCAAATCCACATATTAGTTATTTCATATGTCTCTTTTTATATAAGTCTGAATTATTTTTGCTTTTTATAGGCTAGATTGAATGACTTGATAACATCTGGAGTTAAGATGGTGCAGGAAGTGGATCATCTAAACACCATGGATGTTGATGGTGCTGGACTGTTGACTTATTAAATGCCTCTGAGCTTCCACTACACTAGTAATATTTACTTAGTTGCAGTTTATCTTATTATTGACTTTGTGCACTTCTTATGGGTAGATATCTTATTAAGTGATTGATTTGGTTTTTTCTTTTTTTTATTAATATTATTTTCTTTCACGTTTCTCCTTGTGTCCCCTCTCTTTTGCTTGTGAATTTTCATGACATGTGTAAATGATCTAGATCTGTGTTTCTTTTAGTTTGTTAAGTTTTGAATGTGCCAAATATATTACTAGGCAGTTAGAATGATGACAGTCTTCGAATCCGCGAGTGTAACTTTTAAGATTAATTTTATGTCACTTTCATAGGTTTGCTGTTTAAAATATCTCTAATCTCGATATGACAATGCATATGTAAATATTCTCTTTCATGGTTAACTATGTGTGTTTTATTTAATTTACAATTCCTATGCTAAGCTGTCCAGGGATGCACTATTTTTTTTGTGGTGGTACAGATCAAGTGAGTTTCATCCAGAGGCCAGAAGAGAGACGTGAAGATTATTATTTACATGAGGCGTTTATGCCAGCTAGTCAAGACGTGGTTGGTAAAAACAGGCAATTTTTTATCCCAAAGTTTTATATATTTATTTATTTTGTTTTAAGCGACCTTTTTTTTGTGGTTTAAGCATTCACCTATAGCCCGGATCACAAGCTTACAAAAGTTGTTGGAGATCATCTCGATGGACTTATGTTAGATTGTTCAATTGGAGAAGCATGTGATTATAGAGGTTATGTTTTTCTATTTACCAGTTTCGTTTTCTTTGATCATTTGATCAAGTTTGTCCTTTGTTGTTGCATTGAGTTGACTGTTTTCATCAAGATAACAGGGTTTCATATGCTATGCGGATGTGTTATAAACAGTCAAAATGGGTTCCTTTGTAGGGTCAAAATGAGTCAGGTCGGCTACGACCCAAACTCTTTTTGTCCCTTTGAGAATGCCTTAATATTCTGTCTTGAATATGGGAAATCTTCGACCCATTGGCTACTCCAACGATTAAGGATAAAGGTAGCAATTTGACCCTCGTATAATTTTTATCATTTGTATAACTTTTTATTTCTTTTCCTTTGAGATTGCCATAAAATTTTGATCTTGATTCTTGCAACTAAAGGGTTAGGGTACATTTCTATTCTTGGGCTACTCACGAGTAAAGTAGTTATTTCCACCCTAGCTTGGTTTATCTTTCTGTAATATGTTTAACTGCCCATTATTTTTCTTTGAGATTGCCGTGAAATAATCTGGACACTTTTGTATTAGATGTTATTATTGTTTTTAGTATTTACTTAAGTAATTACGAATACCAAAGTATGTAGTATTCTAAATTATATGATGATTTGACTCTGAAGTCTTATTCTTTGTAAAATACATTGCGTGAGGTGTAATAGTAATGAGCTGGTTAGGAAACTCGTGACGACTGGTTGGGTCAATTGGGTACTTATTATCCAAGTTCTGTTTTTTTTTATAAATATTAAGTGACAACCTTTTTGTGGTTTCAGCATTTAACCTAAACCCCGATTGCAGGCTTATACTGTTTTGGATATCATCTTGATGGACTTATTATGGACTCCTCAAATGAAGATGCTAGCAGTTATACAGGTTATGTTTTTCTATATATTATTTTGATTTCTTTACTAATTTAATCAGCTGTTTGTTGCATCGAGAACACAGCTTTCTTCAAATTCACAGTGTTTCATATGCTATTTTTTGACGTGAAGTTCTTTTACATGAGCCATTTATGCCACTGGTCAAGACGTGGTTGGTAAAAAACAGGCAACTTTTTTATCGGAAAGTTTGTTTACTGCATTGTAGGCCTTAAGTTCTGTCCCTGATTCTGGATGACTAAAGATTAAGGCAACAATTTTGATTCGTGGCCAACTCGACAATTAAGTCAATATTTCAACCCCCCCCCCCCCCCCAAAAAGTTTATCGTTCGGTAAAACTCCATTCTTTAATTTGAGTTTGCGCTTAGATTCCGATTTTGATTCTGGAAATTAAATGAGATTAACGATATCATACGTGGGCTACTCGACAATCAGGTAACAATTTTGACCCACCCTTGTTTTTATAGTTCTGCATAACTTACCCTGCTCATTTTCATTATTAATCGCCCTTTATTTTCTGATGTTGTTTCTGGCAAGGGGCAACTTAAAGACAATTTTGATCTGTGACTACTCCGCGATGACGTAACAGTTTCGACCCTCCCTAGGTTTTATCATTTTGTTAATTCATCATTCATTTTCATTCACTCAAATTCTGATTTTGATTCTAACAGATGCATATTCTGCAATGGCAAGACTAGGTAAAGACATTCAAGCATTGGATGAAAAACTCTCGAGAGGTAAACTTACAAACAAACTAGTTTGAAATACACTAGGAAACATTCAATGTATCAGGTGATGCCGTGACGCTGTTGGTACGGTACAAGTTTAATGATTACGTTTACCTTCTATTTAATCTGTTAAGTTACCTCAAATGGTGTTTGTTATTATATCTCATTTTTGTTGATGTTGATAAAGTTTCAAAAAGATGGAGGATATTAAGGAACAAACTACTGATTTGCATCATTCAGTAATTTCCTCTCCTAGATAAACTCAACCATTTATTATAATAATAGTTGCATTAGTTTGTTACGTTTAGATATTAGATTATTTTGTTCACCTACAATTGGTGGTGTTTGTTATATATTTTAACTTTATATAATATTTGCATTTACAATGAATGGAAGATCAAGCTTTTCCCATACCTTATTATGGTATCAGAGCGATTCTGATCCACCATATTTTGTTCTTCCTCTTCTTCGATACCCTCTCCATTGTATCCATGGCCGACCAAAGCAGCCCACCCACACCCACACCTACCTTAACACATCGCTTACAGTGACTAATGCCAACAGTCTCACTGTGGTTACCTTTCCCTCCAATCTCAAACTCACTTCCACAAATTACTTGGGTTGGAAACGCAGATCGAAGCCCTCTGCATGGGCTTGATTTGTACAAATTTATTGACGGAACCCCACAACCCCTGCTTTCTGTTAGCTGCAGCCGATAGGTCACACTCCGCACAAGGACTATGTCGCCTGGTTTCGCCAAGATCGCTCCGGTTTGAGCCATTGGTGGAAGTCTATCGACGTCAAACATCCCGCTGGTCACAAATGCTTCATCATCGCTCGAAGCATGGAAGATTCTCTCCCACTTAGCATCTCCATCTCGAGGCACATGAACAACTTCAACATCAGCTCAAGCATGTTCCAAAGCCCCAATCGATCTATCACAGATTATATGCAATCTGTGAAAACACTTGTGGATGAGTTTATCCATTCTTGGAAGAAACTCGATCCCGAAGACGTCACCGATATCATCCTAGCCGGTCTTGATCAAACAACCTATACCAACCTTGATGCCATACTGCACGGGATACCCCGATCTCCTTCATGAACTTCACGAAAAGCTTATTAACCACGAGCTTTCTTTGGTGCAAATTGTGGCTCGCGACAATCTTCATCAACCGCTCACCGCATTTGTCGCTCAACATCACCCCAACAGTTCTAAGAGTAAGCCTTGGACTCCTCGTACCCCTGCTAAAGGCAATGGTCTGTTACCCATGCTAACAATGGAGCTTCGATCGGTGGCCTCGACCATACCTTGGCAAACACCAATGGTGTTATGTTAAAGGACACTCTCTCACCAATTGCCCAATCTTCAAGAAGGTAAATCCTCACATTACAGTTCCTTCTTTTAATCGCGATGCACCGGTCCAACATCCACAGGTTCACACGATGGGTACACAAGACTCAAGATCTGTCCATTGGTTATTTGACGGTGGGTCTTCACATCATGTTACTAATGATCTTAACAATCTATCACTTCATGTCCCTTATGATGGAACGGAGGAACTAGTCATCAGAAATGGTTCGTGTCTAACTATCACACATATTGGCTCTCTCATTTTAAAAACACCACACACTCCTTTACTTTTAACAAATGTCCTTTGCGTCCCTCCTTATCAAGGAACATTATTTCTATTTCACGACTTTGTTTAGATAACAATTTTCTTATCGAATTCTTTTCTTCTGCTTTTCTTATCAAGGATCGAAACTCGAAAACGCCCCTCCTCTAGGGAACTGCCAACCACGGCATCTATGAGTTGAGATCAACACTCCCACAATCAACTCCTCCATCCGTCTTCTCACTCCAAAAGCTCACCTCAAGCACTTGGCGTCACCGCTTAGGGCATCCCCACTCCAAGATTTTGTTTAGATAACAATTTTCTTATCGAATTCTTTTCTTCTGCTTTTCTTATCAAGGATCGAACTCGAAAACAGCCCTCCTCTAGGGAACTGCCAACCACGGCATCTATGAGTTGAGATCAACACTCCCACAATCAACTCCTCCATCCGTCTTCTCACTCCAAAGCTCACCTCAAGCACTTGAACGTCACCGCTTAGGGCATCCCCACTCCAAGATTTTTAATATTTTGTCATCTTTAATTAGTTTCAATTTTATCTTTTGATGATCCTTGTCATTCTTGCAAAATAATTAAAGTCACAAACTTTCCTTTTCTTTTTCTACTCTTACGTCACATGCTCCCTTTGATTTAATATTTTCTGACGTGTGGTCCTCTCCTGTTACTTCTATGGATGGTTACAAATACTACATTATTTCGTTAATCATTATACCAAAATATATATGGTTATATCCCCTCCAAACACAAAATCTGGCTCCCTCACCACCTTTATTCGTTTTCAAAAGCCTGTGAAACTATTTTCAAACAAAAATCAAACTCTCTGACAATGGTGGTGAGTAACATTCAAAATTCTTCCTCATCTTCACTCATGTGGTATTTCTCCCTTAACCTCTCCTCCACATACTCCGGACACAATGTATGCCGAACGATGACATCGACATATTGTTGAACCGGACTCACTCTATTATCTCATGCTAAGCTTCCCACTTTCACTCTGGCCATTTGCATTTACCACCGCCGCGTACCTCATCAACTGTCTTCCCACACCCACTCTTCGAAATAAATCTCCTTACCGTTATCTATTCCACAAACCTCCAACTATAATAAACTTCGTAGTTTTGGTTGTTTGTGTTACCCTTGGTTACGACCATACTCACCTCACAAACTTCACCCCTGATCTAAACCTTGTGTTTTTGTTGGTTATTCACCCACCCAAAGTGCTTATTACCTCTTGACCCTATCACCAATCCCTTTACACATCTAGACGTGTTCAATTTATTGAACATATCTTCCCTTATTCATCTCTGACTAATTATTAGACAATACAATTAGACATTTAGGTATATACTAGAGGGTGTGCTATGTAAATACCAAGTCTATTTATATCTGATGTATTATTGATTAATGATTGTAATACAATACCAATTACCGATTGATTTGGTATCAGAGCCTGTCTCTGGATTCCTAACATTGCCGCCACCAACAATCCTAAAACCCTAATCCTCTTTTTTTGACATAAACAACCACGCCGGCCACCCTTTAATCAACATGGCTCTTCTTCAAGCCTTCTCTGACACTACCAAAACAACTCACAATCTCACAAATTTGGTTTAAACTTTCTCTCTACAAACTATGGCTTTTGGAAAGCCCTGATTCACCCTTCCTTTTACAAACAATTTGTATGGCTACGTTGATGGCACCATACCCTGTCCACCAGCCACTATTCAGCCACCCTCACCATCCAAATCACAACCTGCACCTAAAACCACAACACAAATCCAATCACACGACATGGATATCAACGATGCACACGTGCGCATGCTGATTGTTTCAACTATTTCTGAATCAGCCTTCGGTCATGGACAACACAGCAATACGTCCAGAGATCTATGGTTGGCTCTTGAACGCCCTATTCTCCAAACACCGCCTCTCGTGAGTTTACTCTCAAATAACAACTGCTGAGAATTGAGATGAACAGTGATGAAACCTGCTCGGCTTATCTTGAACGAGCACAAGACTATGCGGATGCCCTTGCCAACATCGGTGAACCTCAAAGAAAGGACCTTGTCATGTTAGTCGTTTCAGGTTACGTGAGGAATACATGGTCTCAAAAGTACTCTGCTAACTCGCCAGTTTCCTACAGCTTTCAATGACTTCATGCCCTACTTTCGGACCATGATTTCAGGATTCGTAAGTCTTTGCCTGCTGTCACACCAACCCAAGCCTTCACGCTGCAAACACACCTACCCCACACCATCTAATCCATCTGTTAACCCTCTCGGCTCACTTAACAGCCCCACTACAGCATAGCAACAGATGGTTACCAACTTGGTCTACAAATTCAACCACTCCAATCTTCCTCACCACAGCCCAAGCCTTCTACACCAATCGTTTCGGGACTAACCGGGGTCGTGGTCAAAACACCGAAGAGGACGTGGCAACAACACCTTGAATAACCAAAACTCAAGCGGTGGCAATCGCAGTCAGTTTCCATGGGCGTCTACTCAAACCACGGTTTTTGGCACATGCACTCGATGTGGAATTGGTCACATCCCCTCACAATGTCCTAACCGAGACCCTTCCACCATGAGGGGACGTTCACTTTCTGCTAATTTGCTGATGCTCGTTCACAAGCTTCTTCAGCATGGCTTCCGGACACCGTTTCTACCAACCATGTGGCTCCATATCTCTCAAGCTTCGAGTATTCTGAACAGTACCTCGGTGAGGACAATCTTCATGTTGGTAATGGTAACGCTCTCCTATTCTTCACATTGGTTCATCTCGTTTTTATTCCCCAAACAAACATTCACTTAAAATATTCTTCATGTCCCTGCCATCAAAGAAATTTACTATGTGTTCAAAAATTCTGCCATGATAACAACGTTTTCTTTGAATTTCACTCTAATTTCTTTTCTGTGAAGGACAAGCATTCACACATTACCCTCCTCAGGGTCCAAGCAATGATGGCCTCTACTCATTCTGTCTTCCCAAGATTCAGGATGTTCCCAAAGTTGCCTTCTCAACCGCTCTTGCTTCGTCCAGACTTGGCATCAACGGCTTGGTCATCCACATCATCAACTTTTACGTTCTATGTTTTCTAAATATTGTTTGCCTGTTTTGGATAAAAATTCTGATTTCATTTGTGATTCATGTTTTGTGGGAAATCTTCCAACTATCATGTCTTTATCCGATTATAAAGTTCACATGTTTTGGATTTAGTTGTTTGTGATGTATGGGTCCCGCACCTGTTCCTTCATTTGATGGTCATCGTTATTTTTACTGTGCGTAGATCATTACTCTAATTCATGTGGTTTTTTCCCTTTAAAACTTAAATCTGTGATGTTTTACAACATTTACCCAATTCATAAAATGGCCGAAAGACAATTTCAAACAAAACTCAAATCAGTTCAAACCGACCGGGGAGGCGAATTTCGTAAACTCTCCCCATTTTTTTTGCAACATGGCATCATTCACAGACTCTCCTGTCCACACACAAGTGAACAGAACGGTGTCGTTGAACGCCGTCATCGACACGTTGAAACTGGCTCACATTACTTGCTCAGTCTCACGTTCCACAAAAGTTTTGGCATTTTGCGTTTGGCACTACTGTCTATCTAATCAATCGAATGCCATCCCGTTCCAACACTTTTATATCTCCTTTGAACATATCTTTCATCACAAGCCTGATTTTTCCTTTCTTCGAGTTTTTCGGTGCCAATGCTACCCTCATCTTCGAGCCTACAACTCCCCAAAATGGATCTCCGATCCCTCCCATGTGTGTTTCTTGGCTACAGCACTCTCTCATGGGTACCGGTGCCTTGACCCCCAAACTGATCGCATTTATATCGCCCGTCATGTTCGTTTAACGAGCGACTCTTCCGTTTCAGCCCTCACCACCTGTTACTCCACTACTCCCCTGCTCACCTCAGCCCACCATATTACTCATCCTATCCCACACCTCCCATACCCAATCAGCTCTTCCTCACCGCCTATCCAAACAACCCACAAACACCCTTCACAGTACCCAACAGCTCCCCTTCTCCTACTAATCCGAGCCCTATTTCACCAGCCCTTCAACCAGCCCCAACACCTCAAACCGAACCCCACGCCACAGCCCCGTTTCTCATACTCAATCAGCTCCTACATCCACAGCCCAACAACAGCCCAATCAGTTCCTCCTCAACTATACCCCTTCCACCACCACCCCCTCCACGCGCATCGTCCTTCCAATCTCCGACCCAATGCCAAACCACCAGACGATACAATCCTTCCTCCTATCACACTCACCCCTCTTCTGTTTCAGAACCTGTGTCGTTTACCATCTAACAAAGATCCTCACTAGAAAGCTATGGCCGATGATACTCGGCTCTTGTGCGAAATGGCACTTGGTCTTTAGTTCCGCGTAGTCCAAACACAAATATTGCGGACTGCAAATGGGTTTACAAAGTTAAAGAGAGCAATCAGGGGCTGTCACGCGCCATAAGGCGCGTCTTGTTGCGAAAGGCTTTCGTCAACAATCGGGTGTTGATTATCATGACACCTTTAGCCCGTTGTCAAGGCTACAACTATTTGGGTCGTTCAGTCCCTTGCTACAACGAAAGGGTGGCCTCTCCTACAGTTGGATGTACAAAATGCTTTCTTGCATGGTGATCTCAAAGAAACTGTTTATCTACAGCAAACCACCGGGGTTTATGATCCACAGAAACCAGACCATGTGTGCCTTTTACATAAATCTCTCTATGGACTTA
>CM046438.1:729486-817788 GCA_025506505.1 Flaveria sonorensis
CAAAAGTACTCTGCTAACTCGCCAGTTTCCTACAGCTTTCAATGAGCTTCATGCCCTACTTTCGACCATGATTTCATGATTCGTAAGTCTTTGCTTGCTATCACACCAACCCAAGCCTTCACGGCTGCAACACACCTACCCCACAACCATCTAATCCATCTGTTAACCCTCTCGGCTCACTTAACAGCCCCACTATTCAAGCATAGCAACAGATGTTAACCAACTTGGTCTCCAATTCAACCACTCCAATCTTCCTCACCACAGCCCCAGCCTTCTACACCAATCGTTTCGGGACTAACCGGGGTCGTGGTCAAACACCCGAAGAGGACGTGGCAACACAACACCTTGAAAACCCAAAAACCAAGCGGTGGCAATCGCAGTCAGTTTCCATGGGCGTCTACTCAAACCACGGTTTTTGGCACATGCACTCGATGTGGAATTGGTCACATCCCCTCACAATGTCCTAACCGAGACCCTTCCCCATGAGGGGACGTTCACTTTCTGCTAATTATGCTGATGCTCGTTCACAAGCTTCTTCATCATGGCTTCCGGACACCGTTTCTACTAACCATGTGGCTCCATATCTCTCAAGCTTCGAGTATTCTGAACCGTACCTCGGTGAGGACAATCTTCATGTTGGTAATGGTAACGCTCTCCCTATTCTTCACATTGGTTCATCTCGTTTTTTATTCCCCCAAACAAAACATTTTCCTAAAATATCTTCATGTCCCTGCCATCAAAAGAAATTTACTATGTGTTCAAAAATTCTGCCATGATAACAACGTTTTCTTTGAATTTCACTCTAATTTCTTTTCTGTGAGGACAAGCATTCACACATTACCCTCCTCACGGGTCCAAGCAATGATGGCCTCTGCTCATTCTGTCTTCCCAAGATTCAGGATGTTCCCAAAGTTGCCTTCTCAACCGCTCTTGCTTCGTCCCAGACTTGGCATCAACGGCTTGGTCATCCACATCATCAACTTTTACGTTCTATGTTTTCTAAATATGTTTGCCTGTTTGGATAAAAATTCTGATTTCATTTGTGATTCATGTTTTGTGGGAAAATCTTCCAAACTATCATTGTCTTTATCGATTATAAAGTTCACATGTTTTGGATTTAGTTGTTTGTGATGTATGGGGTCCCGCACCTGTTCCTTCATTTGATGGTCATCGTTATTTTTACTGTGCGTAGATCATTACTCTAAATTCATGTGGTTTTTCCCTTTAAAACTTAAATCTGATGTGTTTACACATTTACCCAATTCATAAAAATGGCCGAAAGACAATTTCAAACAAAACTCAAATCAGTTCAAACCGATTGGGGAGGCGAATTTCGTAAACTCTCCCCGTTTTTTTTTGCAACATGGCATCATTCACAGACTCTCCTGTCCACACACAAGTGAACAGAACGGTGTCGTTGAACGCCGTCATCGACACGTTGAAACTGGGCTCACATTACTTGCTCAGTCTCACGTTCCACAAAAGTTTTGGCATTTTGCGTTTGGCACTACTGTCTATCTAATCAATCGAATGCCATCCCGTTCCAACACTTTTATATCTCCCTTTGAACATATCTTTCATCACAAGCCTGATTTTTCCTTTCTTCGAGTTTTTCGGTGCCAATGCTACCCCATCTTCGAGCCTACAACTCCCACAAAATGGATCTCCGATCCCTCCCATGTGTGTTTCTTGGCTACAGCACCTCTCATCATGGGTACCGGTGCCTTGACCCCCAAACGGATCGCATTTATATCACCCGTCATGTTCGTTTTAACGAGCGACTCTTCCCGTTTCAGCCCTCACCACCTGTTACTCCACCTTGCTCCACCTCAAAGCCCACCATATTACTCATCCTATCCCACACCTTCCCATACCCAATCAGCTCATTCCTCACCAGCCTATCCAAACAACCACAAACACCCTTCACAGTACCTAACAGCTCCCCTTCTCCTACCTAATCAGCTCTATTTCACCAGCCCATTCAAACAGCCCACAAAACACCTCAAACCAAAACCCCACAGCCCCGTTTCTCATACTCAATCAGCTCCTACATCCACAGCCCAACCAACAGCCCAATCAGTTCCTCCTCAACTATACCCCTTCCACCACCACCCCCTCCACCGCGCACTCGTCCTTCCAATCTCCGACCCAATGCCAAACCACCAGACCGATACAATCCTTCCTCCTATCACACTCACCCCTCTTCTGTTTCAGAACCTGTGTCGTTTACCATTGCTAACAAAGATCCTCACTAGAGGAAAGCTATGGCCGATGAATACTCGGCTCTTGTGCGAAATGGCACTTGGTCTTTAGTTCCGCGTAGTCCAAACACAAATATTGCGGACTGCAAATGGGTTTACAAAGTTAAAAGAGAGCAATCAGGGGCTGTCACGCGCCATAGGCGCGTCTTGTTGCGAAAGGCTTTCGTCAACAACCGGGTGTTGATTATCATGACACCTTTAGCCCGGTTGTCAAGGCTACAACTATTTGGGTCGTTCAGTCCCTTGCTACAACGAAAGGGTGGCCTCTCATACAGTTGGATGTACAAAATGCTTTCTTGCATGGTGATCTCAAAGAAACTGTTTATCTACAGCAACCACCGGGGTTTATTGATCCACAGAAACCAGACCATGTGTGCCTTTTACATAAATCTCTCTATGGACTTAAGCAGGCTCATCGGGCTTGGTTTCATCGTCTCTCAACGGCTCTACTTGCTCTCGGGTTTATAGGATCCAAAACAGAACTTCTTTGTTTATTACTCGGCCGGGGGCACACTTTGTACATGTTAGTTTATGTGGATGACATTATCCTCACCGGGAATAACCCTGTTGCGATTGATCGAGTTGTTAACAGCCTGAGCACCACCTTTGCCATCCAAGATCTGGGGAAATTGTCTTATTTTTTGGGTATTGAAATTGTTCAATGTGGCAAAGATATACTACTTTCTCAAAAGAAATACATACTGGACTTACTTCACCGGGCTGGCCTTTCTCAAGCTAAATCAGTCCCTTCACCAATGACTACTACAACGAATCTGACTCTTGGTGATAGTTCCCCATTTGAAAACCCGGTTTGATATCCACAGGTAGTTGGCGCCTTACAGTATGTCACTCTTTCTCGTCCTGATCTCACTTTTGCACTCAACAAAGTTTGCCAGTTTATGCACTCTCCTACCATTAATCACTAGTCAGCTGTTAAGCGTATCCTATGTTATCTTCAGGGCACATCTGATTACGGTCTGTTACATCGTCATGATTCAGGCTCCTTACTTCATGCCTACACTGATGCCTCCATTACTGCCTTCTCTGATGCCGACTGGGCTGGGTGCCCGGATGACCGTCGATCCACCGGGGGGTTTGCCATCTACCTTGGTAACAATCTTATTTCTTGGGCTGCTTGGAAACAGAAAACTGTTTTTCGGTCATCCACAGAGTCCGAATACAAGGCCTTGGCAGACACTGTTGTTGAACTCACTTGGCTCGAGACTCTTTTACATGAGCTATGTGTTCCTGTTAAAACCGCCCCAACACTGTGGTGTGACAACTTGGGAGCCACCCACTTGTCTGCTAATCCGGTTTTCATGCTAGAACAAAGCACATTGAAGTTGATTTCCATTTTGCTCGTGAAAAGGTTGCTCAAGGGAAGCTTGCGGTTCAGTTTATTTCCACACATGATCAAATTGCTAATATGTTTACCAAAGCACTACCTTCACAACGGTTTCTACTTCTACGATCCAAGCTATAGGTCGTTACCCGGCCTTAGCTTGCGGGGGAATATTAGACAATACAATTAGACATTTAGTATATACTAGAGGGTGTGCTATGTAAATACCAAGTCTATTTATATCTGATGTATTATTGATTAATGATTGTAATACAATACACAATTACCGATTGATTCTAATACACACCCTACCCCTACCCAATCTCCTAATGATTGGTGTCCATTAATCACTACCATT
The DNA here is from genome assembly GCA_025506505.1 of Flaveria sonorensis. Lineage (NCBI taxonomy): Eukaryota > Viridiplantae > Streptophyta > Magnoliopsida > Asterales > Asteraceae > Flaveria > Flaveria sonorensis. Next base: position 733,448 of record CM046438.1, read on the forward strand.
ATTAATGAGGTTGATCCACTCAATTCTCCATCTCAATCTCATACCTCACCATCCACCACCAATGATATACCTTCTACCTCCCCCCCTCCTGTTGATTTACCATCCACCTCCCCGTCCTCCGTGGAACCCACATCACCCCCCTCACCTAACCTTCCACGTACCCGCATCAACCCCAAACCTAATTCACGTTACCATAACAATGATTTCAGTTTTTACACTGCCTCTTCTATCCCTATCACCGAGCCGTCTAACACTCTCCAAGCCCTTAAACATCCTCTTTGGCGTGATGCCATGACTGGCGAATTTGATGCTCTCAAGCGTAATAATACGTGGACTCTCATTCCCTCTTCTCATGCAACTAATGTTGTCGGGAGTAAATGGGTTTTCCGGATTAAATATTAACCTGATGATTCGGTCGATCGTCTAAATCCCCGTCTCGTGGCTAAGGGATTTACTTAGCGGCCCGGCCTCGACTATGGTGACACCTTTAACCTGTTGTCAAACCGGCCAACCTCCGTCTCATACTCTCTCTTACTGTCTCGCAAAAATGGACTCTACCTCAATTAGACATAAATAATGCCTTTTACAAGGTACTCTCCATGAGGATGTCTATATGGCTCAACCCATGGGCTTCATTGATCCTTCCTTCCCCTTTCATGTATGTAAGCTTCACAAGGCCATTTACGGCCTTCGTCAGGCGTTCCGGGCTTGGTACAATGAACTTAAGTCCTATCTTACATCTCAAAACTTTAAACCCACAATTCTGTTCATCAACACTTCTACTCCCTCTCCCATCTATATCCTAGTTTATGTCGATGACATTATCGTCACCGGTCCTTCCTCTCCGACACTTTCTTCTTTCATTGCTTCCCTTGCTACTCATTTCTCACTCAAAGATCTCGGCCCTTTATCATATTTTTTAGGTGTCGAGGTCCTTCCACACACAAATGGTGTTTTTCTTTCTCTATCTAAATATATTTTAGATATTCTCTCACTGGCCAAAATGAATGATTGTAAGCCACTCTCCACTCCGATTACATGCTTTGACCCGCTCACTTCACTCGGTGGCACACCTCTCTCATCACCTACAGATTACCGGGGCTCTTGTTGGCGCTTTGCAATACTTATCCATTACTAGACCAGACGTTGCCTTTGCGATCAATCGCTTGTCCCAATTTATGCACGCGCCAACCACTATACATTGGTCAGCTCTTAAGAGATTGTTACGTTATTCGCATGGCACTCTTTATCAATCGCTCGTCACCATTCTCCTCTACGACTTCATGCTTTTACCAATGCTGATTGGGTGGCTGATAAGGAGACATATGGAAGTACAACAGGTTACATTGTTTATCTTGGTTCGAATCCTATTGGATGGTCCTCTAAACGTCAATCAACGTCAACCCGCTCTTCAACCGAAGCCGAGTTTAGAGTTGTTGCTTCGGCAACGACTGAGGTCCAATGGCTCACATCTCTTTTATCATACGATCCCCACCATTTACTATGATAATTTAAGTGCAACACATTATTCGGCAAATCCGGTTTTTCACTATTGCATGAAACACCTTGCCTTGGATTTTCATTTTGTTAGAGAAAAGGTACAAGATGGTTCTCTACGGGTTACTCATATCTCCGGTGATGATCAACTAGCTGACGTCCTTACCAAAGCCCTACATTGTTCCCGGTTTCATTCACTTATTTCCAAGATTGGACTTATCAACCGATCGTCCATCTTGTGGGGGCATATTAACGAACAAACTACTGATTTGCATCATTCAAATAATTCCTCTCCTAGATAAACTCAACCATTTATTTATTTAACAATAGTTGCATTAGTTTGTTATGTTTAGATATTAGATTAGTTGTTCACCTACAATTGTGGGGTGTTTGTTATATATTGTAACTTTATATATTTGCATTTACAATGAATAGAAGATCAAGCTTTTCCCAATACCTTTATTAGAGGAAAGTGTTTCCGATGACACCATGACCTGGTGATTTAAACAAATTGGGGCGATTCTGTGGTCAACCCAATGCCTGCTAAACATTCTGGTGACGCCATTTAAAGGTAAAGTAATGTTCGGTTGGGGGGTGGGGGGGGGTGGGGCTATGATTAGTAACTTTTGATCACTTTGTCATGTCTTCTTTTTAGGTTATTTTTAATTTTTTTCATTTGATATAAAAAGGTAATCTGAGTTGACCCATTGGCCTTTACACATCCTCTTTATGCTCGGTTGAAGGTGAGTTGATCCTTGTCAAAAAAATGTTGCTTTTATCAAAATACTTAGCACTTGTTAAGAACTTTTGTGTCCATACACTATATTGTTTCACTAACATACCATTTTATGCATGTAAAATGATTTGGAGGTTTTATGATCTAATAATGATGATCTAGGGAAAGCTAAACAAACAGTTTAAAAGCGAGCTTATCTATATATCTAATAGGTCAAAGTGGTAAGCTATATAGGAGACCAGCATAGAGGCACTTTTTCTGCACATGGAGCACACGTTACCGATAACAGTTCTAGAAAGGCTGCAAAAAGTAGTGTCATTTCTTGTTTAGCCTTTTGCCATGCCTGCAGAAGTCTTAAACCCCCCCCCCCCCCCCCCCCGCCATCCACTCTTCATGGGTTATTAGGTTACCTTAGAAGTGCAGGGGTTTTGGCGCATTTGGTAAGTTTCGGCCCTTTAACAAGCATGAAAATGATAATGTCAATAAATCAAGAAGTTATTCAATTTTTATCAGAACAAAGATAAATCGAGTTTTGGACTTGTGATATTTATTTTTTATTTTAGTTTGGACAGGAGACCGGCATAAAGGAAGCTTTACTACACCTGGAGCAAAAATTACCAATAACATGTTCAGAAAGGCTGCAAGAAGTAGAGGCATACTCGCACATCTGGTTCACCGCTTTAACCATTAAGGTATAATCATCTCATCAGTAGATAATAATTATTGATCTATGTTAATAAAGTATCAAAACTTGTTTTTAGAAATAGAAAACCTAATCAAAATACAATTAACTCCCAATAGTGTGGTATGAGAGCCCCACTTGTAACGTGTAAATTAGATCTGTTTTTTTGACCAATTATAGATCACAAACTTCAAATTCGTTTAAGGTTTTTGATCTGGATTATTTTGCGCAACTTATTTATTTTGGTTGACTTTTAATTAACCAAAAGAGTGCACAGATTATTTTGATTGTGTTTGATTTTAAATCTGGCTATACCTTATGGTTGAATAGTTGGGTATGATTTGGTTTTGTTAATTTTTGTTTTTTATGGTTTTGGTCCATTTGATGGCTCAAAGTTGTAATATATTAGGGTTTTATTTTACTAAGTATTTCTTTTGTAAATATTGTAATGTTTGAAGACTCGAAGCCAAAACTTAATACAAGACGAATCAAGGAATCAATGGATTAGCGGGATCCACACAAGACAACTATTAGATGCACTTAGGTTCATCATTGTGGTTGTCTATGCGTTGTGACCTCGTGACCTAGTTTGATTTTGCTATTTGGCCCTAGCAAAATTAAACAAACATAGCCATCATATTTACATATTTATTTTGTTGTTGTGCTTGTTTTAATTTTATAATAATTATTATAACATACCAAACTAATTAAAAAATGTTTTTCACAATTAAAGTGTAATAAGTTCTAAAATTATTTTTACAATTTGTTAAACTCATTTAAAACAAATAGTTTGTTTAAAAAAAGAATGACCATATAAGTTATAAAATTTAAATAGTAAATTACACAACAGAACCTATATCTTCATGAGTAACTTTATTTTTCAATCTTTATCTATAACAATTTAATAATTATACCGAACAACCTTTATGTATATAGGTTGTTTCAGCCTTGCTCTTTTAGACTAACAGTAGTTAATTTGTATAGTTATGTTATATGATTATCACATGAGTAAATTTGTAAAAAAACATTCAGGCAGCACTATTCAAAAACAAATCTATGTATTAAGAAAATACGATTGGCAAAATGTTAAGACTGACGAATAACACCTAAAATTAGTTTTATATATATTTTAATCATTACTTATTTTAAAACGAGTTTTATAAAAAAAAAGTAATCGTCATATGAACTAGTTTTGAAAACTTGTTTTTTATTATTTCCAATGTATTAATTGGATGGAATTGAGTGGTGGAACATTTGGAGTATATTTATGTATATGCCAAGGAGATTAAGCTGGAATGGATTGGGCTTTAAAGCAATTATTTAGAATAGGTTATTACCAGCTGCGCGTTGCGACCGCATAGGACGCAATGTGATAAGTATAAATTGAAAAAAGAAACAACCGCTCAAATATTTTTTTTCAAACATTTTGATTATTACTACTACATTTATATTGGAGTGGAGTATCTTCAAATATGTTGTGTTGTTTATGTTTTACTAATTGTTTTCCGCTTACAATCTAACTCGAGAAGAGAAAAAGAGACATAAGGAACATAAGACGAAGGGGCATGAGGAACTTGTTTTTAGTTCATAATCTTACATGTTTATGATTTTATGAGTGTGGAATAAAAGAATGAGTTATTTTGCAAATTATGAAAGCTTGATGTGTGCCTGATTATTTTTTTTATATATTTTGTTTCCAACTTTCCATGCATTTAAAGTTGAAAACAAATATCTCGTGTTTCGAAAGTGACTAACATATGTATCTCAATTATGGCACGTAAAATGTAATCTCGTTAATATGAATAATGTACGGATCCATATACATCATAAAATTATATAATTTTTAATATAAGAGCAATCGGAGTAGGTGTCCCATTTTGATGTTAGTGTGTGTCCTATTTTGCAGGGATGGTTGTGACTGATTATGAGTGAATGAGAGAGAAAATATTTATGAGTATTGTACTGTAATTTCTGATATTTGAGGAAACATGATAAAACTTTCATAAATTTTTTAATATTTTTAAAAGTGGTTGTGAGTGAAGGTGAGAGAAAAGCTAATAATAAAGATATACAAAGGTATTATTTAATTAAAAAAGAGAGTATAAGAGCAGTGTTTTTAGTGTATATATAAGGATGGAAAAGTAGTGTGAATGCTTTAAAACCCATGTAATGCACCGGTCTATAACCTAATATCATATGAAATTGTTGTAAGTTTAAGAGATAAAAATATTATTGTTCATTTATATATTTGATAATATATTGTTCAACTCCTACGATTGCATAAATAAAACAACTTTTTAGTTTGGTTCACGTATCATCCAATATGGTTCATTGCAAAAATTTCAGAAGTTAACAAATGATATACAAAAACTTATATTATCAACATCTACGATTGCACCTTGCTAATAACAAAAAAAAAACTTTATCAAGTGTAATATTACAACGAGTACCTTCCTAAGAGTTGTCTCCCAACATTTATTAGTTTTACCACACTCTTGTCACCATCATGTACAAACTCCAAAGCTAATAATAGCCCAAATAGACAATCATCAACTCCAAAGCTAATTATCTTTTGAAATGATTTAACATAAGATTTTTATTGCGGGTTGAGTAATTTGGATTCAAAGAGACACAAAAATTGAATGATATATTTATATTTTTTGTTTTAATTATGTAATACGCTATAACGTATCGTGTGACGTGGCTCGTGATGTGACATGTATTAATCAATTTTTTTGTTATATATTATAAATTTTATATTAACATGTGTGTAAAAAATTGGGAATTAATCTATTATAAATTTTATATTAACATGTATGTAAAAAACAAAAAAGATTAGATAAAAGAGAGGAGAGAGGAGATCTTTGAATAATAATTGAAAATGATGATCTTACTCCTTTAAAATATGATGATAAAGAAAATATGTTATTCTCACACCTAAATCACTTTAGGATTTTAAAAAAGAAAATTGGATTTTTTATTAAGCCATACGTTATCGGCCAATAATAATTCTAACTAACAATTTAACTAGCATTAATTTTTTACTTTCGATTTTGATACTTAACGATCACAGTATAACTCTACGTTACCTCCATTAGTTTTTTGATAGCGTATCGTGTTAGCCCCTAACGCGACGTATAACTTAGTTACAACCAAAATTATAAATGTATTATTCATTTTTTTTATAAAAGATTATCTTTTGAAATTATTTAACATAAGATTTTTATTGCGGGTTGAGTAATTTGGATTTAAAGAGACACAAAAATTAAGTGATATATTTATATTTTTTGTTTTAATTATGTAATACGCTATAAGGTATTGTGTGACGTGCCTCGTTACGTGACATGTATTATTCAATTTTTTTGTTATAAACAATTATCTTTTGAAGGTTATTTAACGTAAGATTTTTATTGCCGATTGAGTAACCTGGATTCAAATAGACACAAAAATTGAGTGATATATTTATATTTTTATTTTAATTATATAATACGTCATGTCACATGACATGTTACGAGCAACGTCACACGCACACCATCAAAACCTAAAAGGAGTTAACGAACAGTCAAAAAGTTTTGAAGCTATTTCTAAAAGTCTTGAAGCTAAACTTATTTCATGTAATGTTTTACCAAGATATAAATATAAAATATATAAAGTATGAAAAAAAATTGTTGTAACTAATCAAGGAAACTCACAAGTAATTGACGACAACTTTGAATTCATAAACATCATGAGCAAATAAAAGCGGGTTAAAGGTTTTGGTACATCTTATACTAGCAACAATTATGTAAAAAAATTATTAAGAGTTTTATATCAAAAATGGAGAGTAAAGGTGACGTCCTTTGACGTACCCAAGGATATTAACATCTAGGAAATGGGTGAGTTGACAGGTAATCTCAAAGGTTAAGAAGTAATCATGGAGAAAGATGAAAAAATCTCCAAACATAAAAAAGAGAGAAAAGCTATTGGTTTTAAAGCTAAACACACAAAGTCTTCATCAAGCAAGAAAGTAAATGATGATTTCAAAAGTGAAGAAGAAGAATATGTCATGGCGTTTAAGAAATAAAAAATATTAAAATCAAAAGAAAAGCTTTATAAGAAACCTTAAAATGACAAGAAACATAAAGGTGAAGAGCGTATTATAGATGTAGTGATCCAAATCTCATCATTCATGGTTTTCGTCAGCCTGGTAAAAACAAAAACAAAGCATTTGATAGAGATGCTAAAAGTAACTTGTAACCTAAATTTTAATGGTTCAACATGTAAATACACAAACAATTTTTTTCAACTTAAGTAGAACTGAGCAAGCCATCTTGTTTTTTTTTTTTTTTGAAATTTTATATTTTGTATATTTCATGTATGGATTTTAAAATTTTATATATTTTTTAATATATGGATATAAATTAACACTTGTATATGTGTATAGACATAACAATAACAAAAAAATGGAAGGTTCTTTTTGCCTATAGAATTGTGAATAACTTTTTAAATGGTTTGGATTATCAGTCAAAACCATCAAAAAAGCGTTTATGATGAATTTTGATCTTAGTTTTGTTTCGTAAAATCTTACTTCATAATTAAACTAAAATCTTACCTAGGATAGGACTAAAATTATTTATGAAAATAGTCTTGAAAACAAAATCACTTAACGTTACAAAAATGCATTTTGTTAATTGTGAAGGTCACATCAAAAATTTTGTTACTATATAATAAAGAAAAAGATGTTTTTCGTACGCTACTTTTTTCTTATTTTGGGTATGTTTCCGTTAACATCCGTAATCATGAATCAGATTTCCAAGAGATTTTGATGATTCTCAATCTCTTCTCCGTCTATATATACACGCTTTCTCTCCAGTTCTTCTCTGAAGAAAATCAGAGTCCGTACATGTTGGAAAGAAGGTGAAATTCAGTTCTGTTCTTCGATGGATGAGATTTGATTAAGACGAATCGGTTTCTCTCTTCCTTCCTTTCGATTTGATTTGATTTGATTTTCGTTTCATTTGATTTAGTTTTACTTTACTTTCCTCCTGTGGCATTAGGTTTTCTCCGCATCAAATTGAGGGGTACACGTGAAGGGATGACCCTGTAAAACGAACGTGTTTACTCTCATGGTGTTTCTCCCTTGATTTCATTTTTTTATTTTTTATTTTGTGGTTCTTCCGGTGGCATCAGGTTTTCCGATGTTGATCTGTCTCATGAGAAGTAAGAAGCATCTCAATCTGAGGAACTGAAGAGTAGTAAGGTTGGATTATTGTATGAACTGCAGGTACGTATGGAAGAGCCAACAAGTATCATCTTGAGATGACTTGTAACCATGGTGCAACTCTTTTTCTTCCACACTTGATGATATTTATTTTTGTATAGGAGACCAGCATAGAGGCACTTTTTCTGCAACTGGAGCACACGTTACAAACAACAGGTCTAGAAAGGCTGCAAGAAGTAGAGGCCTACTGGCACATTAGGCTGCTTAGAAGTGCAGGGGTTTTGGTAAAACCTTTGGCCAGAGTAGTCATTGGGCATCTCTGTGGCATTTGTCGAAACTTTCAACTTAAAGCACTTAAGTGACTTACAATTGAACTAGGTGTTGCCAAAGAAGAATGCCTATTGAAGCTCTAGTGGTTCTGAAATATGGAGGTGATCTTACACATGCTGCCCCAAAACAGGTCTTTTGCTTAAGATTTTATATTGTCTACTACACATATACATATACAAATGGAGATATCTGCTTATATATGTGTATATCTATGATGTTGCCTGATTATATTATAAATAATTATTGAATTATTTATCTAAAGAAAACTGGAGATTTTGATCATCATTGTAATTTACGTGCATTGCCTTTTTGTTTCTCATTGACAGGCTGAAGAACTTGCAGATATTGCCTCAATGATACATGTCTAGATAAATACTTTTGTCATTTCAAAGCAAGTTTTTTCCCCTTTTAAGTGGTTCATGTTCAAACATGTACTTAAGGGTGTGAATTATAAATACCGGTGATAAGCAGTGTATTTAAAATTAGGACCGACCTAGCTTTCGACTCCTTGACCTTCTTGTTCAGATGATTCAGATAAAATCAGAACTAGGTCCGTAGTTCAGTACATAGTTCAGTACAACCTGTGAGTTAACTGCTGTTACTTGCTTTTGACAACTTAACGGGCCTGCTTGTGTGGTAAATTCTCATAAGAGATCTCAGCTGCTTCATTTGCCAAGGGGCTTGTAGACTTGGAAGGAGAAGTGTACTGGTTTGTTCTTTTTTGTAACAATATGCAATTATACTTTAGGCTATGACTGAATGGATCAATTCTTTTTGTAGGTTTCACTTGTCAGCAAGGACTCATCAATGTTAGAAGGAAGGAGCTAAGGTTACTTGTATTTTGAATTCTATTTTTCTCAAAACATGCTACTTCTAGTGATGCGTATCTGTCATGTGGGTGTGGGTGTTGGGTGTCTCAACTTTGTAAAGTAAAGTTGCAAACTTAAATATGAAAGTCATCTAATACAAGATTGAATGACTTATTAACATCTGGAGTTAATTTGCAATTCCTATGCTAAGCTGTCCAGGGATGCACCATTTTTTTGTGGTGGTTACTGATCAAGTGAGTTCCATCCAGAGGCCAGAAGAGAGCCGTGCAGGTTCTTATTTACATGAGGCATTTATGCCAACTGGTCAAGACGTGGTTGGGTAAAAACATGCAACTTTTTATCAGAAAGTTTTATTTTTTTGTATTAAGTGACCATTTTTTGTGGTTTCAGCTACTATAGCCCAGATCACAAGCTTACAACGGTTGTTGGAGATCATCTTGATGGACCTATTTTAGATTGTTCAATTGGAGAAGCAAGTGATTATACAGGTTATGTTTTTCTATTTACCAGTTTCGTTTTCTATGACCATTTGATCAAGTTTGTCCCTTTGTTGTTGCATTGAGTTGACTGTTTTCATCACTATAACAGGGTTTCATATGCTATGTGGATGCGTTGTAAACAGTCAAAATGTGTTCCTTTTTATTGGGTCAAAATGAGCCAGGTCTGCTACGACCAAAACATCTTTGTCCATTCTGGCAATTATGTTTTTTATTTGTTTTTGTGATTCCAACATTCATCCTTAAGCGGTAAGCCCAGACCAAAAGCTTATAATTGTTGATGGTGATGGCCTTGATGGACTACAGTGGATTCTTCGTATGGAGAAGTAAGCGATATTATACGTCTTATGTTTTTGTATTTGTCCATTTCGTTTTCTTTGTTAATTTGTGCAAGTTGTTTACTGCATTGTAGGGCTTAAGTTCTGTCCCTGATTCTGATGACCAAAAGCTTATAAATAATGTTGATCTCCCCTCATATGAACTGCAGGTACATATGGAAGACCCAACAACTCTCATCTTGAGATACTTCTTCCACAGAAATGATACTTACTTTTTCTTTTATTTTGTATAGGAGACCGGCATAAAGGAAGCTTTACTACACCTGGAGCAAAAATTACCAATAACATGTTCAGAAAGTCTGCAAGAAGTAGAGGCATACTGGCACATCTGGTTCAGCCTTTTGCCATGCCTGCAGAGGACTTACCCCCACCATCAACTATTCACGGGATATTAGGCTGCTTAGAAGTGCAAGGGTTTTGGAGCATTTGGTAAAACCTTTGGCCTTTTCACATGGTAATGTCAATAAATAAACAAGTTAGTTAATTTTAACAGATCAAAGATAAATTGAGTTTATGGACTTACTTGACTGTAAGTTTATGACTTAGTTTCAGTTCTTCCACTATTTCTAATAATGATCCTGGCTATTTTCTATTTTTATTTAACTTTCAGTTTTTCCACTAAGTCAAAAAATCAAGTGCCTCTCACTTACCTATTATAGCCTTGGCTTTGCTATTTCAGCTTGCCGATATGTGATTGTTTGATTTCTTTCATTCCCCTAGATATCCGCTTGAAAAAGCTGAAGCATATGATGCACTAAGGAAGTATGTGTTTTTTAGTTTCTCTGTTTTTGAAAACTTCTTTTCTTGTCAGCATGCATGATTTGCCTTCTCAAGCATACGAACTAGTTTAGGGTAATTGACCCATGCAAATCCAAAACATTGTTATGATATGATTACTGATTAGCGAGTTTTAGTATAGTGTTGGTATATTGAACAAAATGCGCTACGAAGATGCAAGTATATGAACATGTCACAGTTGTTCTATGTGGAGTATCTACTTAATTGCTTGATCTGAAAACTCATGTTAACATTATACGGTCAAGATTTGTTGCTCAACAAATTGGCTATCAAAACAGTCCTGATTGTTGAAATTAGGATATGGTTCTTTCTCGAAACAACCACTATTGTGGCTCTTTTTTGTTTTCTCTTTAACTTCTTTCTTTCTGTGAAAAATCAAGTGCCTCTAAATGTGTGTTATTCCAGTTCCAAGATTTGTGTGTGAAAATAGGGACAGACCATATCAACAGTTGTGAATTTTGTTGAGGAAGAAGATTTTGTTGAGGTTTGCTGGCAGCAATTTGGGAAGCCTTTTGTGGAGAAAAGCATCTGTCACGATCCTTTTAAATTTTGATATATGTTGTAAACTACATCTTGTTTTTTGTAATCTTATCATATGTGCCTCAATATATTGTTCTAATCTTTTATGCTTTATATTTATTTTATATGAACCGCTAGTTCACTGATCTAGAACTTTTCTTGTGTGTCAGTAAATTACTTGTTTATAGAAGCTTTTGTTTGTATTTTCCATAACTAGGTAAGGTTGTTTTTTTTGCTTTCCCACTTTTAAAAATGAACAGAATAATGATATACTGCCCAGCTCAGCTGGGGGTGGCATGAAAGAATTGTTTCAAATAATGGTTTTTCTTAGTTTTGGAGATGGATTTGACCCTAGTTTATAGGACAAATTATTAGTTAGCTAATGAAGGACAAATGATTCTTATTTGTTATAAAAGATGTCCGTAATGAAAACTAAAGGCCAAAATTTCTGATTTAGGTAATGTAGGACAAATGATAATATGTTCTTACCATTGATCTGATAATATTTTCCAAACTATAAGAAGGGTTTTTCTTGAAAGTGAAATGTTATTCAACATCTACATTAGATATGCTACATCTTTAGCTTCTTGTTCTCTATTTCTAAACTTGATAGCTGTTTTAGGTACATGACAACTGCTCTGTTTCCAGAGTAGTCATTGGGCATCTCTGTGGCATTTGTCGAAACTTTCAACTTAAAGCACTTAAGTGACTTACAATTGAACTAGGTGTTGCCAAAGAAGAATGCCTATTGAAGCTCTAGTGGTTCTGAAATATGGAGGTGATCTTACACATGCTGCCCCAAAACAGGTCTTTTGCTTAAGATTTTATATTGTCTACTACACATATACATATACAAATGGAGATATCTGCTTATATATGTGTATATCTATGATGTTGCCTGATTATATTATAAATAATTATTGAATTATTTATCTAAAGAAAACTGGTGATTTTGATCATCATTGTAATTTACGTGCATTGCCTTTTTGTTTCTCATTGACAGGCTGAAGAACTTGCAGATATTGCCTCAATGATACATGTCTAGATAAATACTTTTGTCATTTCAAAGCAAGTTTTTTCCCCTTTTAAGTGGTTCATGTTCAAACATGTACTTAAGGGTCTGAATTATAAATACCGGTGATAAGCAGTGTATTTAAAATTAGGACCGACCTAGCTTTCGACTCCTTGACCTTCTTGTTCAGATGATTCAGATAAAATCAGAACTAGGAGGTCAGTAGTTCAGTACATAGTTCAGTACAACCTGCAAGTTAACTGCTGTTACTTGCTTTTGACAACTTAACGGGCCTGCTTGTGTGGTAAATTCTCATAAGAGATCTCAGCTGCTTCATTTGCCAAGGGGCTCGTAGACTTGGAAGGAGAAGTGTACTGGTTTGTTCTTTTTTATAACAATATGCAATTATACTTTAGGCTATGGCTGAATGGATCAATTTTATTTGTAGGTTTCACTTGTCAGCAAGGACTCATCAATGTTAGAAGGAAGGAGCTAAGGTTACTTGTATTTTGAATTCTATTTTTCTCAAAACATGCTACTTCTAGTGATGCATATCTGTCATGTGGGTGTGGGTGTTGGGTGTCTCAACTTTGTAAAGTAAAGTTGCAAACTTAAATATGAAAGTCATCTGATACAAGATAACGAATCCACATAGTTAGTTATTTCACATGTCTCTTTTTTATATAACTCTGAATTATTTTTGCTTTTACAGGCTAGATTGAATGACTTATTAACATCTGGAGTTAATTTGCAATTCCTATGCTAAGCTGTCCAGGGATGCACCATTTTTTGTGGTGGTTACTGATCAAGTGAGTTCCATCCAGAGGCCAGAAGAGAGACGTGCAGGTTCTTATTTACATGAGGCATTTATGCCAACTGGTCAAGACGTGGTTGGGTAAAAACATGCAACTTTTTATCAGAAAGTTTTATTTTTTTTGTATTAAGTGACCATTTTTTATGGTTTCAGCTACTATAGCCCAGATCACAAGCTTACAACGGTTGTTGGAGATCATCTTGATGGACCTATTTTAGATTGTTCAATTGGAGAAGCAAGTGATTATACAGGTTATGTTTTTCTATTTACCAATTTCGTTTTCTATGACCATTTGATCAAGTTTGTCCCTTTGTTGTTGCATTGAGTTGAATGTTTTCATCACTATAACAGGGTTTCATATGCTATGTGGATGCGTTGTAAACAGTCAAAATGTGTTCCTTTTTATCGGGTCAAAATGAGCCAGGTCGGCTACGACCAAAACATCTTTGTCCATTCTGGCAATTGTGTTTTTTATTTGTTTTTGTGATTCCAACATTCATCCTTAAGCGGTAAGCCCAGACCAAAAGCTTATAATTGTTGATGGTGATGGCCTTGATGGACTACAGTGGATTCTTCGTATGGAGAAGTAAGCGAGATTATACGTCTTATGTTTTTGTATTTGTCCATTTCGTTTTCTTTGTTGATTTGTGCAAGTTGTTTACTGCATTGTAGGGCTTAAGTTCTGTCCCTGATTCTGATGACCAAAAGCTTATAAATAATGTTGATCTCTCCTCATATGAACTGCAGGTACATATGGAAGACCCAACAACTCTCATCTTGAGATTCTTCTAACCATGGTGTAACTCCTTTTCTTCCACAGAAATGATACTTACTTTTTCTTTTATTTTGTATAGGAGACCGGCATAAAGGAAGCTTTACTACACCTGGAGCAAAAATTACCAATGACATGTTCAGATCACAAGCTTACAATGGTTGTTGGAGATCATCTCGATGGACCTATTTTAGATTGTTCAATTGGAGAAGCAAGTGATTATACAGGTTATGTTTTTCTATTTACCAGTTTCGTTTTCTATGACCATTTGATCAAGTTTGTCCCTTTGTTGTTGCATTGAGTTGACTGTTTTCATCACTATAACAGGATTTCATATGCTATGTGGATGTGTTGTAAACAGTCAAAATGTGTTCCGTTTTTAGGGGTCAAAATGAGTCAGGTCGGCTACGACCCAAAACATCTTTTGTCCATTTTGGCAATTATGTTTTTTATTTGTTTTTGGCCTGTAACAAGTATCTAAAAAATGTTTTCTTTCCGGCCGGTCAAAGCAATGACTTGAGTGAGTAAGGGTGTAGGACCTTTTTACCCCGGTTGTGAGTTATTAACCCCCTACACAGGCTAAGTGGTCGGGTCATGATTCCAACGTTCATCCTTAAGGCCAGACCAAAAGCTTATAATTGTTGATGGTGATGGCCATGATGGACTACAGTGGATTCTTCGTATGGAGAAGTAAGCGAGATTATACGTCTTATGTTTTTGTATTTGTCCATTTCGTTTTCTTTGTTAAGTTGTGTAAGTTGTTTACTGCATTGTAGGACTTAAGTTCTGTCCCTGATTCTGATGACTAAAGGATTAAGGCAACAATTTTGTTTCGTGGGCTACTCGACAATTAAGGCCAATATTTTAACCACCCCCCCCCCCCCCAGTTTATCGTGCGGTATAACTCCATTCTTTAAATTTGAGTTTGCGCTTAGATTCCGATCTTGATTCTGGAAACTAAATGATTGAGTTAACGATATCAATACGTGGGCTACTCGACAATCGAGGTAACAATTTTGACCCACCCTTGGTTTATAATTCTGCATAATTTACCTCACTTATTTTCATTATTAACTGCCCTTTAACTCTGATGTTGTTTCTGGCAAGTGGCAACTTAAAGACACAATTTTGATCTGTGGACTACTCAGCGATGACGGTAACAATTTCGACCCTCCCTAGGTTTTTCGTTTTGTTAATTCTTCATTCGTTTTCATTCACTCAAAATTCTGATTTTGATTCTAACAGATGCATATTCTGCAATGGCAAGACTAGGTAAAGACATTCAAGGCCTTCCATGAAAAACTCTCGAGAGGTAAACTTACAAACGAACAAGTTTGGGAAAATACACTAGGAAATTTTCCATGTATCAGGTGATGCCGTGACGCTGTTGATAAGGTACAAGTTTAATGATTACGTTTACCTTTTGTTAAATTACCTAAAATGGTTTTTGTTATTATTTCTCATTTGTTGATTATTGATTAAGTTTCAAAAAGATGGAGGAAAGTGTTTAAGATAACGAATCAAGAATCAATTACCTGTGTAGTGACAGATGCATCTTCTGCTCAAGCAAGAATAGGTAAATACATTCAAGGCCTTCCATGGATAACTCTGAAAAGGTAATGTTACATACGAAACATCACGGGATTTCATATGCTATGTAGATGTGGTGTAAACGGTCAAAATCTTTCCCTTTTGTAGGGGTTACAACGAATCAGGTCGGCCTCGACCCGGAAACTTCTTTTGTCCGTTTTGGTAATTATGCTTTTCATTCGTTTTCATTCCAATGACTATGGTTAAGGTAACCATTTTGAGCCATGGGGTACCACAATTAAGGCAACAGTTTTGACCCTTCATTGGTTTGTTGTTCTTCATTAATTGTTTGTTTGTTTTTCATTTGAGAATGCCCTAATATTCTATCTTGAATATGGGAAAATTTTGACCCCTTGGCTACTCAAGGATTAAGGATAAAGGTAACAATTTTGGACCCTAGTTTAGTTAATCATTTGTGTAATTGTTTATTTGTTTTCATTTGAGATTGCCATAAATTCTGATCTTGATTCTTGCAACTAAAGGATTAAGGTAACATTTTCTATTCTTGGGCTACTCCGCGATTAAGGTAGTTGTATCCACCCTACCTTGGTTTATCTTTCGTAATATGTTTAACTGACCATTAATTTTTATTTGAGATTGCCATGAAATAATCTGGACACTTTTTGTATCTAAGTTTTTGTCGTTTGTAGTGTTAATTGGAGTGTAATTATGAATTCCAAATTATTTAATAATTTGGAAATGTTATTCTTTACACAATACATTGCGGTGAGCTGTAGTAGTAATGAGCTGGTTATGAACTGGTGAAGACGTGATTGGATCAAAACGGGTAACTTATCATCCAAAAGTTGTGGTTCTTTTTTTTAATATATTAAGTGACAACCTTTTTGATGTTTCAGCATTTAACCTAGAGCCCAGATCGCAGGCCTATAACTGTTGTTGGAGATCATCTCGTTGGACTTATTGTGGACTCATCAAATGAAGAAGCTAGCTGTTATACAGGCTATGTTTTTCTATATATTAATTTTGATTTCTTTAATAATTTGATCAAGCTGGTTGTTGCATGAGGAGACTGTTTTCCTCAAATTCACAGGGTTTCATATGCTATGTGTTTGTGGTGTAGATGATCAATATGTGTACCTTTTGTAGGGGTCAAAACGAATCTGGTCGATTTCAACCCGAAACATCTTTTGTCCATCTTGGTTATAATGCTTTTCATTCGTATCCATTACAACGATTACAAGATTAAGGTAACAATTTTAATTCATGGGTTACTCGGCGATTAAGGTAACAATTATGACCGTTCCTTGGTTTCTAGTTCTGCATTAACTGTTCATTTGTTTTCATTTGGTATTATATTTTAATCTTTAGTATGTTGAAATTTGGATCCCTTAGCTACTCAGTGATTAAGGACAAAGGTAACAATTTGGACCCATAATGAGTTTATCTTTTGTTAACTCTTTATATATTTTCATTTGAGATTGCATAAAATTCCGATCTTAGTTCTAACCACTTAAGGATCGCAGTAAGAGTTTTTATTCTTGGGCTACTCAACTCTTAAGGTAACAATCTGCTTAGGTTTATCTTTCTGTAATATGTAGAACTGCTCATTCATTTTCTTTTATCGTCATGAAATTATTCTGAACATTTTTTAATAAAAGTTCTTATCTCTTTTAGTATTTATTGAAGTAAATACAAATACAATTCTATTTAGTTATCTACTTTTTTTTTTTGATAATTTACCTTTGGAAGTTTTATACGTTTACAAAATACACGGAACGAGAGGGGTAGTTGTAATAAGCTGGTTGGGGAACTGGTCAAGACGTGGTTGGGGAAAAACTACTTTTTATCCAAAAGTTTAATTTTCTTTTGTTTTAAGTGACCATTTTTGTGTTTTCAGCATTCATCCTGTAGCCCAGATCGCAGGCTTATAACGGTTATTGGAGATCATCTCGATGGACTTATTTGAGATTGTTCAATTGGAGAAGCAAGTGATTATACAGGTTATGTTTTTCTATTTACTAGATCTCTTTTCTTTGATAATTTGATCAAGTTTGTTGTTGCCTTGAGGACTGTTTTCATCAAGATAACATGGTTCATATGCTATGTGGATATAGTGTAACTGGTCAAAATGTGTTCCTTTTGTAGGGGATTAAAACGAGTCTGGCTGGCTTTGACTCGAAACATCTTTTGTCCTTAAGCCCAGACCAAAAGCTTAAAATTGTTCTTGTTGAATGGTGATGGTCTCGTTGCACTTATAGTGGAGTCTTCAAATGGAGGATTATACATCTTATGTTTTTCCATTTATCCATTTTGTTTTCTTTGTTAATATGAGTAAGATGTTTTGTGCATTTATAGGGCTTAAGTCTTAACCTTGATGTCGGTGACTAAAGGATTAAGGTAACGATTTTGATTCGTGGGCTACTCAATGATTAAGGTAAAAATCCCGACCGTCCCCTAGTTTATCGTTCGGTATAACTGTTTCGTGAAAATTTGAGTTTGACCTTAAATTTTGATCTTGATTCTGGCAAGTAAAGGATTGAGTTCACGATATTGATACTTGGGCTACTCGACAATTAAGGTAACAATTTCGACCCTTCCTTGGTTTATAATTCTGCATAACTTGCCCCACTCGTTTTCATTATTATTTGCCCTTTAATTCTGATGTTGATTCCTCAGCGATGAAGGTAACATTTTTGACCCTCCCTATGTTTATCGTTATGTTAAATTCTTCATTCATCTTGATTTCGATGATCACAGGATCAAGGTAACAATTTTGATCCCTGGCTTACTCAATGATTAATATAACAATTTGATCTCCTCTGGTTTATTGTTTTGTTTTAAATGTTCATTCATTTTCTTTTGACTTGCTCTTAAATTTTAACCCACGTAATTGGTTAAAGAGGTTTTAAATGGGTAATGTTTATGCAATTCAAAACAAGTTGGTTGGGTTGGCCTAGAACATTTTTGTCCAAAAGTTTTGAGCTATTTCTAAAATATGTTGTGAAATATGAATTTTGTAACGAAAATTTGAAAAACACGATTCTCCTATATGGTCTCAAGATTTCTTGGCTTTGTTCTTTATGCTTGGAGGTGGTAAGATGGGTTGGGTTGGGTAGTTTGTCAAAACAGTTTGGTTTAATTGTTCCATAACAGTTCATTTTTGTCCAAAAGTTTTTAGCTATTTTAAAAGTATGTTGTGAAATATGAATTTTGTAACAAAAATTTGAAAAACACGATTCTCCTATATGGTCTCAAGATTTTCTGGCTTTGTTCTTTATGATTGGAGGTGGTAAGATGGGTTGGGTTTGGTAGTTTGTCAATACGAATTGGTTTGATTGTCCCATAACAGTTCATGTCCAAATGTCAAATCTTTTATAAGATGACTTACAGGTTTTATTGTTTAAGTACACATTTTATGAAATATAGTTTTTTCATGAGTGAAAATTTTTATATTTTTCCAGTATCTAGTCACACCCACTAGATATATGGGCGTTTTGTGTAGCCAAACTATTCCTAGCAACTCGGTTTGCATGAAGTTCATTTTGGATGCTATAATATATTGTCTTTGTGATTTCCACATTCATCCTTAAGCCCAAATCAAAAGCATATAAGATGATCTCGATGGACTTATTGTGGGCTCTTCACGTGAAGAAGTAAGTGATTATACATCTTATATTTTTCTATTTTTCTATTTTGTCTTCTTCGGATCTCTTAAGTGGTGAGCCAACTTTCCCGTCTTAAACGCCTGCTCAGTTTATCACTTAAATGAAGAACAATCATCTGTTCCATCATCTTGTGAAACTTAGTACTTATCTGTAGCTTGCTTCGCGCCTTGTCTCATCGGAGCGGGTATAAAAAAGTTAAAATTTCCTGTCCCCAATATCTCGCTTGGGAGTTTTAGTTAAAAGGGGTTAGAGTCTCATTGGGGCCATTTGCTAGTTTTACTGGTGTGGGAATCGAGGTTGAAAAGGACTGCACCTTGGAGGGAAATGTGGTTGGAAGCGTAGCTTCTCCCATGCCCTCGACCGTCCTTGTCTTTTATGTGTTTCACCAACGGTCAACATGGGCTTTTTCGAGCTTCTAGCCTTTAGCCACTCGCATTCTGGTCCGATCAACATTCTGTCCAAACTTTTAGCGTGCTACACAAACCACTTCCTCCCCCACTACCCAATCCGACCATTCCTCTTCCACTACCGATTCGAGTGTACATTTCCCTTCACCAGCTCCACCTCATACCCGCCCTCCTATCTTAGGCTAAATCCGATTGAGAAGGTTCCTCACAAAATACTTCTTGTCAAGAAGTTGAAGTTGCATTTTTAAAAACTTGTGTCTAAAGAATATATTTTTTTACTAATATATAGATTTTTTGCATATAAAATGATTTGTGAAGGTTTTATGGTGGTCAAACAGGTATGTAAACAATAAAAGAAAATTAAATAGACTTAAATATAATAATCGATGTATGATCATATACAAACTCTTTGATCTCCTCCAAGCCACCCCATGAGATCGACCTATTCGCCCAATGATGTTGTAGTGTTTAAAACCCCCTTCAACATCGATTGACTCCGCTCATTCCTAAGCTAGAATAGAATCTCGTATCTTCATGCTTGGTAATCCTTTTGTCAGACACGTTTGTAACTAAGCCACATAAACTAAGCCAATCACTCCTTGTAGTACTTTCTCACAAACAATATGATAGTTAACTTTTATATGCTTTGTTCATCCATGAAAAGTAGCTTTTTCTACTATTTGGATTGCAGATAAGTTGTCACAACACAACTTTTACTATATTAGACTTTAGTATTTGAGATTGAGTGTTGCCTGCCTTCTACTATACCACAAGACTGCACTTGATCCAACTAAAAACACATACGTAGTTGATCATTCAGTACTTGTGATCTGCATCATAAAAACGTTTTAGTCTTGCATTAACCTCCCTTTATAATGCATAAAGGTGAGGTCGTCGTATAAAACAATTTAATCTTGCATTAACCCCCCTTGTGTTATTAATTTATAACAAGTTTAGGCATTAACATAAACTTTTGTTATATTTTCTGATAAACTCAAGGGTATTGCACTCATGTAACAATCAAATGATTAATTACGTGAATGTAGTTAGCTTGGGATTGTTTAATTTGTTTAAGTTAGCTCTATTACTTCATCATTCTCATCACAAAACCACAACCATCCACCTTGGCACCTTGAGCCCTTTCATATTTTCAACCATCTTCACAACCAAATTGAAACAAGCAACCAAAGGAAGAAAGGAAAGCCCAATTCTGTGGGCCACAAACCCAAAAAAGAATCGGAATACGGAGGATATGCAAACTCAGTTTAATTGGAGACAGAAGTGGGCTGCCCAAAGAAGTGAAAGACATATGTCAAGTGGCCCTATGAAGACATTAGCTAGCTTGTGTTTAATTCCCTTTTTGTTTTGGGCCTGTTGTTTTGTAATGGACCAAGTCATTTTTCTATTAAAATACCATAGGCCACAATAAAAACGTATGGGGCTTAATACATCTGCTAGTACTCGACAAGAGGATCAATCTTATGTTTGTAATTGGGTTAGGTTTATTTTGGTTGTAACTTGTACATGTAACAATCAAATATCATAAAAGGTTTATTTAATTATGAATGTGAATAAATAGATAATTATTACTTCTTGTTTTTATATGAATCCTAAACGACTAAAATTGATCATATTTCACATATTATTGTCTATAACAATCATCTTTATAAAAGCATCTCGAGTTTCTGCTTCACCTTAGGTCTCAGACCGGTTGAGCAGAATCTAATTATGGAACTCAAATGCTAAACTATAGTATGTGCATCTTCACATGATATAAGATTCATTTGTATGTTCTTATTGCATGAGTTGTAACTGAACATATTAACTCAATGTTCATTTTGTCTTTTGAGTCTGCCAGGTTTTGGGCTCTTGGCAATATCCATTCCTTTAATCAATATTTCATAGCAACAAAACTGGAACACTAATCATTAGTATCAATTTGTAATATGACAACCCTGAAATTTTAAGTTCATTTAAGTAGATTCGATGCGTATAAACTTTGATAAAAACCATCATGTAGATTGTTGAACTCACAAATACTATCAAAATATGGAACTAATAAACAGATAGCATCCTTTTAATTATGAATGAGTTTAAAATTAAAGTAAATAAAAAATAATACAAATCAAACATTTAATATTTAGAGCTAAACATTTTCTTGTAATTCATCAAATGTATTTAATAATACATTCCGAAGAAATGTCATTGTTTAAAAGCTCCTACTTTCATATGAAATGAGAATTCTAAAAACAGATAACACTTTGGTAGAAAAAGAATGAAACGTTATAAAACAAACATTGTAAAATATAATATGTATTTAGTTATTATAAAAGTGTCCTGATCACATTTTATCACATATGAATCACTCATATTTTGAAAAAGTATACCATTAGATTGATTTGCTCTCAGAAAGTTAACTAATCCCCACTTAATTGGCAAGCTGAGATCTGTCAATTTCTTAAAAACGAAATAAGACAAAAGTCAATATATATGTGCAATAACAACAATAAGAATTTGTACATAAGCTGGGAATTAAGAAATAAGCAAAGAACGAACAAAATCAAATCATGATCAAGGATATGTTGCTATCCATCATCAAACTTATCATTTGCAAACCCATTAATTAAGTCACAAATAGGGGTGTGCACTTCGCGGGTCGACCCGATTAAGACCCGTGAACCAACCCGTGAAAACTGAGACCGACCTGTGTATGGGTTAGCAGTTCCGGTCCACGGTTCGGCTTTACTTTTGTAAACAGTTATGGGTCGGTTTCGGTCCAAACCCGCCGGGTATGAGCTCGGTTTCGGTCCGACCCGATTACAATTAGACAGAAAAAAGAGTTGGTTTTTGCTTTTTAGATGTTATATGGGTTGTCTTTGAACATCAAAAATGTAAAAAATGTTTTACTAGCATATAATAGAAGTTTTCAGATCAATAAACTTTTAGTCGATTATAGATAAATACTATTGCACGTTACACCTAAATTAGCTTATAAAAGGGTCATGACGACAACTAATGTACGGTTTGTATTTTAATATGGTACCAATTTGTATATGTTACAATAACGAGTCTAAGAAACAAATCCATTGATTGCCTTCGTTTATATTTTTAAGTTTCATTTTTCTCCCGGCAAAAAGCACGAGCCTAAAAAACATTTGCAGTCCGGACCACCATATTATGCTGAACCGACCCGTTTAATTCGGTTCGGTCCGGCCCGAACCGTATGCAAATGGTCCGGTTCTCGGTTTTTTATATAAACCACTTATTGGTTTCGGGTCAAGGGCGGGTCGGTTCGGTTTCGATCCGTTGCTCACCCCTAGTCACAAATAACATTCAGTGAGTTCCCAATTTCATAACACTTGCTTGAAGATGCATCCTCTCCTTCCCTACATCTAACATAATGAGCATATATGGGTACCTGGACTCCTCTTGAAAAGTAGTCAAGTTAAGAAAGCACTGCTATTAGAGCCCTTGCTTGCAAACAGGCAGTCGGGTGCTCTTAAGATATCTTCTTAAGAGCTTGCAATGATTATACCAAAATATTAGAAAAAATCAACAATATTTTACATATACCAATTAAAACTCTGAATCATAAACTATATATTTTCAACAATACTCAAACCTGGAAGTACATTCTATATAATAGCCCACCTTAAATAAACTTCTTCACATTTCTTAGTACAAAAGATTATCTTTTCTATGTAGCATCACTTTTAACATACTTATAGAAATTTAAGCATTAGTTTACCTTACAAGATTAAGTTGGGTTATTTAATCGGCTAATAAGTTGGCAAATCTCTTAAACCAAGCCCATGTATTCAATGGTAAGCAACCTAGCAACAAAGCAAGAAACAACAACATAGTGCACGACATCAGCTGATCAGCACATGAAAAAGTCACAATGAGAAATGGTAGATTCCAAAAGTGGCACTTTAAGAATTATCTTCACCTGCTAAGAAATTACAGATCAAGAACTACATATTCACATATATTTCTTTTGCACAAAAGAAAGAAAGAAAGCACTTCAATGCGCCTAATTTGCGGTTCAAGTGGTCTGAATTGGTGGGCAGATGAGATCTACTTTAGCGAGGGTATCAGCACATGGACCAAATAGACCCATAAAATCAAACCATGAGCATTGTAAGATCTTGAAAATGAACACAAATGAACAATTAAATAAAGCAAAGATATTGGGCACCTTCTATTGATGTTCATTTGACAGATTAAACAGGCAAAGTACAAAAAAAACTGCAAAAAGCGAAATGAAATAAACTCATGCATGAGCATATACAGCTTATAATAGTAAACTCAACCCAAAATCCTAAACAAACCCATATCTAAGCATATGATGCTGGTCTTCAATTCCAAGAAAACGAAACATATAGAATAAGACCAGGTAGTGTTTGGGCAGAATATAAACAGCCAAACACCCACTTTCGTAGAGCTTTAAATTGAAAGCTAACTACGAAAGTAAGATTTGCAAGAGAATATATATCATAGCACAATGAATTTAAGAACCAAGCAATCTTGTATCTCCTAAACTGAAACTCTTTAAAGGCAACCAAAGCAACCAAAATTGTCACTGCTTTAGAGTATATTAGCATTAGAAATCAAAAACTGCTTACAGCTATAGATGTTAGGGTATTTTGAGCAAAAGCAAGAGACATTGCAAGCATAACCATATTATTATGAAATGCACAAAAAAAAACTATAAAAATACTATAACTCAGGAACAATTTCGAGTAACGTTGGTCAAAATACCATAAGCATCATCCAAAAAAAATCAAAGTTTTAGATTCGTTATCATTAAACCCTAATAGCAAAACTCTTAAACATTCGATTATAGAATAAATTCATAACAACAAAGAAATTGCTTGTTAGAAGAGAACCTACCATTTAGAGAATCACCGTCATGTTAGCGTAGAAAGACCCACGAACAAATATGGAGTGAAGCTGTAAGGCCCCGTTCTCGGATACCTCACAGTTGGTCAATCATAGCATAATATATATAAAACAACTTACATTTCATAAAATAACACAACGGAATTAATACCAAAAACCATTCATCTCATTAATAATTACTGTTGCTAAGCAATACATCATTGTTTCTTAAGTCATAAAAGACCTTTTAATTGCATTACAAAACAACAATATCATTAAGATTGAATGGATGCCAGTCTTGCCTTGACGAGTAGCTTTCTTCGCGTGTCATCCTCAACAACAATTACCTGCCAACTGAAAAATGCATAAAAGTCAGCGTTGCTGAGTGAGTCCTAGTTTTAAAACATTAAAATACCTTGTGTATATATATGAAAATATCATTTCTTTGAATTACTTCCTTTTCATAAAAGTCATTACTTTCGTACGTGTTCACAAGTCATACGTACAACAAGATAATATTCATTATTATCTTTCATCATTCATCCCATTCGTTCCGTACTTTCATTATTATCTTTCACTTTCTACCGGACCAATGTGCAATACCCCGACATTGTGCACGAAGCTGGTGCTGGGCCTGAGGTCTATAAATAGACCCCGAACATTGTGCACGAAGCTGACCCAGTCACCTGAGGCAAGCAACAAAGGTCCCCTATCAATCTCAAAGAGATACCCTGCGTGCATCCTCATGGGGTAGCTAACCCGCACACAGTTGAGCTGACAACCCGTGGTTGTGAACCTTTTTTTCATTTTGCTTGCAAGACTTTCATTCATTCTTTATGTTCCACTTTTCATTATCATTAATCTTTCACTTTCATTATGATAATACTTTACGTATACGAACATAAACACACCACGTAAAGTCACATAATAATACATAATATGGAACACAAGAACAGGCCATAAACAAGCATAAAATAAACAAATACAACCATAAACAAGATTTTATATAACATTAATAACAATAATAATAATAATGATGTTTCCGGATTTACAAATCTTTAAATACCCACATTTCATCCCTTCCCCAACATTCCCTCAAATCACTCTATCAAGTATTAACACCCCTCTCGTTCTTCTTCACAGTTCACGCCCACACTTTAGGCCGGGTACGATCCTATACGAGTCGTATATGTGGTGTCGGTTTATAAAACATGTGTCTGCAGTGGCGGATCCAGAAATTTTTTTATGGGCGTCGGATAATTATTTGACGGTCCATTGGCTATAGTAAAAAATTTTAAATTCTTTTGATGTGATTTAAATAACAAAACCCTTTTTTAATTATAAATGTCACATCAAAAGATTTTATTATTTAATAAAAGATTTTGTTCTGAACCATAACAGTAGTATGAAGGCTACTTTTTCTTATTTTTGGCATGTTTCCGTCCGTAATCATCGTGAATCAGATTTCCTCCTGAACCCTACCTATATAGACACGCTTTGATTCTCTTCTCTTCTATACTCTCATGGTGAACACTCTAATGGTGTTTCTGAAGGTGAAATTCAACTCAAGCTTCTGTTCCGCATAGACGGTGGCATTAGGTTTTCGTCAATTGCATTGTACTACTTAACGAATCGCTTGATCTGCAAAACTCATGTTAACATTCTATGGTCAAGATTTTTTGCTCATCAAATCGGCTATCAAAACAGTCCTGATTGTTGAAATTAGGATATGGTTCTTTCTCGAAACAAATTGGTTATCAAAACATCATATATAGAATACCAAAAGAGTAACTTGGAGGGATATTTGGCACATTCTTAAGCACCTTAATTTTATTTTTCCCCTCTCTCTCTCCTCTTAAATAGTTACCTAAATTTAAAAAGATTAAATAATTTTAATTTTTTTAAGATTAAAAATATTTTTCAATAAATTAAGAAAATATGTCTTTTTATTAATGTTATTTCTAGAAAACAAATTTTTAAAAAATAAATTTTTTTCTAAAACATCAAACATTTTTTAAAATGTGAAATATTTCAAAATTAACGTTTTTAAAAAGTAAATTTTTTTATAAACTAAAAATAATTAAAATTAGGAGTTATAATAAAAAAAATTAAATTTAACATTTTTAATACAATTTGTTTTAAAAAAATGATTATTTTTTAGAAAAAAAGTTTAAAAATTGATATCATTATTTAATTACTTATAGTTATTACTCATACTTAATTTTAATCATATATTATTTTAGAATATCATTTGATACTTCATAAACTTTCATTATAGTTAAAATTTTATTTTTTAACTCATGTACTGCATGGGTTACTAAAGTTATATTATATAAATAACAATGAACAACTAATCAATTTTATTTTTTCAACCCATTTAATACACTTAGTTTTATTTATGTTTTTATGTTATTTAATAATTATCTCTCCATCTCCCGTGTAATACACGAGTAACTAAAGCTAGTGATTCCATAATAGACATCTCTTTATATGTTAATTTATGTTGGACTTGGTATATGATTCTTGTATTTGGTCTAATAATCAAGCCCAGATGACTATATTGTTCTTTTGGATATTCTTTTTGACCCAGAAAGTTTAGTAGAGATGCACATTGAACCCGGGTTCAGGACATGACCCGACAACCAGACCCGGTTTGGACCCAATACAACCCGCAGGGTTTGGATTTCTTTTGATCACAACCCTACCCGCGTTGAACGCGGTTTGTGCACATCTAGACAAATAGACTAGTTTTTGTTGTAAGGCCTTATTGTTTGATTATTACTTTAGGGGCTAGATACACTTGGACTAATTGTTTGAGTGATTAATCGCGTCTGTCAGCATTTTTTTGGGACACCTTATCATTTTTCCCGGTAAGGAATAAATAAAATAAAAGAATTAACCTTTAAAATCATAAAAAAAATCAACAACATTTATTACTGGATTACCAAATCTTATTAGAAGACCGTAGACTAGATTAGATTACATAATAATTAATGTTTTAGGATTCGCTAATCTTGAAATACCCGCGTTTCCCCAAATCTCTCTCTCAACAGAGGATTCCTCTTGTTCTTCTTCTTCTTCTTCTTCACACACTACAGTCTACACACACATATGATCGACACACAGAAGAAGAGAAGAAGATGTTGAAGGAGTCGTCGATTATTGCTTGAAGAGGAGAAGTTGTTGAGTTCTCGCTGAAGCTACAGACTCGTTTAGGGCAAATTCGATTGATTGATTGAACACACAATGTCAACACACAGAAGAAGAGAAGAAGATGTTCGTCGATTATTGCTTGAAGAGGAGAAGTTGTTGAGTTCTCGCTGAAGTTACAGACTCGTTTAGGGCAAATTCGATTGATTGATTGAACACACAATGTCAACACACAGAAGAGAAGAAGAGAGAAGATTTCATGAACATCAACAAACAGGATTTCATGAAGCTTCAGGTACTTCATCTCAACCCCTTCGTTTTTTGGCGACTACTCACCCTTTCCCCTTCGTTTTTAGGGCAAATTCGATTGTGTGATTGAACACACAAAGTCCACGGTTAGTCTCATCTTCTTTCTCATCGATTCAGGTCAAATTCGATTGAATGTGGCCGGTGTTGATTTAGGTCAAATACGATTGATTGTTCATACGCTGTTCTTATCAACGATGAAATTGAACCTGCAAATACTGGTTTTTTTTTTTGTTTGCTTTTTCTCTTTTGCAGCCAGTGCCTTTTTTGTTTGTTTTCTCTCTGTATTGTTCGGGTTTACTGTCTCTGGTATTCACCAATTTGGTTCAAAATTACTCATTCTTCTGTCCATGTAGCGGTTGTCTGAAGTTGTATCAAGAGTTCATTGTATAGTCTCCAGTTCAGACATTTAACTCATCCTTAAACTAACAGATTATTCTTGTTTGTGTCTCTCTTTTCATAGGAAACACCAAAAGCACAGGAAACCCAGAAGACGGTGGCTGGCATGGCTTGTGGGAAACGGGTTCATGGAGTACATTGACACGGCATAAGAAGGTGGTTTCTTTAGATCACCTTGCTCATGTAGGTGCTCTCAGTTAATCTATCTGCGTGTACTGTTTTCTAATGCATTTTTTTTTAAATTGTTTCTGCTCTTTAATCTTGTCCATAGATGAAGAAACAAAGAGGGGGACACTAGTGAAAGAAGATTTTGGTTTTCTCATTAGAGATTATACCATGGTAAGCCCATCTTCTTTTTCCTGATCTAGAAATATTCCAGGCCAATACGAGTAAAACACATGCTAAGCCCATCTTCTTTTTCTGAAACTGTACCTGAGGTGGCAGTGGTGTGTGGCAGGGAATAGTGGTGAGTGGCAGGGAACAATGGAACACCACTCTTGGGGCGTGAGAGGGGGTTGTGAGGGGGGTCACGGACTCACGGGTGTTACCCATTGCTTCTTCCCAAACCATCAAAAGTGTGCCAGGTGCCACTCTCACGCCCACTTTAAAGAGGCCATCACGTTCACTCTTAGAAGTTACCCAAAACATACCTTGTTTTTAGAACCTCCTAACAGGATCATTATATCAGTACTTTTTAACCAATTTTAATAGGTATAGGATCCTGTAAGTCTAAGGCTAAATCCTGGAAGGTTTTACTCGGATACTTAAACCCATTGCGAAGTCAATCCATCATTACTTTTGGGTGTTTGTGAATCCATCATACCCTTTCGTGATAAGTTTTTACATTGAAGCTATAGTTTATTTTGCACAATGAAGTTTTCTAAAACTGTACCTGAGTCTCTATATTTAGAATGCAATTGTGGCGATTTGAGGATATAACCAAGAAGATTCAGATATTATGAATCAATCATCAACAGATTGTGATTTTTTTCAGATTACATTTCTTCTGCTCATGCAGGTGCTCTTAGTCAATACATTTGTTTACCTTTTTTAAATTCATCTTTTACTTCTTTTGCTCTTTGATCTTGTCCAGAGACGAAAAAACAAAGACGGGGACACTTGTGAAAGAAGATTTTGGTCGTCTTACTAGAGATAATACCATGGTAAGCCCGTCTTTTTCCTGATTAGTATCAAGAGTTCATTCTATAGTCTCCATTCCAGACATTTAACTCTCTCTTTTCACAGGAAACACCAAAAGCACAGGGGACCCAGAAGACGGTGGCTGGCATGGCTTGTGGGAAAGGGGTTCTTGGAGTACATTGACACAACATAAGAAGGAGAAGAAGAGACTACTGTGAAAGGTAAATGAGTCGAACCTTTTAGGGTATGTGTACTAGTTTTGTGTGTGTGTGTTTGGGGTTGGGGGGTGGGGGTGGATGTGGTGGCAGTGGTGTGTGGCAGGTGAGGGGGGTCACGGACTCACGGGTGTTGCCCCATTGCTTCTTCCCAAACCATCAAAAGTGTGCCACATGCCACTCTCACGCCCACTTTAACGAGGCCATCACGTTCACTCTTAGAAGTTACCCAAAACATACCTTGTTTTTAGAACCTCCTAACAGGATCATTATATCAGTACTTTTTAACCAATTTTAATGGGTATAGGATCCTGTAAGTCTAAGGCTAAATCCTGGAAGTGTTAGAAGTTAATCCTAATTGTGATCATATGTGAAAGTTTAGGGGGGAGAATCATCAAGAGTCTAAAGATAGGTTTGTTTTATTTAGTAAGTTTTAATTAGCTTTATTTATGGTATTAGTGTTTATGTTTTTGGCTGTGAATGGGCTGTCATTCCAGCTGTGTTTGAGTGGAGTTTTCATTAGTAATTAAGGTTAAGATTAGTATAAAATAGGGTCATTGTCTAAGAGGTTTTTGTGTGGTTTTTATTCAATAAAAAGAAAAGAGTCGTGGATGTGTTTTCCCACAAAAATCACTGCTGTCTTTGTGTTTCTGTGACCAATTGGCTAACAATTGGTATCAGAGCAATAAAGATCAAGGGCTGTTGAAGACAAAACCGACCACCATCAAACCAATAATGAACATGTGATTGGTTCAAATATTGGTAAAAGAGCTGCTGATTGAATATGAAGGCTGCTGCGAGGTTCTAATAAAAGGGCTGCTTGGGTAGCAATCAAACAACAACGTGCAGACCAGATTTGTGAAGTTTCTGCTCTATTTCTGTTGAAGGATCAAAGGGCTGTGAGAGCCGGTTGCGAGAAGCAATCAAAACAGGGTGAAGATAAGTGACTGATCTGTGACAGATCGATTGAAGACAGGTTGTGTGTTGCAACTGCAGTAGAAGAAGACCTGTGTGATACAGGTTACAAAGGTGTGATACCGGCCTGGAGAAGAAGTTGTTTATTCGTGAAAGATTGAACCAACTTTGCTGTGAAAGCGGGTTCGAGAAGAATTGATCCGTGATTGATCAGTGTGGAAAAGCGGGTGATCCGTGTGAAGAAGCGAAAAACTGATCAGTGTGAAACAGATTGTTTTTTGTGTATCTGTGTGAAACAGATTGATTTTTACTGCTAAAGTTTGAGTGAAAAAAAAAAGAGGAGGGAGGATATTGCTACATCTGTGGGAACTGTTTGTGTTTGCGCTGAAAGATGGTACCTGTCCGTGAGTCAAGCAACGTGTCTCTACAATGCCCGAAACTAACCGCTACTAATTACACTGCATGGTCTATTATGATGGAGACCATCCTAGCAGCACATGATTTGCAAGAAGCCATTGATCCTGTGACAAGTGGTGCAATAGAAGAAAGAAAGAAGAACATGGCAAAGGCGATGATATTTCAGTCGATTCCCGAAGATGTTTTGCTTCAAGTTGCAAAGCACCGAGATGCCAAAGATGTGTGGGATGCACTTCGTGTTCGTTACTTGGGAGCCGAGAGGGTTCAAAAGGCTAGGCTGCAAACACTTAGAAGCGAGTTGGAGATAATGAGGATGAAAGAAACTGAAAGCATTGAAGAGTTCGCCGGTAAACTAAGTGGAGTGCAATCAAGGTATAAAAGTCTTGGGTCGTCACTTGAAGATGAAGTACTTGTGAGGAAATTTCTAAACTCAATGCCAAGAAAATATCTACCTATCGTGGCATCAATTGAACAATATTCAGAGATTGAATCAATGTCTTTTGAAGAGGTGGTGGGTCGGCTAAAGGCGTATGAGGAGAGAGTGAAACCACAAGAAGACCAAGCTGAAGACACTCAAGGTAAGTTACTACTCACTCGTGATGATGAACAAGTTAAAGGAAGATGTGGCAATTGTGAGTGTTGCAAACAAAGCCGTGGGAGAGGTCGAGATCGAGGAAGAGGTCGTGAAGGGCAGCCTAGTAACAATCTGCAGGAACACGGTGGAAGACGAGACAAATCACGAGTTAAGTGCTATAGGTGTGAAGGCTTTGGTCACTTTGCATATGAATGTCCAAAGTCAAAACCAAAGCACGAAGAGGCCAACTTGGTTTTTGAAGATGATGAGCCGACTCTACTTTAGAGAAGGAAGACCACATTAGGATTAAGGGGGTGATTGTTAGAAGTTAATCCTAATTGTGATCATATGTGAAAGTTTAGGGGGGAGAATCATCAAGAGTCTAAAGATAGGTTTGTTTTATTTAGTAAGTTTTAATTAGCTTTATTTATGGTATTAGTGTTTATGTTTTTGGCTGTGAATGGGCTGTCATTCCAGCTGTGTTTGAGTGGAGTTTTCATTAGTAATTAAGGTTAAGATTAGTATAAAATAGGGTCATTGTCTAAGAGGTTTTTGTGTGGTTTTTATTCAATAAAAAGAAAAGAGTCGTGGGTGTGTTTTCCCACAAAAATCACTGCTGTCTTTGTGTTTCTGTGACCAATTGGCTAACAGGAAGTTTTTACTCGGATACTTAAACCCATTGTGAAGTCGATCCATCATTACTTTTGGGTGTTTGTGAATCCATCATACCCTTTCGTGATAAGTTTTTACATTGAAGCTATAGTTTATTTTGTACAATGAAGTTTTCTAAAACTGTACCTGAGTCTCTATGTTTGGAATGCAATTGTGGTGATTTCAGGATATAACCAAGAAGATTCAATATTATGAATCAATCATCAACAGATTGTGGTTTTCTTCAGATTACATTTCTTCTGCGCATGCAGGTGCTCTTAGTCAATACATTTGTTTACTTTTTTTTAATTCGTCTTTTACTTCTTTGATCTTGTCCAGAGATGAAAAAACAAAGACGGGGACACTTGTGAAAGAAGATTTTGGTCGTCTTACTATAGATAATACCATGGTAAGCCCATCTTTTTCCTGATTTGTATCAAGAGTTCATTCTATAGTCTCCATTCCAGACATTTAACTCTCTCTTTTCACAGGAAACACCAAAAGCACAGGGGACCGAGAAGACGGTGGCTGGCATGGCTTGTGGGAAAGGGGTTCTTGGAGTACATTGACACGGCATAAGAAGGTTTTCTTTAGATCACCTTGCTCATGTAGGTGCTCTCAGTTAATCTATCTGCGTGTACTGTTTTCTAATGCATTTTTTAAAATTGTTTCTACTTTTTAATCTTGTCCATAGATGAAGAAACAAAGAGGGGAACACTAGTGAAAAAAGATTTTGGTTTTCTCATTAGAGATTATACCAGGGTAAGCCCATCTTCTTTTTCCTGATCTAGAAATATTCCAGACCAATATGAGTAGAACACATGCTAAGTCCATCTTCTTTTTCTAAAACTGTACCTGAGTCTCTATATTTAGAATGCAATTGTGGCGATTTTAGGATATAACCAAGAAGATTCAGATATTATGAATCAATCATCAACAGATTGTGGTTTCTTCAGATTACCTTTCTTATGCTCATGCAGGTGCTCTTAGTCAATACATCTGTCTACTGTTTTTTAATTCATCTTTTACTTCTTTTGCTCTTTGATCTTGTCCAGAGACGAAGAAACAAAGACGGGGACACTTGTAAAAGAAGATTTTGGTCGTCCTACTAGAGATAATACCATGGTAAGCCCATCTTTTTCCTGATTTGTATCAAGAGTTCATTCTATAGTCTCCAGTCTAGACGTTTAACTCTCTCTTTTCACAGGAAACACCAAAAGAACAGGGGACCAGAAGACGGTGGCTGGCGTGGCTTGTGGGAAACGGCTTCATGGAGTACGTTGACACAGCATAAGAAGGAGAAGAAGAGACTACTGTGAAAGGTAAATGAGTCGAACATTTTAGGGTATGTGTACTGGTTTTGTGTGTGTGTTTGGCGGGGGGTGGATGAGGTGGCAGTGGTGTGTGGCAGGGAACAGTGGAACACCACTCTTGGGGCGTGGGAGGGGGTTGTGAGGGGGGTCATGGGCTCACGAGTGTTGCCCCATTGCTTCTTCCCAAACCATCAAAAGTGTGCCACATGCCACTCTCACGCCCACTTTAACGAGGCCATCACGTTCACTCTTAGAAGTTACCCAAAACATACCTTGTTTTTAGAACCTCCTAACAGGATCATTATATCAGTACTTTTTAACCAATTTTAATGGGTATAGGATCCTGTAAGTCTAAGGCTAAATCCTGGAAATTTTTACTCGGATACTTAAACCCATTATGGAGTCCATCCATCATTACTTTTGGGTGTTTGTGAATCCATCATACCTTTCGTGATAAGTTTTTACATTGAAGCTATAGTTTATTTTGCACAATGAAGTTTTCTAAAAGTGTACTTGAGTCTCTATATTTAGAATGCAATTGTGGCGATTTTAGGATGTAACCAAGAAGATTCAGATATTATGAATCAATCATCAACAGATTGTGGTTTTCTTCAGATTACATTTCTTCTGCTCATGCAGGTGCTCTTAGTCAATACATTTGTTTCCTTTTTTTTTAATTTATCTTTTGCTTCTTTTGCTCTTTGATCTTGTCCAGAGATGAAGAAACAAAGACGGGGACACTTGTCACTAGATATAATACCATGGTAAGCCCATCTTTTTCCTGATCTGTAAATATTCCAGACCAATAGAGTGGAAACACATCCTTGGCGGAAGGTGTGCGAAAAGAATACCCTGCATTTCATCCCTGCCCAACATTCTTCAAAACCAATCTTTTGTTTATTGCTGAGTAAATCAGAGAAGTTCACGATCCACTACCTGCACCAGGTAGTTAGATCCTTGTGTTTTTTCCTTTACATGTTCTGTTCTCTCTGTCCTTTATTTTCTCCTGTGCCATGCTGAAATGAAAAAAAAAAACACCTGATTTAGTTTTTTATTTTTAATTGGCTTTATTACAACATGTGCTGCTTATTTTGTGTCTCGAGGGATATGTATACTTGCCCTGAACCTCAAATGAAAAGACATCCCTTGACATAGTCATTTGGAAGTGTAATTGCCCTATAAACTGGAATGAAGCTCTAGATCTCATCACATATGGCTGCTTTCACTTTGGCTTTTACATAGACTTTTGACTTTAGCCTGATGATGCATTTTCTGGGTATTATAAATACGTTCTTAACACTCATGAGGGAGATTTGCCATAGTTATGTAATTTTTATTGCATCAAATTAGGGAGTTTAAGTAGATTTTCTTATGTGCAGGATTGCCCCTTTTTCATACACATTTCAAATAAATTTCTACTGATGCTTTAAACCAGAGGTTTGACCTTGGCACCTTTGATCTATATTCTTTTTACTACATATTTAAATTAATCAATTTTCTCGCATTGGTCTTTCATTATTTACAATTATTGCTTATTTTTATGCAGATTCCTCTAAAGCATTGATGTATATCAAGAAATCAGGGTTTGCTGATTTGTTGCAGAAATCAGGAGGAGGTTTGCATTATATTTATTTTACTCTAATCGTAATTTTTAGGGTTGCAGATTTGTTGCATTACCAATTTGTACTCCACTTATGCTATTACAAACCATTTATAGAGTAGGAGCAGTCGACAAACCCATGTGTATGAATACGGTTCTGCGTGATCTTATAAAGCTTTCTGGGACTGCAATAAAAGGTTAGCTTTCTTTGGTTCTTATATACATGGAACCAAAAATTATAATACTCACATACATTGACCATAATCTTGATGTAATTTGTATTTTTTTTTTAAAATATGATTAAAGGAATGTGTCTTAAACCCTTATAATAATTCTGTTTTTGTTTTGAAAATTATATGATGTTGCATCTACAAGAATTTTGACACGAACTGGACCTGCTGTTTCAAACACATTCGGGTGATTCTGTGGCCTACCCACTGCCTTCTAAACATTCTGGCAATGCCCATTTAAAGGTAAAAACAATGTTCGGTTTCCCCTGAATTGTGACATCCTTCCCATTAAAGATAAGGCCCTATCTGGACTTAAAGGCCATAGTGATTCTCGGATATGGATCAATTGTTCCTCTTTAAGAATCAAATTAAACAAATAACCTTTAGGGGTTTGTCAAGTGAGTTTTAAGCCATGAAGGCGTTTTGTTCTTGCCAAACTAGGGTGATAGATAAGATTCATAGGTGGCTTGTAAATGCGCACACACATAATGTTCTGGACCAAAGAAGACTGCTAAGGTAATAAGATTCCCACTCGAACCCACTATATGTACACACACACATATAATATTCCTATATTCTGTGCACACATCTGTAGGTCCTCTTGATCAGGAAACCCAGAAGATGGTGGCTGGCATGGCTTGTGGGAAACGGGTTCAAGGAGTACATTGACACAGCATAAGAAGGAGAAAAAGAGACTACTGTGAAAGGTAAATGAGTCGAACCTTTTAGGGTATGTGTAGTGGCTTTTGTGTGTGTGTGTGTGGTGGGGGGGATGAGGTGGCAGTGGTGTCACGGATTCACGGGTGTTGCCCCGTTGCTTCTTCTCAAACCATCAAAAGTGTGCCACATGCCACTCTCGGCCATCACGTTCACCCTTAGAAGTTACCCAAAACATACCTTGTTTTCAGAACCTCCTAACTAGATCATTATATTAGTACTTTTTAACCAATTTTAATGGGTATAGGATCCTGTAAGTCTAAGGCTATATCCTGGAAAATTTTATTCGGATACTTTTGCACTTCAGGCATCTTCCAGCTCGTATAGTAAATTTTTTAATATGTATAATAAAATGTTATGTGATTTTAGAATATCGTTCCTGACTCTCTCTTTTTAGAATGCAATTGTGGCAATTTTGGGATATAACCAAGAAGATTTTGTTATAATGAACCAAGCATGATTGTGGTTTCCTTAGATCACCTTGCTCATGTAGGTGCTCTCAGTTAATCCATCTGCGTGTACTGTTTTCTGATGCATTTTTTTATAATTTTTTTCTGCTCTTTAATCTTGTCCATAGATGAAGAAACAAAGAGGGGGACACTAGTGAAAGAAGATTTTGGTTTCTCATTAGAGATTATACCATGGTAAGCCCATCTTCTTTTTCCTGATCTAGAATTATTCCAGGCCAATATGAGTAAAACACATGATTTAGTTTTTAACTGGCTGTATTACATCAGGAGCTGCTTATTTTGTGTTTGTAGGGATAGATTTACAAGCTAGTTGCTTAGTTAAGAGCGATGTTGTAAGGTTCATCTTTCTTGTACTACTCTGTTTTATGAAAAATGTGATCTAACGTGGGTATGTAACTTCTGGTCAAATTTATTTATCTTTCTTTTGTTTATTCCTGAGCAAATTGGAGAAGTTTCACAATCCATATCTACACCAGGTAGTTGGATCCTTGTCTTTTTTCCTGTACATGTTCTGTTCTCTTTGTCTATAATTTTCCCCTTAAGCCATGTTGATATGAAAAAAACCACATGATTTAGTTTTTTATTGGCTTTATTACAACATGAGGTGCTTAATTTGTGTTTCTAAGGATATATATACTTGCCCTGAACCTCAAATGAAAAGACATCCCTTGACATAGTCATTTAGAGGTGCGATTGGCCCTACAAACTGGGATGAAGCGCTATATATGATTACATGTGGCTGCTTTTACTTTGGCTTTTACATAGACATTTGACTTGATAATGCATTTTAATGGTACTATAAGTATGTGAACCGGAGTTTTTACCTTGGCACCTTTGATCTCTTATCTTTTTATTCTATATTTATATTAATTGTCTTCCACTCATTGGTCTTCTTAGTTTACAATTTTTGCTTAATTATTTTTATGCAGATTCCTACAAGAACTATATAGAGGTTGACCTTGATTGCATTATTGAAAGCATTAATTTATATCTGCAAGAAATCCAGACGAGGTTTGCAACTTTGCATTATAATTGTTTATTTTAATTGCGTTTTTTATGGTTGTTGATTTGTTGCATTTCCAAATTGTATTTCACTCATTCTTACCGAACTAGGGTGATAGATAAGATTCGTTGGTGGCTTGTAAATCGCACA
The DNA here is from genome assembly GCA_025506505.1 of Flaveria sonorensis. NCBI lineage: Eukaryota > Viridiplantae > Streptophyta > Magnoliopsida > Asterales > Asteraceae > Flaveria > Flaveria sonorensis. The sequence continues at coordinate 771,227 of CM046438.1, forward strand.
CACATAATGTTTTGGACTCCAAGAAGACTGTTAAGCAATAAGATTCTTTAAATCGCCCAGAAGAGTGATCTGGTGGTCCTCATTTCCAGTAGATTCGAAAAGCTTAAAGGTCCCTGTTTTACAACGGTGTCCGGGACCATGTTTTTCTCCACATCGGTAGCATTCTCCTTTAATGTTTTTCTGAATCAGAAAGGTTCAAAGGTGGAGCTGGCAAAGGATCAACAGTGAATTGAATTGCTGAGTGTGCTGAATCGGTTGGCTTGGTGATTGCAGAAGCTTTCGACTGCTGCTCTGGTCTAGTACCCATCTTCGATTCAAATTCTAATGCCAAACTCATTGCATTGTACACAATTCTGGGCTTGTGGATCCGTACATCAGCCTTTAATTCTTCTTTCATCCCATTTAGAAACACCCCGAGAAGGCAATGATCAGGCCAATTGGAAACACGAGCGGATCTCTTGGCAAACTCTTGTCGGTACTCCTCAACAGTCCCTGTTTGTTTGATGTTGCGTAAATACTCATCTGGATTCCGGAACTCAGCAGTGCCGAAGTTCTTCTGCAAGGCATGGACTAATTCCTCCTAAAAAGTGACGGGTTGATCTGTTGACAGCCACAAATACAGGTCTAGAGCATATCCTTCGAGATGCATTGATGCTACATTGACCTTCTCATCATCCAAATACCGGAAATATTTCTCGGCCTTCAAGATCTAACAGCGAGGGTCGCCACCACTGAAAGCCGGGAACACGATTTTGGTGTGGGGTTGAGACTGATTATTGTAGCGCTAGGAAGATTCCCCCTCATTGAATTTTCCCTTCGAATTATCTCGCGATTTGAGGGCTGCAACATCGGTCTTCAAGGACTCCAAGGATTCCAGCTTAGCAGCGATTGCTGCCAATTGGGTGGTAATCAGATCAGGTGTGTTACCGCTGCTGTCTCCGGAACTGTTTCGAGTCTGCACCGTTCTGATTTCCCGGCAATGGAACCAATTGATAAGAACCGAACTAGTCGGCTATAGATTACTAATCAAACAAAGGATATACGATAGGGAAGTCATCTTCGAGATGGACTGATCTCCAAACATAAAACAGGAATTCAAATAATAATTTCTCTCTACCTAAACTAGAACAAAAGAACAGAATTATATAGACTAATTAAGCTAATAACTACCCACTAAGCTTGAAAATCAGGATCATCCCCCACCTCCAAGACCTGCACCCTTTTTCCCGCCATTCCAGATGGACTGGGTATGGACCGACCCAGCTTGACCCACTGGAATCGTATCAGATTCTCACTTAAACCCACTATATTTGTTAGTCGCTTTGATAGCTTGCACCAAAAAACACCGTTAAAGCAACATATTAGATTCTTTATCCGGTGATTGTCTTGTTAGCTTGCACCAGTTAAAGCAATAGATTTTGTATCCGGTGGTGGTCTTGATAACTTGCTAGTGGAAAGATGAAAGGATTGGAGTGTTTAGATTAGAAGGTGATAATGATTTATTTATAATTTAAGAAAGAATAAACCATGAAATTATTATTGGTATTGTTTTGTGTTATGGTTAGATTTGTTTGGAATCTATTGAAACAATTTATAGAGTCTGGAAGAATCTAATAAGAAAATTCATCCTACCAACCGTTAATGATCTGCATTTACGTGTTTAGTTGTTTTGTAGTCTGTGCGAAAAAACTGTTCTGTAGTGAACATATGCACCAGAGAAAAGCTGACTTATCATTTACACTTTGAGAGTTAATTTTTTAACAACTGCTTCCCGGGCTTTAGTATTGTGCAGATGCACACGGTTAGTGCCTCTTGTCACTGTTTTATGAAAATCGTGATCGAACATGGGTACATAACTTCTGGTTATATTTACTTATCTTTCTTTTGTTTATTGCTAAGCAAATTGGAGAAGTTTCATAATCCTCTCCGCACAAGGTGGTTAGATTTTTTGTGTGAAGTGTGAACTAGAGCTTTTACCTTTGATGCTGTGAATTAGAGCTTTTACCTTGGCACCTTTGATCTATTTGTTTTATTACATATTTTAAATCAATCAACTTCCATTCATTGTTCTTTTTTATATACAATTTTTGCTTATTTTTATACAGATTCCTCCGAGAACTATATATGAGGTTGGCCTTGATCGCATTATTCAAAGCATTGATGTATACCTGCAATGAGGAGGAGGTTTGCATTATAATTGTTTTATTTTAATTGTGTTTTTACGGTTGATGATTTGTTGCTTTACCAATTTGTACTTCACTCTGGCTAGTATGAACCGTTTATAGGGTAGGAGCAGATGACAAACCTGTGCACATGATGAAGAGGGTTTTGCATGAGCTTCTAAAGCTTCCTGGGATTGCAATAAACGTAAGTTTTCTATGGTTCTTTTATACATTGAACCCCAACCTATAATACTCACCTAGATTGATCTTAATCTTAAGGTACTTTGTTTTTTTAGAAAATCTGATTAAAGGAATGTGTCCCAACTCCTAAATATTAGACTATATTATTATTAGGATTTAGTGATGATTATTTTTAGGGTTGAGCCGACGGGCCCGTTTAGGTTTTTCGGGTTTCATTGTAAACTCTATATAATGTTACCAAACCTATAAATAATATAATGCAAACCTTAAAACCTAACTGGGCCTATGAGCTCATACTAATAACCCTAATAATATTGTCTAATACTAAATACTTATACCCTTTCAGTACTTCTTTTCTTGTTTCGAAAATTCTTTGATGTTTGCTGCTAATAGACTGTTGGCACCATGACCTGGTGATTTAAACAAATTGGGGTGATTTTGTGGCCAACCCAATGCCTGCTAAACATTCTGGTGATGCCCAGTTAAAGGTAAAAGTAGTGTTCGGTTTCACCTGAATTGTGGCGTCTTTCCCATTGAAGGGAAGGCCTTATCTGGGCTTCAATCCTGATAGAGATGCTCAAAATTTGGATCAATTGATCCTATTATAAAATCACATTAGGGTTTAGGGTTTTGGGGGGGGGGGTGTAGTTCTGAAAGTACAATATTTAGTAACTTTTGATCACTTTGTCATGTCTTCTTTTTAAGTTACTTTTTTTCATTTGATATAAAAAGGTAACCTGAGTTGACTCAATGGCCTCTACACATCCTCTTATGCCCGATTGAAGGTGAGTTTTATCCTTGTATAATAAGATGTATATTATTTATCTGAATGCCGTTCCCAAGTCTCTTTTTTTTCTAGTTTCGGGACATAACCAAGAAGATTCCATTCCGTTATTATGAACCAATCATGATCGCGGTTTCTTCAAATCACCTTTATTCTGCTCGTGCAGTGCTCTTAGTCAATCCATCTGTCTGTAGTGTTTTTTAATGTATACTTTTTTCTCATTAATCTTGTCAAGTGACAAAGAAACAAAGACAGGGACGCTTCTCAGTCAACGTGATCAACACACTTTGGTTCTTTATCACACACACACACACAGAAGAGAAGTTTTTGAATGAGTTACCAATTATTGTTTCATGCTCTTATCCTCACCGATTAGTTAGATTTTTGTGGTTTTTCCTTTACATGTTATGTTCTCTTTGTCCTTTATTTTCCCCTTATGCCATGCTGATATTAAAAAAAAACACATAATTTAGCTTTTACTGTAAGATAATGGTGTAGGACTGAAACAGTTGATGCTCTCTCTTTCATCATTACGAGAAATATACGCACAATACATTAAATAACTTCCGTAATCTACAAATGGAAACTAAACACATGAATCTCTATAACACAGCTAAGATATCCCTAACTTTCAGCAATCAAATGAATACAAAATATACACAAATATACTCGTTAATACACCCCTTCAGTCTGAGCAGGAGGTATGCGAATGCACAGACTAGAAACGGGAGAAGAGCTGCCGTTGAAGATCTTTTGTTGAAGATGTCAGCGGTTTGACAATCAGCAGGGATATGTAAGACACGAACAACACCAATTCTGACTTTTTCGCGCACGAAATGAATGTGAAGCTCTACATGTTTGGTTCTTTGGTGCTGAACTGGGTTTTTAGACAAATATACGGCTGAAATATTGTCACAAGTATACGATAGTAGCCTGCCGGGTTGGAAGTGAGATCTCTAGAAGTAGTTTTCGTACCCATGTTGTTTCGGCAACAACATTTTCTAACGCCCCTAAATTCAGCCTCAACAGAAGATCTGGATATGGTAGGCTGTCTTTTAGAGGACCATGGGACTAGATCGTTCTCGAGGAATACACAACAGCCAGAAGTGGATCGACGTGAGTCTGGGCAGACCCCCCCCCCCCAAGCGGCGTCAGAATAGACGATGAGCTTATGTGATCGGGAGGGGGAAATATGAAGACCGTGACTTGTGGTCCCTGTTAGATAACGAAGTACACGTTTCAAAAACTGAAAATGGGAGTCAATGGGTGCATGCATGAATAAGCATATTTGTTGCACAACATATTTTAGGTCCGGGCGAGTAAAAGTAGTATACTGCAGAGCTCCGGCTAGCTAGCGATATAATGTACCATCCGGCAACAAATTTCCACTTGTAGCACTTAATTTTGAGGATGTGTCAACCGGTGTGGTGCATGGTTTACAATCCGTCATGTTCGCTCGTGCTAAAATTTCCTTGGCATATTTGCTTTGAGAGAGGAATAACCCATCTTTATGTTTCAAGACCTTAATTCTGAGAAAGTGATGTAGATAGAGAGCGAACACCCGGAGGTGATCATACGTGGGTTGTTTGAGATAGAGAGCGAATGTGGGGTTTTAGTAGTTAAGTACCGAGGTTGGTAGGATATTATGAAGATAACAGGCGGTATGTAACGCTTTTACCCATAAAGTCGGAGGTAATGAAGCATGGGTGAGGACTGAGGAGGCTAAACATTATTTCATTCAAACGATGAATCATTCGTTCGGTCTTTCCATTTTGTTGAGAAGTTTGAGGACAAGAGAAACGGAATTGAAAGCCATTTATTGAAGGTTTTCGATTTAAATTTAAGTGGGAAAACCCATGTGTATTAGTTGTAATCATCTACTAGCACCATGTTATATCTATACCCTGTTTTGCTTGTGATAGGGTAGGTCCACGAATCGTAATGGACAATATCAAATGTAATATAGTTGTAGATTGAGACACACAAAAGGGTAATCGTTTGTGCTTTGAAAGTTGACTTGAATTGCAAACTAGATTCTTAGCACGTTTATTACAAGGAATTGATTTATTGGAAACAAGATGATTAAACCCTGCAATCCCTGGATGGCCTAACTGTGAAGTTCTCCTCTCATCCACAGCCAATACGCCCAAAACGAGTTGGTGATATTAGAGACCAGACATTCCTTATGAACCAGGAATCTCTCTTGTCCACGGCCAATGTGGGATTTATATAGGGTGTCACAAATTGATTTATTGGAAACAAGATGGTTAAACCCTGCAATCCCTGGATGGCCTAAACAATCATACCAAGGATCTTGAGCGGTGGTAGTGAGAGCAGTTGGAACCGTTGGAGTGGACTCTGGGTATGTGGCAGGGTAAAGATGGCTTGAACTATTGTGGCGAGTTACAATCTTGCCAGTCTTGGGTTCCTTCACAAAAAAACCATTAGGGTCAAATTCAACGGAAACATGATTATCGATAGTAAATTTTCTTTCGGAAGTCACATTCTTGATAACATTTAGGGTGTAGAGAATATTCTTTAGGTGAAGGTCACGAGTAGTGGTAGTTGGAAGGGTTGAGTTTCCTGATCCATAAACTGGAATGCGCATGCCGTTACCTACAAAAATCGCACGTGTAGAACATGATAATAACGGGGAATTGATTATACCTACGTCGCCGGTGAGATGATCACATGCACCCGAGTCCATATACTATTGGTTATCCCCATTATCCATTGTCATTGCCCGGAGAGCTTCACCTAGTTGAGTTGGTTCCAACGGGTCAACCGAAGCCTCACGGGCCTCATTATCCACGGTAGCGTGTTGTGTGGGCTGTTTAGAACCTGTTTGGGCTGAGGGGGTGCACGCCAGGGCTGGGCCCAACCGGCTTGGGTTAGGAAGGAACAAGGTGGAGGTGTCTAGTAGGCACGGACGTGGCCCGACCGGCCTGTAGGAGTATGGGTTGTGCGGTGGCTGATTGGCATGAGGAGAGTAATGAGCACGACCACAAGAATGAGTTAGGGCAGGGGCTCGGCGGTTGCTGGTGACAGGCTTGTTAGTACCACAGTGCCGATTGCCCTGAGTTTGGTTAGAGGGCTGATTTGGTGAGACTGCTGCCGAGGGTGAGAGACTATCACGAGTGGCTTTTCTCTGACTCTCGAGTTGCAGCATGTTACAGTCAGATTCCTAGGCGGGAAGATTCGGATTGATGAGGGCTCCGATAGTGTCGAACTCAGCCGGTAAACCATGGATAAGTTGTAAGACTAATCTCTTCTCATTGACGGGACAATCAACATCATTCAACTGATTTCCAAGATCATGAAGTTTTTGACAGCAAGACTCGAGTGAGGGCATGGACTTGAGGGTAAGGTTATTAAATTCATGCTCGAGAGCAGCCGCTCGCGAGCCCTTGTTATTCAAAAAATGGTTTTGAGTCGGTTCCAAGCGGCAAGAGCAGTGGAATCGGACTGGAGCACACGTACCAGATATTCGTCAGACAATGTCTCGTAGATCCATTGTAAGACGACCGCATCAAGTTCAAACCAAGACTTGTAAGCCGGATCTGTTTTTGCTAGTAGTTGGGGGGGGGGGGGTTTCCCTCAGTGTGAGCCATGACTTTGCAGCCTTGTGCGTGCAACCGGAACGATTTGACCCAGGCCGAATACATGAACTTGGTTCCGTCTAGAATCCTGACTTTGCGCTGAATGTCTGTGACAGTATAAGCAGGATGAAGAGCCTTGGCCAGTGTTGGGACTGCAGGTTGGTCATTGGTCGGAGGTGCGTTGGATTCAGCCATCAGACTGGGTTGCAGAAGGCAGAAAGCAGAAAGAAAGGGCTGCAAAATTGAATGGTTTGGCTAGGTTTGTGTTTGGTCTCTTGATACCATGTAAGATAATGGCATAGGACTGAAACAGTCGTTGCCCTCTCATTCATCATTCCCAGAAATATATACACAATATCTACACACTTATGAGGTTGATTGGCCATAGTGATGTAATTTTGTTGCGTCAAATTAGGGTAGTTTAACTATAGTTCCTTATGTTGCAAGATTGTCCCTTTTTCGCAGACATTTCAAATGCTTCTCATGCTGTGAACTAGAGCTTTTACCTTGGCACCTTTGATCTATTTGTTTTATTACATATTTTAAATCAATCAACTTCCACTCATTGTTTTTCTTTATTTACAATTCTTACTTATTTTTGTGCAGATTCCTCCGAGAACTATATATGAGGTTGGCCTTGATCGCATTATTCAAAGCATTGATGTATACGTGCAATTAGGAGGAGGTTTGCATTATAATTGTTTTGTTTTAATTGTGTTTTTACGGTTGATGATTTGTTGAATTACCAATTTGTACTTCACTCAGGCTAGTATGAACCATTTATAGAGTAGGAGCAGATGACAAACCTGTGCACATGATGAAGAGGGTTTTGCATGAGCTTTTAAAGCTTCGTGGGATTGGAATAAAACGTAAGTTTTCTATGGTTCTTTTATACATTGAATCCCAACCTATAATACTCACCTACATTGATCTTAATCTTAAGGTACTTTGTGTTTTAGAAAATCTGATTAAAGGAATGTGTCCCAACTCCTAAATACTTATACCCTTTCAATACTTCTTTTCTTGTTTTGAAAATGATTTGATGTTCACTACTAATATACTATTGACACCAGGACCTGGTAATTTAAACAAATTGGGGCGATTCTGTGGCCAACCCTATCTGGGCTTCAAGCTCGATAGAGATGCTCAAAATTTGGATCAATTGATCCTATTCAAGAATATATCAAATTACACAAATAACTTTTGGGGTTTCACTTAAAAAACTTATAGTCTAGATAATGCGAATTGTTCTATAAACTTTTGTTTTGAAAGATCATATCATTTATGTAAATATCTACTTTTTACCATATAAAATTATTTTTGTTTTGGTGTTTTGGGTGGGGGGGGGGGGGAGGGGGTATGTTCTAAAAGTATAATTTTTAGTCACTTTTGATCACTTTGTCATGACTACTTTTTAAGTTATCTTTTATTTATTTATTTTCATTTTATATAAAAAGGTAATGAGTTGACCCAATGGGCTGTACACATTCTCTTTATGCCCAATTGAAGGTGAGTTTTTATCCTTGTCATATAATGTTGCTTTTAGATTGATAATATTAGCTTAAAATTCTCATGAATAAAATTCGTAGTTGCGAAATGCTTTTTTTTGTTAGGCTGACCAATCAGGAACAATAGTTGATATTATTGCTGAGGATGGGAAGCCAGTGAGCTTGGATACGGTATATATCTCTCTCTCTCTAGATATATAATGTGTGTGTGTGTGTGTGCGTGTTACAAGAGATAATTATGTTCTGATTTGAACCAAAACACTATATTTATTTGCAGCCTTTATTTGTTATTGAGCCATAAGGAGGAACATTATGAAGTTATGTGATGAGTGCATAGATAAAGTCTTGTGGCAAACGTTTCTCTTCTTTTTTTTTTTTCAAAATATTTAGCACTTGTCAAGAACTTTTGTGTCCAAACAATATTTTGTTTCACTAATATACAATTTTTCCATCATAATTACTTATGATGTTATAGATATTGAAGTAATATATTGTCCATCATATATACCTGTAAAATATGTATGCTTTATTTATGGAGGCATTTTCAATACTTGAGAGGTTTATAGGATCAGTATGTGCTTTATTAAGGTAGTGCTCGAAAGTCAACACTTATAACTACTTATGATGTTATAGGAGTTTATTGTACTTTCACCTAGTTATTGACTTGAAGCAGGAAGTTTTTCATCTCAAGCACCAACAAGTCTACTGATGCCTCCACTGTACTTCTTACAAAAATTGATAAATTTGGTGGACATTACATAATACATAAAATTTAAACATAAGAGTTTATCATCTGCACTATCTCTGTATTATCTAGGCCAGCTTTTAGCCAGTAGTTGGATCCTTATGTTTATTTTTTCTTTACAGTTTTTGTTATTTTTTCCTTCTTTCTTTCCACCTTATGCCATGCTGCTGATATTAAAAACACATGATTTGGTTTTGAATTGGTTTTATTTTCATTATGATAAGTTTTATTTGTGGTTAGACATCTCGTGACGCACTTGGACGGGTAAATGGCTTATTCTGTTATATAATTTTTGTTACATCAAATATGACAGTCTAAGTAGAGTATCTAATGTTGCAAGATTGCCCCCTTTTTTGTAGAATATTTCAAAGTGAATGTTTGCTCATGCTGTCAATTGGAGGGAAAAGTTGAAAGTCTAGTGACAAAGCTTTTACTTTAGCATTTAGAATAAAGGGTTCCATGGATGGATGACAAGGGTAAGAATATTCGCTATTTTGCTTTATTTTAATGCGGATTTTTCAAAGTAAAATATCAAAGTGACCTTGATTGCATCCTTTAAAGCATTCATGATAAATGCAACAACTTGGGTGGAAGAAATCTGGAGTAGGTTTGCATTATGATTGTTATATTTACATTGCTTTTTATAGATTTGCTGATTTGTTTATCACTAATATATAATTGACTTTTGCTATTATGAACGAATTGTAGAGCAGATGGCAAGCCTTTGCGCATAGTGATGATTGTGCTACATGAGCTTGTAAAGCTTCGTTGGACACGTTCGTGAGACATGGAACCTCAACCTATAATAAGCCTACATCGATCAGAGCTCTCAGCAATTTATGTGTTTCTGAAGGTGGTTCTCTATGAGCAGAGCATTGGTGATCATTCTTGACAGGTTATGTAGTCTTTCTCTTCTATCTATTTTATTAGTATTAATGAGTTGTGTTTTGCATCTAGTGTGTTTTATGTTTACTTTGTTAGGTAGGATCAGCTTAGGTTAAATGCATGCATGTTCGAATTTTGTTTCTTGATCTATGTCTTTTGTTGGTAATGATTTTGATGGTTATGCATGATTGAAGTTAATTTTAATGATGTCCCTTGAATTAGAGTTGAAACTTTATAGGAAATGATAAGAAGTTGATATGTTAATACTTATACATTCGTTGGATCTTTGAGGAGGAAAATGCAAAAGATTTTTGATGTGTTGGTAGGCTCAACCCAAAGAAAGAACCCTAATGCCTTCGTGTAAATTAACTAATATATGGATGTGTGTTTAGATTCCCATCTTAATATACATGGTTTAAGAAACCGAGTCTCGACAAGATAGGTTGCAAGTCAGCATTCCCTTTCACACACACCAAGCTGCTTCTGGTTTTGCAATCAAAGTAAAAATAAAAGTAGTGAAAAAATAATCCTTATGCTAGTATTAAGCACGAATGGCTATATATAAAAAAGAGAAAAATCACTACGGTTATTGAGGATCAGAAAATCAAAATAGGGCGTTTAAGACCCGAAAATCATCAAATATGATCCTCATAACATTAAGGTACCTTAAAATACTCACCATGTCATTATGCTGGTATTAAGCATGAATGGATATAAATATATGAAAAAAAGAAAAAAATACGTGCGGTTATTGAGGATGAGAAAATAAAAAATAGGGCGTCTAAGACCCGAAAATCATTAATATGATCCTCATAACTTTAAGGTACCTTAAATACTCACTGTGTCATTATGCTGGTATTAAGCATGAATGTATATATATATAAGAAAAAAATCACTGCGGTTATTGAGGATCAGAAAATCGAAAATAGGGCGTTTAAGACCCGAAAATCATAAATATGATCCTCATAACCATAAGGTACCTTAAATACCCATTGTGTCATTATTAGAGGTGCATGGCCAAGTCAAGTTATGGTTTTGTGAGTCCTTAAAAAACCTCGAGGTTGGGTAGGTTTTTAATGTGTATGTTAAGTGTGGGGAAAATTAAACCATCATGGTTAATATAAATTAAAATCACGAGCACAAGGCATTAGTTGAGACTGAAAGGGGTATGGGTTTAAGAAGGGCAATATAGCAACAATCAAGGTTAGAGCATAAGTACTTTTCCTTAGTGAAATGAGGTGTGAGAAAGGTTAACACGTTCTTTATGATCCATTAAATTTCTTTTTCAGATCGAAAAAGTATTAAGTTGGGGAATGTGATCGTGTGTGATTTAATGCATGTTTTAGGCATGAGTATTGATGGATAGGAAGTAGTTTAAAGCTCATGTGCACAAAAAAGAACCAACTAAAGTTATGCATGAAAGATTGGACTTGATTTGGACAAGAAAGAAATGGTGTGATTGTGTAATGTTTGATTTGATTAACATATGTTATTATGAATCATGTTTGTGTGATAATCATTGTCTTACTTAAACACAAGTTTGTGTAGATGAGATTCTATCTTGAGGCATGAAGTGATTGCTCTTTTATTAATTAAAGTAACTATTCTATTGTTATCTAGTTTAATTGTTTTATTTTAATTGCTTTTTTTAGGGTTGCTGACTTGTTGCATTACGAATTTGTACTTCACTCATTCTTGCAAACTAGGGTGATAGATTATATTTGTTGGTGGCTTGTAAGCACACATACACACATAATGTTCTGGACAAAAGAAGATTGTTAATGCCATAAGATTCTCACTCGAAGACCGTTAAAGCAATAGATTTTGTATCTCGTGGTGGCCGATCTTGCTAATAGATGAAAGGATTGGAGAGTTCAGATTGGAAGGTGATAATGGTTTATTAATTATTTTATTAAAGAATAAACCATCAATTATTCTTGACATTGTTGTCTATTATGGTCAGATTTGTTTGGAATCTATTGAAGCAGTTTATAGAATCATGGAAGAAGCTAATAAGCGTACTCATCCTACCAACTGGTAACAATTTGCATTTACGATTTTCATTGTTTTGTTTTCTGTTTGAAAAAGAAAAAAAGCTGTTTGGTAGTGAACATATGCACCAGAGAACACCTAACTTATCTCTTACATTTTGACAGTTGAGTTTTTGCAACTCCTTTCCGGGCTTTGGTATTGTGAGGCCTTTGGAGAAGTCACCGGAGAAACTTGATGATGTTGGGCCAAAAAAGCTCTCTGGTGTTTCTGGAGGTGGTGTGCCAACCGTGTCAGGCTCCGGTTTCAGAATTCTTAGTTTTGATCTTTACATAAAGGTGATTTATCTATATGTGGGAGTTGCCTTATATCTGTGCACTTGTCCGATTATCTGTATCATCTGCCCAGGTTTGTTTCTTTTATAATTTCTTTAATTAACATGTGTTGTTACAAGCCTACAACTAATTAGTATTATTTTCAACTTAATTATCTTATGAATTTATCTATCTAATGTGTTGATAGTAGTGTGAAGGGACAACAAGAAGCATGCTTAGCGAGAAGGATCATATACCGACTACTTTGAGTTTCACCAATATTCGGACTTATTCTTCTTGATCTTTGAAGTATTTTCATCCCAACTCTTGGTGTTGATATTAGTTTTCTCTCATAACGATTTAAACCTGCTAATAATAATGTAGGTTCTGTGAAGATGGTGTTGGCAAGAAAGCAGATGAACGAAGTAAACCAAAGATGTTGAGGTGAGTTCCTTGCGCCAAACACACACACATACATGCTATATAAATGAACATTTCTACTACATAAGTTTGCCCTCATCACTATTCTTCTTTTATTTCAAAATTATTAGACATTGGCTGTAATAAGAACATTGATCTTTTTAGAGTCAGTAATCTATTTTTGAGAGCTATTCTTATTTTTTGTGCACTTGTACCATCGTGAGTATTATCTGCCTAGGCTTGTTACTTTTATCATTACTTCAATTACACATGTCGCTAAAACTATTTAGCATTATTCTCAATTTGATTATTGTCTAAATTTATGTATTCTAGTGTATTGATAGTAGTGGGAACTGGGAAGGACAATACAACCGTGCTTAACGGGAAGAATCGCCTACTGTGACTTTCACCAATTTCTGACTCATTCTTTTTTCTTTCATCTTTGAATTATATTAATCCCAACTCTTTGTATTGAATGTTGATATTAGTTTTCTCTTATAACTATTTAAACCTGCTGCTAGTCATGTGATCCTGCAAAGGCAGTTATTGGCAAGAAAGCAAATGAACCAAGAAAAGCAAAAAAGTTGAACCTAAAGATGTTGAGGTGAGTTCCTTGCACCAAACACACACCCATACATGCATATATAAATAAACCTTTCTTCTATATTAGTTTTCTCTCATCACTAATTCACTATTCCTTTTTATTTAAAAAATTATTAGACTTTGGCTACTGCAAGAATGTCAACACCAACTGACTTGGTGGCAGTTAAACTTGGTAATGGAAATTGTATTGTGTATTTTCAAAAGTGTACAAGATGACATCTATATAGAGTACAATCAGCTAAATATAGTAAACTGTAATCACACAATTATAGCCTAAACACAATCCTTGACATATATAAACACAATTATTGTCTAACATTCCCCCTCAAGCTAAGGCCGGGGAGCGACCTGTAGCTTGGCTCTGAGAAGTTCGAATCATTGAGAGGATAGAGGCTTTGTAAACACATCTGCAATTTGATCATCTGTCTTTAGGAATTGTATTAAGAGCCTTTTTTGAGCAACTTTTTCCCTGACGAAATGAAAGTCTATCTCCACATGTTTTGTGCGACTGGATTGGCTGAGAGATAGGTGGCCCCTAGATTGTCACACTATAAGATAGGAGCTGATGTCATAGATGTGTGAAGTTCCTTTAGAAGCGCTTCAAGCCATGATAACTCAGCAACAGTATCTGCTAGAGCTTTGTATTCCGCCTCTGTTGATGACCGAGAGACAGTGCGTTGTTTACGAGCACGCCATGAAATGAGATTAGATCCAAGGTAGATAGCATATCCCCCGGTGGATCGACGGTCATCAAGAGATCCAGCCCAGTCTGCATCAGAGAAGGCTGTGAGAGAGTGACTTTGGGCATCTGTATAAGCATGAATCACAGAGGCCGAATTTTGTCTAATCAGCAAGCCATAGTGTGAGGTTCCTTGTAAATACAGAAGAATTCTTTTGACCGCAGACCAATGATTCTCTGTTGGTGAGTGCATAAATTGACACACTTTGTTAACCGCAAAGGTAATGTTAGGTCTCGTAAGAGTTAAGTACTGTAGGGCTCCGACTATTTGTCTAAATTTGACCGGATCATCAAACGGTGAGCTGTCGCCAAGAGCTAAGTTTGAGTTGGTATTCGTGAGGAAACCGGTTTTGATTGAGAGAAACCTGCTTTTTGGATGACATCCTTCGTATATTTTTGTTGTGAAAGAACCAAATCATTGGCCTTGTGAAGAACCTCGATGCCTAGAAAGTATGACAGCCGACCCATGTCTTTGAGCGCAAATGAGCTGCTAAGCTGCTGAATGGTATGATTAATCAACCGAGGATCATTGCCGGTGAGGATGATGTCGTCGACATAAACAAGCATATACATCAATGAACCGTTATGTGAGTAAATAAAGAGAGAAGGATCAGTTTTAGATCCTTGAAACCCGAGTTGACATAAAGCTTGCGGAAGGCGGTTGAACCAAGCCCTTGGAGCTTGTTTGAGTCCATAGAGGAACTTGTGAAGTAGACACACATGATTTGCCTTAACGGGATCAACAAAGCCCGGTGGTTGGCGTAAATAACTAGTTTCCTTAAGATCCCCATGGAGGAATGCATTCTGCACATCCAGCTGTCTAAGTTGCCATTGCCTTGTCACGGCAAGGGAGAGAACCACACGAATGGTGATGGCTTTTACCACCGGGCTGAATGTCTCATGATAATCAATTCCTGGTTGTTGATGGGATCCTTTGGCTACCAGACGAGCCGTGTAGCGTCTAATAGTGCCTTGTTCATCACTTTTTAACCTGTACACCCACTTACAATCAACAACATTAGCATTAGGAACAGGTGGTACTAAAGTCCATGTGCCGTTTCTGGTTAAGGCTTTAAACTCGTCGGCCATGGCAGTACTCCAGTGAGGACTTTTGTTGGCAATAGCAAAAGAGGGTGGTTCGGTTGTGGGAGGTTGTGGGGAGGTGTGAAAGGCAGTGGCATTGTAGGGAGTTCTTTGTTTTGGATTTGGCCGAAGGTTTGCAGGTCATGGACGAGGTGGTTGATTGTCATTTGATACGGTTTGTTGAGGTGGACGTCGTCTACTGTAAGTGTATTGGAGAGGTGGTTGAGGTATATTGGGGGTTGGTAGGGAGTTTGAGGAAGGGTCACTGGGCTGTTGAGAATTAAGTGAACTGGGCGGTGGGCTGGTGGCTTGAGTTGGGTTGGTTGTTGGGCTGTTGGTTTGATTTGGTGGATTGGCTGCGGAAGCTGTAGGGCTTGTGAAGCTGCTGGGCTGTTAGTTATTAGATGAAGTTGTTGGGCTGTTGGCTGGTGATGCTGGTGGGCTGGTGGATTGATCTTGGGTTGTAGGTGGTGGATTTGGTGTGTGGTGGGGTGGAGATGGATAGGAAGAGAAGTATGGATCAGGAGTGGATGGGGTTGATGGGGAGGAGGACAATTGTTGAAAAGGGAAATATGTCTCATGAAACCGCACATGCCGAGCCACATAAATACGGTTAGTGACAGGGTCGAGACAGTGATATCCGTGATGAGAGGAGCTGTACCCTAAGAAGACACATGGTAGGGAGCGGAAATCCATCTTGTGTGGATTATATGGGCGGAGGTGCGGAAAGCATTGGCATCCGAAGACGCGAAGAAATAATAGATCTGGTTTACGTTTGAAAAGATGTTCGAATGGAGAAATATTTGAAGACACTCTAGAGGGCATGCGGTTTATCAAGTACGTGGCCATGTTAAAGGCAAAATTCCAAAACTGCTTTGGAACACCCGATCGTGCTAGAAGAGTGAGACCACTCTCAACAACGTGACGGTGTCGTCTCTCAACAAAACCATTTTGTTCACTAGTATGAGGGCACGAATGACGATGTATGATCCCCAGATTTGCGAAAAAAGAAGATAAGCTTCGAAACTCTCCCCCGCCATCTGTTTGAACAGCTTTGAGTGGTGTTTGAAATTGTCTTTCCGCCATTTTGTGGAATTGTTTGAAGGTAATCAATACATCAGATTTTTGTTTGAGGGGAAATAGCCACATATATCTAGTAAAATGATCCACACAAAGCAAAAAATAACGATGACCATAGATGGAAGAAATAGGGGCTGGACCCCAAACATCACAAAATACTAATTCTAATGCGCGAGTGCTTTTATGATTTGAAGTAGATAAATGCATTTTTGAGGATTTTCCCATAGGGCAGGAATTACAAAAGGAAAAAACTGAATTTAATGTAACAGGAAGATTATTGCTTGAAATCATAGACTTTAAGAGCTGCGAGTGAGGATGTCCAAGTCTTTGATGCCAAGTTGTGGGAGATGCTCGAACGGTTGAAAAGGCAACATTGGAAACATGATGGAACTTTGGTAGTTGAAAGGAGTAGAGGCCGTCTTTACTTGCCCGTGAGGAGGATATTGCGGGTAACCGTATCCTTCACACAAAAGAAAGTAGAGTGAAATTCAAAAAACACATTATTGTCTTGACAGAAACGTTGTACAGAAAGAAGGTTACGTTTGATTTGTGGAACATGTAGAATTTTGTAAAGTGAAAGGTTTTGTCTTGGGAAGTAAATTTGGTGGATGCAATATGAAGAATGGGTAAACTTTTGCCATTACCAACAATGAGTGTATCCTTACCATGATACGGCTCGGATTCGTCAAACCATAGAGATCCGGCGACACGTGACTGCTTGCACCTGTGTCCGGCAGCCATGATGAGGATGCTTGTGAGCGTTGGTCAACAAAGTTGGCTTGAGGAGGCTGCCTTGGTTGACGGATTGTTGTTGGGTCACGGTTAGGACATTGTGAGGGAATATGTCCAATACCACACCTGTTACAAGAACCGTAGACTGTATTTTGATTAGATGCCCATGGAAATCTAGAGTTTGTACCTGAGGTAGGGACGGCTTGACGGGTGTTCTGATTGTTGTTGTAGCGTGTACGAACACGTCGATTGTACGAACCACGGGTCGGTGCTCCGCGGTTAGCATAAAGGGCCTGACTTTGCTGTTGTGCAGGTTGAACAGTGAGACCTAATTGGGTCAGCAGCTGTTGAAGGGAGTGAACTGTTTCTGGTGGAAGTTGGTGACTTGGGGAATCGCGGTTGCTGGTAGCCATGAAGGCCTGGGTAGTAGGTGCAATGGGATCAGCCTTTCTTACCATGTATTCATGATCAGCAAGTAGGCTGGGAAGTTCCAATAGAGTAACAGAAGGTTGTCTTGAGATGAGGGTAGGCTTCAAGGAGTTGTATTCTTCCCGAAGACCAGAAATGGCTAACGTAATGACATCTTTTTCTTTCATAGGCTCCCCAATGTTGAGGAGAGCATCCGAGTACTGTTGAACATGTGTGAGGTAATCAGCGGACGTTTCTTCCGGCTTCATCTCGACCTTCAGCAGTTGGGTTTTGAGGGTATATTCGTGTGAAGATGTGTGAGGTGCATAAGCACGTTCCAATGATGTTGCCACGTTTATTATTTGTCAAAAAAAATATCAGGTTCACCCATGAGATCTACCCATCCGCCCAATGATGTTGCCACGTTTTTCCTCACACTCTCTCTCAATATCCACTCGGCTCATTCCTAAGCTAATAAGCTTATTCATCCTAACTTATCTTTTACACTTTGAGAGTTGAATTTCTAGCAACTCCTTTTTGGGCTTTGGTATGCTGAGGCCTTTGGAGAAGTGATGGAGAAACCTGATGATGTTTGGTGGAAATAGCTCCGAGAAAAGACTGGTTCATCTAGAGTTGGTCACCAACCGTGCTAGCTCAAGTTTCAAAATGCTTATTTTTGTTCTTTACATAAGGGCCACTCATATAGTCATGAGAGTTACCCTTTATCTTTTGTGCAGTTCAAGCGTCAGGCACAACTATATCGCCCAGGTCCTTTTTTTATCATTTCTCCGGTTCATATGTGTTGCTAAAACTATTAATATGTCAATTCAGATGGTCAGTGCTTCTTATCTCTATTGTACAAAAATTGTGATCTAACTTCGGTATATAACTCTTAGTCATATTTAGGTTTCTTTCATCAATACAAATCTGATACTGCTGAACAAGTTGGAGAAGTTTCACAATCTGTATAGGTGCATCCAGACCAGGTGTTTTAGCAGGTAGTTAGATCCTTTTGTTTATTTTTTCTTTAATACTTCTGTTCTCTTAGTACTTCTGTTTTTTTCCCTTATGCCATTCTGATATGAGAAAACACATGCCCTTCCGCACCTTTGATCAATTTAATTTTTGATGATTTACTTATAAATTAACTTCCATTCTTTGGTCTTTCCTATTTACCATTTTTGCTTATTTTGATGCAGATTCCTCAAAATATCATCTGCCTATGTTTGTTTGTTTTATCATTTCTTTAGTTAACATGTGTTGCTAAAACAATTTAGCATTATTCTTAACTTAATTTTTTTCCTGAAGTTAGTTATTTCTAATGTGGTTGATACTAGTAGGAAGGACATCAATCATGCTTAGCGGGAAGAATCCTAAACCTGCTACTGTGAGTTTCACCAATATTCCGTCGCATTTTTTTTTTCATGTTTGAAATATATTGATCCCTATTTGGGTGTTGATATTAGTTTTCTCTCATCTCTATTATAAGGTAGGACCTGCAAAGACGGTTGTTGTCAAGAAAGTAGATGAACCTATCAAACGGGAAAAGCTTGACTTGAAGATGTTGAGGTGAGTTCCTCGCACCACACACCTACACACATGTACGCTCATATTTAAATAAACATTCCTTCTATATTAGTTTTCTCTCATCATTATGCAGTTTTTGTTTAAGAAATTATCAGCATCTGCAAGAACGTTGGCACCAACTGATCAGGGGCCAAACACATTCGGGAGATTCGACGACGAGTAAGCCAATACGCATTCTCACATGCCCAACTGAAGGTCCTACCTTATTATCTATAAAAATATATGGATATGTGTTTAGCTTCCCATCTTAATATACATGGTTTAAGAAACCGAGTCTCGACAAGATAGGTTGCAAGTCAGCATTCCCTTTCACACACACCAAGCTGCTTCTTGTTTTGCAATCAAAATAAAAATAAAAGTAGTGAAAAAATAATCCTTATGCTGGTATTAAGCACGAATGGCTATATATAAAAGAGAGAAAAATCACTACGGTTATTGAGGATCAGAAAATCAAAATAGGGCGTTTAAGACCCGAAAATCATCAATATGATCCTCATAACATTAAGGTACCTTAAAATACTCACCGTGTCATTATGCTAGTATTAAGCATGAATGGATATAAATATATAAAAAAAAAGAAAAAAATCCGTGCGGTTATTGAGGATCAGAAAATAAAAAATAGGGCGTCTAAGAGAAAATCATCAATATGATCCTCATAACTTTAAGGTACCTTAAATACTCACTGTGTCATTATGCTGGTATTAAGCATGAATGTATATATATATATAAGAAAAAATCACTGTGGTTATTGAGGATCAGAAAATCGAAAATAGGGCGTTTAAGACCCGAAAATCATAAATATGATCCTCATAACCATAAGGTACCTTAATTACCCATTGTGTCATTATTAGTGGTGCATGGCCAAGTCAAGTTAGGGTTTTGTGAGTCCTTAAAAAACCTCGAGGTTGGGTAGGTTTTTACTATGTATGTTAAGTGTGGGGAAAATTAAACCATCAGGGTTTATATAAATTAAAATCACGAGCACAAGGCATTAGTTGAGACTGAAAGGGGTATGGGTTTAAGAAGGGCAATATAGCAACAATCAAGGTTAGAGCATTAGTACTTTTCCTTAGTGAAATGAGGTGTGAGAAAGGTTAACACGTTCTTTATGATCCATTAAATTTCTTTTTGAGATCGAAAAAGTATTAAGTTGGGGAATGTGATCTTGTGTGATTTAATGCATGTTTTAGGCATGAGTATTGATGGATAGGAAGTAGTTTAAAGCTCATGTGCACAAAAAAGAACCAACTAAAGTTATGCATGAAAGATTGGACTTGATTTGGACAACAAGAGAAATGGTGTGATTGTGTAATGTTTGATTTGATTAACATATGTTATTATGAATCATGTTTGTGTGATAATCATTGTCTTACTTAAACACAAGTTTGTGTAGGTGAGATTCTATCTTGAGGCATGAAGTGATTGCTCTTTTATTAATTAAAGTAACTATTCTATTGTTATCTAGTTTAATTGTTTTATTTTAATTGCTTTTTTAGGGTTGCTGACTTGTTGCATTACGAATTTGTACTTCACTCATTCTTGCAAACTAGGGTGATAGATTATATTCGTTGGTGGCTTGTAAGCACACATACACACATAATGTTCTGGACAAAAGAAGATTGTTAATGCCATAAGATTCTCACTCGAAGACCGTTAAAGCAATAGATTTTGTATCTCATGGTGGCCGATCTTGATAATAGATGAAAGGATTGGAGAGTTCAGATTGGAAGGTGATAATGGTTTATTAATTATTTTTTAAAGAATAAACCATCAATTATTCTTGACATTGTTGTCTATTATGGTCAGATTTGTTTGGAATCTATTGAAGCAGTTTATAGAATCATGGAAGAAGCTAATAAGCGTACTCATCCTACCAACCGGTAACAATTTGCATTTACGATTTTCATTGTTTTGTAGTCTGTTTGAAAAAGAAAAAAAGCTGTTTGGTAGTGAACATATGCACCAGAGAACACCTAACTTATCTTTTACATTTTAAGAGTTGAGTTTTTGCAACTCCTTTCTGGGCTTTGGTATTGTGAGGCCTTTGGAGAAGTCACCGGAGAAACTTGATGATGTTGGGCCAAAAAAGCTCTCTGGTATTTCTGGAGGTGGTGTGCCAACCGTGTCAGGCTCCGGTTTCAGAATTCTTAGTTTTGATCTATATGTGGGAGTTGCCTTATATCTGTGCACTTGTCCAATTATCAGTATAATTAACATAAAGGAGATGTCCAGGTTTGTTTCATTTATAATTTCTTTAATTAACATGTGTTGCTAGAAGCCTACAACTATTTAGTATTATTTTCAACTTAATTATCTTATGAATTTATCTATCTAATGTGTTGATAGTAGTGTGAAGGGACAACAACAAGCATGCTTAGCGAGAAGGATCATATACCGGCTACTTTGAGTTTCACCAATATTCGGACTTTTCTTCTTTCCTTGATCTTTGAAGTATTTTCATACCAACTCTTGGTGTTGATATTAGTTTTCTCTCATAACGATTTAAACCTGCTAATAATAATGTAGGTTCTGTGAAGATGTGTTGGCAAGAAAGCAGATGAACGAAGTAAACCAAAGATGTTGAGGTGAGTTCCTTGCGCCAAACACGCACACATACATGCTATATAAATGAACATTTCTACTATATAAGTTTGCTCTCATCACTATTCTTCTTTTATTTCAAAATTATTAGACATTGGCTGCAATAAGAACGTTGATCTTTTTAGAGTCAGTAATCTATTTTTGAGAGCTATTCTTATTTTTTGTGCACTTGTACCATCGTGAGTATTATCTGCCTAGGTTTGTTACTTTTATCATTACTTCAATTACACATGTTGCTAAAACTATTTAGCATTATTCTCAATTTGAATATTGTCTGAATTTATTTATTCTAGTGTATTGATAGTAGTGGGAACTCGGAAGGACAATACAACCGTGCTTAACGAGAAGAATCGCCTACTGTGACTTTCACCAATTTCTGACTCGTTCTTTTTCTTTCATCTTGAGTTATATTAATCCCAACTCTTTGTGTTGAATGTTGATATTAGTTTTCTCTTATAACTTTTTAAACCTGCTGCTAGTCATGTAGATCCTGCAAAGGCAGTTGTTGGCAAGAAAGCAAATGAACCAAGAAAACCATAAAAGTTGAACCTAAAGATCTTGAGGTGAGTTCCTTGCACCAAACACACACCCATACATGCATATATAAATAAACCTTTCTTCTATATTAGTTTTCTCTCATCACTAATTCACTATTCCTTTTTATTTAAAAAATTATTAGACTTTGGCTGCTGCAAGAATGTCAACACCAACTGACTTGGTGGCCAAATACATGGGGGCGATTCGACGACTAATAACCCAATATCTGCTACGCATTTTCACATGCCCAATTGAAGGTGCGTTTATTATTTGTCAAAAAAATTATCAGGTTCACCCCATGAGATCTACCTATCCGCCCAATGATGTTGCCACGTTTTTCCTCACACTCTCTCTCAATATCAACTCGGCTCATTCCTAAGCTAATAAGCTTATTCATCCTAACTTATCTTTTACACTTTGAGAGTTGAACTTCTAGCAACTCCTTTTTGGGCTTTGGTATGCTGCGGCCTTTGGAGAAGTGATGGAGAAACCTCATGATGTTTGGTGGAAATAGCTCCGAGAAAAGACTGGTTCATCTAGAGTTGGTCACCAACCGTGCTAGCTCAGGTTTCAAAATGCTTATTTTTTGTTCTTTACATAAGGGCCACTAATATAGTCATGAGAGTTACCCTTTATCTTTTGTGCAGTCCAAGCTTCAGGCACAACTATATCGCCCAGGTCCTTTCGTTTTATCATTTCTCCGGTAAATATGTGTTGCTAAAACTATTTAATATGTCGATTCAGATGGTCAGTGCTTCTTATCTCTATTGTACAAAAATTGTGATCTAACTTCGGTATATAACTCTTAGTCATATTTAGGTTTTCTTTCATCAATAAAATCTGATACTGCTGAACAAGTTGGAGAAGTTTCACAATCTGTATAGGTGTATCCAGACTAGGTGTTTTAGCAGGTAGTTAGATCCTTTTGTTTATTTTTTCTTTAATACTTCTGTTCTCTTAGTACTTCTGTTTTTTCCCCTTATGCCATTCTGATATGAGAAAACACGTGCCATTCCGCACCTTTGATCAATATAATTTTTTATGATTTACTTATAAATTAACTTCCATTCATTGGTCTTTCCTATTTACCATTTTTGCTTATTTTGATGCAGATTCCTCAAAATATCATCTGACTATGTTTGTTTGTTTTATCATTTCTTTAGTTAACATGTGTTGCTAAAACAATTTAGCATTATTCTTAACTTAATTTTTTTTCCTGAAGTTAGTTATTTCTAACGTGTTGATACTAGTTGGAAGGACATCAATCATGCTTAGCGAGAAGAATCCTAAACCTGCTACTATGAGTTTCACCAATATTCCGTCACATTTTTTATTGTTTTATGTTTGAAATATATTGATCCCTATTTGGGTGTTGATATTAGTTTTCTCTCATCTCTATTATAAGGTAGGACCTGCAAAGACTGTTGTTGTCAAGAAAGTAGATGAACCTATCAAACTGGAAAAGCTTGACTTGAAGATGTTGAGGTGAGTTCCTCTCACCACACACCTACACACATGTACACACATTTAAATAAACATTCCTTCTATATTAGTTTTCTCTCATCATTATGCAATTTTTGTTTAAGAAATTATCAGCATCTGCAAGAACGTTGGCACCAACTAATCAGGGGCCAAACACATTCGGGAGATTCGACGACGAGTAAGACAATACGCATTCTCACATGCCCAACTGAAGGTCCTACCTTATTATCTATAAAAATATATTGGGTTCACTAAAAAAACTTATTATCTAGAAAATGTGATTTTTTTATAAACTCTTGTTTTGAAATTTTTATTGTTATGTCTTCTTTTTAAGTTTTAGTTTTTTTTTTCCATTTGATATAAAAGGTGATGAGTTGACCCAATTGCCTTTACACATTTTTCTTATGACCAATTGAACCCGTGTTTTAATCCTTGTCAACAAAATGTTGGTTTCATCAAAACTTTTCTTCTCCTAATGCTGCATTTTTTAAAAACTTTGCGTCCAAAGAATTTATTGCTTCACTAATACCAACTTTTTTGCATATAAAATCATTTTGTAGGTTTTACGATCTAAAAGGACCATCCCGGGTAAGTAAACAAATAGCTTAAAAGATAGATTATTTATAATATCTAATAGGTCAAGCGGGTAAGCTATATGGTCAAACGGATGTGACGTGAACAAAGGTGTTTTTCATAAAACCTCCTACTCCTTTTATTCAAAATTTTGGATTGCTATTGAAATAATATATTTTTCCATCATATATGTGTAAAATGTCCCTTGGTTTGGGGGAAATATAAATTAGAATCAAGTAGTCCATGAGTCGATAGACATTGACTATAGTGTGTTTTATTTATGGAACCTTTTCAATTCTTGAGAGGTTTTATAAGATTATAGAGAACAGTTGACAGTCTAATGTCAAAGCTTTTACTTTGGCTTTTAGATAAAGGGTTCCATGGATGGATGACAGGGATAAGAATATTTGCCATTTTGCTTCATTTTCATGCAGATTCTTCAAAGTACAATATCAAAGTTGACCATGATGTATCTCTATTTCTGTTGCATCAGGTATCTATAACCTCTGGAAGATCTAGCATTTGCAGGTTAGATTTTTACACTTTGGTTTGTTGTGTCCTGTTTGTTCGTGTGATGACAATATAAAATGGCATGATCAGTTGAATAATGACACCAACATTGAACTTAATGATTGAGCTCTCGTTAGACTGTTTGATGCAGATCTTAGTCACCTTTGATCAAAAGCTAGACCACACTTGGTTTTTCTTAAATCAAGCTTTGGATCATTTTAATAAATGTAAACTTAGGGGTCGTTTGGTTCCCAGAATGTGTTGTAATTGAAAATGGAATTAGAATTGGAATTGAAATGGAATCTTGTTAAAACTGATAAGGGGTTTGGTTGGTAAATTTTTTTAGTGAAATTGGAATGTTAATTTTGAACATTCCATGGGTAAGTGGAAGGTAAGTGAATTCCATTGAACGTGGGAGAATTTTTCAATTTTAATTCCATCTGATGACCAACCAAACATGATTTTAACAAAAAATTTCTGATTTCATTTCCAATTCTAGAGAATTTTGTGAACTAAACCTGACCCTATATTCTTTAAATGACTAGACTTAGGTCGTTTTGACCCGTTTCACCTAAAGAGTTCTAAGCATAAATTATTATTCTTTTAGGTCTTCTAGTTTGTAGTATTATTTTTAGGCATCATACTTTGTGTTCTTTTATAAATAATATCTTCATGTTGTCCCTCTTAGGTATGTTATATCAACAGATGAATTGTTGTTCGTCGGTGCGGTTAAACTTTAACCATTAAGGTATAATCATCTCATCAGTAGATAATAATTATTAATCTGTGCTAATAAAGTATCAAACCCTGTTTTTAGAAATAAAAACCTAATCAAGACACATTTAAGTCCCAACAGTGGTATAAGAACCCCACTTACGACGTATAAATTAGATCGGGTTTTTTGGACGATTATAGATCACATACTTTAAATTCGTTTAAGATTTTTGATCTGGATTATTTGGGCAACCTATTTATTTTGGTTGACTTTTAATTAACCAAAAGAGTGCACAGATTATTTTGATTGTGTTTGATATGTAAATCTGGCTATACTTCGTGGTTGAATGGTTGTGTATGATTTGGTTTTGTTAATTTTTGTTTTTATGGTTTTGGCCCATTTGATGGCTCAAAGTTGTAATATATTAGGGTTTTATTTTACTAAGTATTTCTTTTGTAAATATTGTAATGTTTGAAGACTCAAAGCCAAAACTGAATACAAGACGAATCAAGTAATCAATGGATCAGCGGGATCCACACAAGACAACTACTAGATGCACTTAGGTTCATCATTGTGGTTGTTTATGCGTTGTGACCTCGTGACCTAGTTTGATCTTGCTATTTGGCCCTAGCAAGATTAAACTAACATAGCCATCAGATTTACATATTTGTTTTGTTATTGTCCTTGTTTTAATTTTATAATTATTATAACATACCAAACTAATTAAAAAATGTTTTTCACAATTATAGTGTATTAAGTTCTAAACTTATTTTTACAACTTGTTAAACGTATTTAAAACAAATGGTTTGTTTAAACAAAATTACAATATAAGTTATAAACTTTAAACATTAAATTTCACAACAAAACCTATATCTTTATAACTAATTTCATTTTTCAATCTTTATCTATAACAAATTTAATAATTACACTAAACAACATTTATGCATATAGTTGTTTTAGCCTTGGTCTTTTAGTCTAACGGTAGTTGATTTGTATTGTTAAGTTACGTTCTATGATTATCACATTAGTAAACTTAACTTGTGAAAGAACATTCGGGCAGCACTATTCAAAAAAAAATCTATGTATTAAGAAAATACGATTGGCAAAACGTTAAGATTGACGTCTAACACTTCAAACAAATTTTATATATATTTTAATCGGTACTTATTTTAAAACGAGTTTTATAAAAAAAAAAGTAATTGTCATATGATTTATAGAACTAGAATTCAAAACTTGTTTTTATTATCTCCAATGTGTTAATTGGATGGGAATTGAGTAGTGGAATATTTGGAGTATGTTTATGTATATGCAAAGGAGATTTAGATGGACTCGGTTTCTAACTAAACATACGTCGAAAGGTAGAGCAACTCGGTTTTGTCGTCAAATTAAAACTTATTTTTATTTACCCAAGACATTTCCAAACAAAGTTTTTGTTGAAATGTAGATCAACTCAAATAGTACATAAAAATAAGCATGGAACGTTTTATATTTGACTCAACTCAATTCTTAACAAAATTTACGTACGAACGTCACCTTTTGAAGCCGTTTCCCATAACCATTTATAAAATGGGATTGAGGTCTTCAACAAATTCACTACAATGTACGGGTCCATATACATCATAAAACCATACAATTTCTAATATAAGAGCATTCACGCTAAGTGTCCCATTTCGATGTTAGTGTGTGTTTTATATTACGGGGATGGTTATGACTGATTGTGAGTTAATGAGAGATAAAATTTCTTGGGATTGTATCACGATTTCCTATATTTAGGGAAACATGATACAATTCTCATGAATTTTTTAATATTTTCAAAAGTGGTCGTAAGTGAAGTGAGAGAAAAGTTAATAATAAAGATGTAAAAAAGTATTATGAAATTAAAAGAGAGAGTATAAAAGTAGTGTTTTAGTGTAAATATAGGGATAGAAAGCTAGTGTAAATGTTTTAAAACCCATGTAATGCATTGGTCTAAAACCTTTAAATATATAGAATATTAAAACAAAAAACCAACAAGTCAATAAAAACATTGATGGAGTCATTTTATTCCCGCTTCTTAGATTGATTAAACTTAACAAGAGGGATTAAAATATCCATTTTACCACCATGTGATTTGCACATAGGTTTGAGTTAACCATACTTATTAACAATCGTTAAGTTAAAAGACGAAATCATTACAAACTATCAAACCAAAGGATATATGTGTAATTGGTAAACATAAAGGATTGATTTCGAAATTAAATATATACATAAAGGATAAAAGTTATAATTTACTCTAAATTTATTGATATGTTTTAACTTATAATCAAATATAGAACTTGAGCGTTAGGAATGACAATGTTATGGGTTCGTGGCGAGTTAGATACTCTTAAGCCCATATCTTATTAGAAAAGTGTCTCATACTCGGTTAAAATCATTCAGCTAAATGATCTTGATCACCTAATATACATTAAACACGTAAGTTCTACTTAAATTAGAATACGCTCTTGATCACCTATGTATACTACAATTTTGTTTCCATTAATAGTAACACTAGTAAGGGATAGAGAGAGAAACATTGGTGATGGTTTTTTTAAAGTTAATTTTATCTATTTTTTCATTCAGTATCTTCCTCTAGTTGAATAGTTAAGAGCTAAACCGATTGATTAACAAACATTATCTTTTTGAACCAAACAACTTTATCTCTTACCGATTCAGAGGTAGCCTATTAATTGAAGTAACTCTTCTCGGTTGTCAAGTTGCAAATATAAGGCTTACTTTTTTCCTTTTAGATTTTGAAACTTTTAGTTATTATAAAATTATTTGGATTATCATTCAATAACATAAAAAAAATGTTTATGATGAATTTTGATGTTAAATTAGTCTGGATAAAACCTTACTTCATAAAATAAAATCTTACTTTATTATTAACGATAGTCTTGAAAACAAAATGCATTTTGTTAATTGTGAAGGTCACATCAAAAGATTTTGTTATTATTAAATAAAGATATTTTTCTGAACACTTACGCTACTTTTTCTTATTTTGGGTATGTTTCCGTTAACCTCCGATTTCCGAGAGATTTCGATGATTCTCAATATCTTCTCTATCGATATATACACGCTTTCTCTTTTCTCATGATGAACAAAGCTTCAGGTGTCTCTGAAGAAAAAGGTGAAATTCAGCACAGCTCCAGTTCTGTTCTTCGATGGATGAGATTTGATTAAGATGAATCGGTTTCTCTCTTCCTTCCTTTCTATTTGATTTGATTTGATTTTTGTTTCATTTGATTTATTTTCCTCCGCATCAAATTGAGGGGTAAAGCATTTCAATGTTGAAGAAGGATCTGTTCTCTTCTCCCATGGATGACCCTGTAAAACGAACGTGTTTACTCTCATGGTGTTTCTCCTTGGTTTCATTTATTTATTTTTGATTTTGTGGTTCTTCCGGTGGCATCAGGTTTCCCGATGTTGATCTGTCTCATGAGAAGCAAGAAGCATCTCAATCCGAGGAATTGAAGAGTAGTAAGGTTGGATCATTGTATGAACTGCAGGTACGTATGGAAGAGCCAACAATTATCATCTTGAGATGACTTGTAACCATGGTGCAACTCTTTTTCTTCCACACTTGATGATATTTATTTTTGTATAGGAGACCAGCATAGAGGCACTTTTTCTGCACCTGGAGCACACGTTACCAATAACAGGTCTAGAAAGGCTGCAAGAAGTAGTGTGATATTTGTTTTTTCTTTGATTTTGTACAGGAGACCGACATAAAGGCTGCAAGAAGTAGAGGCCTACTGCACATTAGGCTGCTTAGAAGTGCAGGGGTTTTGGTAAAACCTTTGGCCCTTTCACATGGTAATTATGTCAATAAATAAACAAGTTAGTTAAATTTTAACAGATCAAAGATAAATCGAGTTTATGGACTTACTGACTGTAAGTTTATGACTTGGTTTCAGTTCTTTTATTTTGTATAGGAGACCAGCTTTACTACACCTGGAGCACACATTACCAATAACAGGTCCTGAAAGGCTGCAAGAAGTACTGGCACGTCTGGTTCAGCATTTTGCCATGCCTGTAGAGGACTTACCCCACATCAACTCTTCACGGGTTATTAGGCTATTAGTGTGTGACTTAGTTTCAGTTCTTCAACTTTAGAAGTGCAGGGGATTTGGAGCATTTGGTAAAACCTTTGGTCCTTTCACATGGTAATGTCTATAAATAAACAAGTTAGTTAAATTTTAACAGATCAAAGATAATTGAGTTTATGGACTTACTTGACTGTAAGTTTATGACTTCGTTTCAGTTCTTTCACTATTTCTATTTTATTTACTTTCAGTTTTTCCACTTCAGTTGAGAAATCAAGTGCCTCTCACTTGCCTATTATAGCCTTGGCTTTGCTATTTCAGATTGCTGATACGTGATTGTTTGATTTCTTACATTCCCCTAGATATTCGCTTGTGTGGTAAATTCTCATAAGAGATCTCAGCTGCTTCATTTGCCAAGGGGCTCGTAGACTTGGAAGGAGAAGTGTACTGGTTTGTTGTTTTTTATAACAATATGCAATTATACTTTAGGCTATGGCTGAATGGATCAATGCTTTTTGTAGGTTTCACTTGTCAGCAAGGACTCAACACTGTTAGAAGGAAGGAGCTAAGGTTACTTGTATTTTGAATTCTATTTTTCTCAAAACACGCTACTTCTAGTGATGCATATCTGTCATTTCAAAGCAAGTTTTTTCCCCTTTTAAGTGGTTCATGTTCAAACATGTACTTAAGGGTGATTCATTTATTTAAAAAAACTGAATCATAAATACTGGTGATAAGCAATGTATTTAAAATTAGGACCGACCTAGCTTTCGACTCCTTGACCTTCTTGTTCAGATGATTCAGATAAAATCAGAACTAGGAAGTCAGCAGTTCGGTACATATTTAGCATGTCAAGAAGCTATGCAAATACTTATTTAAATCTTTAATAGGTATATGAGAAATATATTGAATTAAGATACAATTATTTTAGGTGAAGGTACTTACAACCTGTTTGGCCTTTTGATTTATAGCTCCGACGAGGGCTAAGTACTACCATTTTTGTACCTTGCTCTAGGCTTCTGCAAGTTAACTGTTGTTACTTTCTTTTGACATCTTAATGAGCCTGCTTGTGTGGTAAATTCTCATAAGAGATCTCATCTGCTTCATTTGCCTAGGGGCTCGTAAACTTGGGAGGAGAAGTGTATGGTTTGTTGTTTTTTATAACAATATGCAATTATACTTTAGGCTATGGCTGAATGGATCAATTTTTATTATAGGTTTCACTTGTCAGCAAGGACTCACCAATGTTAGAAGGAAGGAATTAACTAAGGTTACTTGTATTTTGAATTCTATTTTTCTCAAAACATGCTACTTCTAGTGATGCATATCTGTCATGTGGGTGTGGGTGTTGGGTGTCTCAACTTTGTAAAGTGAAGTTGCAAACCTAAATATGAAAGTCATCTGATACAAGATATCAAATCCACATAATTAGTTATTTCATATGTCTCTTTTTTATATAAGTCTGAATTATTTTTGCTTTTTATAGGCTAGATTGAATGACTTGATAACATCAGGAGTTAAGATGTGCAGGAAAGTGGATCATCTAAACAACCATGGATGGTTGATGGTGCTGGACTTTGACTTATTAATTGCCTCTGAGCTTCCATGTACACTAGTAAATATTTACTTATGTTGCAGTTATCTTACTATTGACTTTGTGCACTTCTTATGGATAGATTTCTGATTGATTTGGTTTTCTTTTTTTATTAATATTATTTTCTTTCACGTTTCTCCTTGTGTCCCCTTCTCTTTTGGTTGTGAATTTTCAATGACATGTGTAAATGATCTTAGATCTGTGTTTCTTTTAGTTTGTTAAGTTTTGAATGTGCCAAATATATTCACTAGGCAGTTAGAATGATGACAGTCTTCGAATCCGCGAGTGTAACTTTTAAGATTAGATTTTGAGTCACTTTCATAGGTTTGCTGTTTAAAATATCTCTAATCTCGATATGACAATGCATATGTAAATATTCTCTTTCATGGTTACTATGTGTGTTTTGTATTTAATTTACAATTCCTATGCTAAGCTGTCCAGGGATGCACTATTTTTTGTGGTGGTAACAGATCAAGTGAGTTCCATCCAGAGGCCAGAAGAGAGACGTGAAGATTCTTATTTACATGAGGCGTTTATGCCAGCTAGTCAAGACTTGGTTGGGTAAAAACAGGCAATTTTTTATCCAAAAGTTTTATATATTTATTTTTTTTTTGTTTTAAGTGACCTTTTTTTTGTGGTTTAAGCATTCATCCTATAGCCCGGATCACAAGCTTACAACAGTTGTTGGAGATCATCTCGATGGACTTATGTTAGATTGTTCAATTGGAGAAGCATGTGATTATAGAGGTTATGTTTTTCTATTTACCAGTTTCGTTTTCTTTGATCATTTGATCAAGTTTGTCCCTTTGTTGTTGCATTGAGTTGACTGTTTTCATCAAGATAACAGGGTTTCATATGCTATGCGGATGCGTTATAAACAGTCAAAATGTGTTCCTTTTGTAGGGTCAAAATGAGTCAGGTCGGCTACGACCCAAAACATCTTTTGTCCATTTGAGAATGCCCTAATATTCTTTCTTGAATATGGGAAATCTTCGACCCCTTGGCTACTCAACGATTAAGGATAACGGTAACAATTTAGACCCTCGTTTAGTTTATCATTTGTATAACTTTTTATTTGTTTTCCTTTGAGATTGCCATAAAATTTTGATCTTGATTCTTGCAACTAAAGGGTTAAGGTAACATTTTGGGCTACTCAACGATTAAAGTAGTTATTTCCACCCTAGCTTGGTTTATCTTTCTGTAATATGTTTAAATGCCCATTAATTTTTCTTTGAGATTGCCGTGAAATAATCTGGACACTTTTTGTATTAGATGTTTTGTTTTTAGTATTTACTTAAGTAATTACGAATACCAAAGTATGTAATATTCTAAATTATATGATGATTTGACTCTGGAAGTCTTATGCTTTACAAAATACATTGCGGTGAGGTGTAATAGTAATGAGCTGGTTAGGAACTTGTGATGACATGGTTGGGTCAAATTGGGTAACTTATTATCCAAAAGTTCTGTTTTTTTTTATAAATATTAAGTGACAACCTTTTTGTGGTTTCAACATTTAACCTAAACCCCTGATTGCAGGCTTATAACTGTTGTTGGAGATCATCTTGATGGACTTATTATGGACTCCTCAAATGAAGATGCTAGCAGTTATACAGGTTATGTTTTTCTATATATTAATTTTGATTCCTTTACTAATTTAATCAAGCTGTTTGTTGCATTGAGAACATTGCTTTCTTCAAATTCACAGGGTTTCATATGCTATGTGTTTGACGTGAAGGTTCTTATTTACATGAGCCATTTATGCCAACTGGTCAAGACGTGGTTGGGTAAAAACAGGCAACTTTTTATCGGAAAGTTTTATTTTTTTGTATTAAGTGACCATTTTTATTGGTTTCAGCTTTCATCCTATAGCCCAGATCACAAGCTTACAAAGATTGTTGGAGAGCATCTCAATGGACCTATTTTAGATTGTTCAATTGGAGAAGCAAGTGATTATACATGTTATGTTTTTCTATTTACCAGTTTCGTTTTCTATGACCATTTGATCAAGTTTGTCCCTTTGTTGTTGCATTGAGTTGACTGTTTTCATCACTATAACAGGGTTTCATATGCTATGTGGATGCGTTGTAAACTGTCAAAATGTGTTCCTTTTTTAGGGGTCAAAATGAGTCAGGTCGGCTACGACCCAAAACATCTTTAGTCCATTTTGGCAATTATATTTTTATTTGTTTTTGTGATTCCAACATTCATATTAAGTCCAGACCAAAAGCTTATAATTCTTGATGGTGATGGCCTTGATGGACTACAGTGGGTTCTTCGTATGGAGAAGTAAGCGAGATTATTCGTCTTATGTTTTTGTATTTGTCCATTTCGTTTTCTTTGTTAATTTGTGTAAGTTGTTTACTGCATTGTAGTTCTTAAGTTCTGTCCCTGATTCTGATGACTAAAGGATTAAGGCAACAATTTTGATTCGTGGGCAACTCTACAATTAAGGCCAATATTCCCCCCCCCCCCCCAATTTATCGTTCGTTAAAACTCCATTCTTTAAATTTGAGTTTTGCGCTTAGATTCCGATCTTGATTCTGGAAATTAAATGATTGAGTTAACGATATCAATACGTTGGCTACTCGACAATCAAGGTAACAATTTTGACCCACCCTTGTTTTATAATTCTGCATAACTTACCCTGCTCATTTTCATTATTAATCACCCTTTATTTCTGATGTTTCTGGCAAGGGGCAACTTAAAGACACAATTTTGATCTGTGGACTACTCAGCGATGACGGTAACAATTTCGACCCTCCCTAGGTTTATCATTTTGTTAATTCATCATTCGTTTTCATTCACTCAAAATTCTGATTTTGATTCTGATTCTAACAGATGCATACTCTGCAATGGCAATACTAGGTAAAGAGATTCAAGGCATTGGATGAAAAACTCTCGAGAGGTAAACTTACAAACAAACTAGTTTGGAAAAATACACTAGGAAACATTCAATGTATCAGGTGATGCCGTGACGCTGTTGGTAAGGTACAAGTTTAATGATTACGTTTACCTTCTATTTAATCTGTTAAGTTACCTAAAATGGTGTTTGTTATTATATCTCATTTGTTGATGATTGATAAAGTTTCAAAAAGATGGAGGATATTAAGGAACAAACTACTGATTTGCATCATTCAAGTAATTCCTCTCCTAGATAAACTCAACCATTTATTTATTCAATAATAGTTGCATTAGTTTGTTACGTTTAGATATTAGATTAGTTGTTCACCTACAATTGTGGGGTGTTTGTTATATATTGTAACTTTATATATATTTGCATTTACAATGAATGGAAGATCAAGCTTTTCCTGATACCAAGCGATTCTGATCCACCATATTTTGTTCTTCCTCTTCTTCGATACCCCTCTCCATTGTATCCATGGCCGACCAAAGCAGCCCACCCACACCTACCTTAACACATGCACTACCAGTGACTAATGCAAACAGTCTCACTGTGGTTACCTTTCCCTCCAATCTCAAACTCACTTCCACAAATTACTTGGGTTGGAAAACGCAGATCGAAGCCCTTCTGCATGGGCTTGATTTGTACAAATTTATTGACGGAACCCTGCTCCTGTTACTGCAGCCGATAGGTCAACAGCTCCGCACAAGGACTATGTCTCCTGGTTCGCCAAGATCGACTCCTGTTCAGAGCCATTGTTGGAAGTCTATCGACGTCAAGCATCCTGCTGGTCACAAATGCTTCATCATCGCTCGAAGCATGGAAGATTCTCTCCACCACTTACGCATCTCCATCTCGAGGGCACATCAAACAAGTTCAACATCGGCTCAAGCAATGTTCCAAAGCACTCAATCAATCTATCACAGATTATATGCAATCTGTGAAAAACTTGTGGATGAGTTATCCATTCTTGGAAAGAAACTCGATCCCGAAGACGTCACTGATACCATCCTAGCCGGTCTTGATCAAACAACCTACAAGCCAATGCTTGATGCCATACATGCACGGGATACCCCGATCTCCTTCAATGAACTTCACGAAAAGCTTATTAACCACGATCTTTCTTTGGTGCAAACTGTGGCTCGCGACAATCTTCATCAACCGGTTACCGCATTTGTCGCTCAACATCACCCCAACAGTTCTAACAGTAAGCCTTGGACTCCTCATACCCTGCTAAAGGCAATGGTCTGTTACCCACTCCTAACAATGGAGCTTCGACCGGTGGCGCTCGACCATACCTTGGCAAATGCCAATGGTGTTATGTTAAAGGACACTCTCTCACCAATTGCCCAATCTTCAAGAAGGTAAATCCTCACATTACAGTTCCTTCTTTTAATCGCAATGCACCGGTCCAACATCCGCAGGTTCACATGATGGGTACACAAGACTCAAGATCTGTCCATTGGTTATTTGACAGTGGGTCTTCACATCATGTTACTAATTATCTTAACAATCTATCACTTCATGCCCCTTATGATGGAACGGAGGAACTAGTCATCGGAAATGGTTCGTGTCTAACTATCACACATATTGGCTCTCTCATTTTAAAAACACCACACACTCCTTTACTTTTAACAAATGTCCTTTGTGTCCCTCCTTATCAAGGAACATTATTTATATTTCACGACTTTGTTTAGATAACAATTTTCTAATCGAATTCTTTTCTTCTGCTTTTCTTATCAAGGATCGAAACTCGAAAACGCCCCTCCTCCAGGGAAATGCCAACCACGACATCTATGAGTTGAGATCAACACTCCCACAATCAACTCCTCCATCCGTCTTCTCACTCCAAAAGCTCACCTCAAGCACTTGGCGTCACCGCTTAGGGCATCCCCACTCCAAGATTTTTAATATTTTGTCATTTTTAATTAGTTTCGATTTATCTTTTGATGATCCTTGTCATTCTTGCAAAATAAATTAAAGTCACAAACTTTCCTTTTCTTTTCTACTCTTACGTCACATGTATTGGCACGGAAGCTTCTAGATAGATTTATTTATATTTAGAATAGATAATTATGATGTATATGGCATTGAGATCCTTTCCTAATTATGTGTTATAGTAGGGTTAGGATTCTTCCCTATATAAA
Organism: Flaveria sonorensis; assembly: GCA_025506505.1. Taxonomy (NCBI): domain Eukaryota; kingdom Viridiplantae; phylum Streptophyta; class Magnoliopsida; order Asterales; family Asteraceae; genus Flaveria; species Flaveria sonorensis. The sequence goes on from CM046438.1 coordinate 807,194, forward strand.
GGGTCTTGTATTCTGTTTTAGGAATCAATTCAATAATACAATAAACACTTTTGATGGAACTGCAGCCCCGACAACCACCGACCCCATATACGACGCTTGGCACGAACTAGATGCGTTGGTCCTTCAATGGATCTTGAGCACCGTCTCTGATGATTTTTTGCCCTGAGTTATGGACTCAGACGGAACCGCACGAGGCGCTTGGGTCAAACTTGAGAAAATCTATTTAAGCAACAAAAAGGCGCGTGCGGCTGCTTTGAAAACCAAATTTGTAAACCTTACCCTCGTCGCGTGTTCCTCGCTTGATGATTATTGCCGGAAACTTAAGGAACTCGCAAATCAATTAGTAGATGTTGACCACCCAGTAATTGAATCTCGTCTTGTTCTTCGGCTAGTACGCGGATTACCGGCTGAGTTTGACACCACCGCATCCCTGATTAATTCAAGCAACGCAGAATGGGATCTAGCATTAAGCATGCTGAACGATGAAGCTATTCGGATCGAGGGTCGTCAAAAAGCAACCACCTCGGTTCTCGCTGCACTCACTACACAGCCGCAGCCTCCCTCCACTCAACAACCGACTTCCCGGAACCCATCCTATGGTGGACAGCAGCCCTCTCGAGGGAGAGGTCGCGGACGCAACAACTTTAATCGAAACAGCCGAGGAGGACGTGGACGAGGTGTTGGACACTCACCAGGTAATACTACTTGGTTTCCCCATAACGCAGGCTATCCCACTTGGGCTTGGTGGACTACACGACCATGCCCTTACCCGACCCAGCCATATTGGACCCCACCCGCGGCCCAGTTCAGCCCGCCAGCCACCTCAGCCCAAACACAGCAGTCCGGCCAAGCACGCCCACCGCATACTTCACACAGGCCGGCCCATCAGTTCCGCCGCCTCTGGGTTATAATGCACTGAACCCAGCTGATCTCCAGGCTGCCTTCTCAGCTATGAATCTTCATGAGCAACAACAGGATCCCTGTCTAATGGACACTGGAGCGGGCTCTCACGTCACCTTGGATTGAGGTATGATTTCCATTCCCAACTCGTCTCGTGTAAATACTAAAGTTCTTGTTGGCAATGGGCAATATCTACCAATACACGGGTCCGGCACTGGTTTTTTCAACATTCATAACCGTACCAACATTTTACCAAACATCCTTTATAGCCCATCTGTCATCAAAACCCTTATTTACGATAGACGTTTTACCCGTGATAATAGTGTCTATTGAATTTGACCCTTTCGGTTTCTTTGTGAAGGATCTCAAAACTGGACGCCACCTTTCTCGCCACAATAGCACGGGGGACGTTTATCCAATCACACCACCACAACTTCCGCCACAAGCATGTTTTCTTTCGACCACTTCTCTCCCTTGGAATGATCAGCTTGGCCACCCTAGCGCTCAAGTCCTAGATATTCTTAGTCGCAAATTTAATTTTTCTTGTAATAAAGACGATTCGTCTAGACTATGTAATTCATGTCAATTATCTAATAGTAAACGATTACCTTTTATACGTCGAGTTCCTTCACTTTTTCACCTTTTGATATCATACATTGTGACCTATAGACCTCACCCGTTGTCAGTAAAACTGTTACAAATACTATATGGTTTTAATTGATACTTTCTCACACTTTGTTTGGGTATACCCGTTAAAATACAAATCTGAAACATACCCAACATTTGTTAAATTTCACCACTTGATTTTAACCCAATTTAATCGCCACATAAAAACTTTTCAGTGTGATTTGGGAGGGGAATTTGACAACAACCTGCTTAAAACATTTGCACATTATTCTTTTGGGTGGAAGCCCTGCATACGGCCGTCTACCTTCACAACATACTTCCCACCAAACGCTTAAATTTTTTCACACCCACCTTCGCCCTCTACCTTCGCCACCCCAGCTACGACCACCTACGAGTATTTGGTGTGCCTGTTACCCGAATGCTTCCGCCACTCTTACCTCATAAGTTGCACACTCTATCCATCCGGTTTATTTTTCTAGGCTATCCTCCGGATTTTCGAGGGTACCGTTGCCTAGATCCATCAACGGGTAGGGTTCACATATCTCGTCATGTTACTTTTGACGAGTCAGTCTTCCCATATGGCCAGCCCCAGTCCACAGCTCCTTATTCCTTTTTGGAAGAGCCCATGCCTCCCTCTTTTACCTTCGGTACCTCACCTACACCTCACCCCAATCAGTCCGGCCCCTCACCCGCACCCAACCCACCACCGTCACCGGCTACAACTCAGTCCCCCTGCCCACCTCCACCCGGACCGGTCAGTCCCTTCCCCTCACTTACTCTCGACGACCTAAACAGCCTGCACCCACACATCAACCTTCAACCTCCACCCGAACAGCCCCGTCCTCCCAGCCTACCCCTACGGCCCAAACCAACCTAGTCCAATCCTCCACCAACGTCCATCCTATGGCCACCCACACCAAAACCGGCTCCCTTAAACCTGTTAACCTAAGCCATGCTTTCGCCACAGCCCTCTCCCCGTCCCCAATACCTATGAAAAAGCCTTTGCCGACCCGAATTGGTTACATGCCATGCAAGCAGAATTTGATGCTTTACAGGAAAACGGGACTTGGGAATTGGTTCCACGTCCGGTTGATAGACCGATAATACGATGCATGTGGTTATTTCGGCACAAGTTTCGATCCGATGGGTCGTTAGAAAGGTACTAGGCGCAATTGGTTGTTAATGGTAAGTCTCAGACTGTGGGTATAGAATATAGATTGCGCGGAGACATGTAGTCCGGTTGTTAAACCGGCTTCGATTGGAACCGTATTATCTCTTGCGTTTTCTCATTCTTGGCCCATCCATCAGTTGGATGTCAAGAACGCTTTTTTACATGGCCATCTCAATGAGACCGTTTTCATGCATCAACCTCCGGTTTCATTGACAAGAGGTGTCCGATTTTGTGTGTCGCTTGAAGAAGTCGTTATATGGGCTTAAGCAGGCACCTAGGGCTTGGTACACTCGATTTGCATCTTTTATTTTTGAAGCAGGGGTTTCGGAACAGCTTATGTGACAATTCTTTGTTCATTTATAAACATGGTCCTGACACCGCTTACTATTGCTCTATGTTGACGACATCGTCCTTACGGCTTCAAGTACTGCTCTTTTGGATAAGATTATTCAGGCTCTTTCCCGTGAATTTGCAATGACGGATCTTGGTGATTTGCATTATTTCCTCGGGATCAAGGTTACTCAACAAGGTGGCGGTTTATTTTTGTCACAGTCCCAGTATGCAAAGGACATTATTTCTCGGGCGTCTATGCAATCTTGTAAACCATGTACCACCCGGTTGATCTATCGGCAAAGCTTAGCGCTACTGAGGGTCCTTTTTCCATGACCCGACGTTATACCGGAGTTTAGCGGAGCCTTACAGTATTTGACTTTCACTCGTCCGGACATTTCTTATGCAGTACAACAAGTTTGTTTGTTTATGCATGAACCGCGGGATCCTCACTTTCTTTATGAAACGCATATTCGTTATTTACAGGGTACTTTGGAGTATGGTATTCGTATTCGTCCTAGCCCGGCCCATTCTCTAGTGCTATTCAGATGCGGACCGGGGCGGTTGTCCTGACTCTCGAAGATCGACCAGCGGCTACTGTGTGTTCTTAGGGGACAATTTAATTTCGTGGTCATCGAAGCGTTAGGCAACTTGGATTTGGAACCTGCTATTCGAGCTACATGTTCCTTTTGCAAAAGGCTACGGTCGTTTATTGCGATAATATTTGCTGTGTATATGTCTGATAACCCCGTTTAGCACCAACGCACAAAACATATTTCACGGTCTAGTGCTGAAGCAGAGTACCGAGGTGTAGCTAATGCTGTTGCCGAGGCTACTTGGATTCGGAACCTGCTATTCGAGCTACATGTTCCTTTTGCAAAAGGCTACGGTCGTTTATTGCGATAATATTTCTGTTGTGTATATGTCTGATAACCCTGTTTAGCACCAACGCACAAAACATATTGAAATAGATATTCACTTCGTTCGTGAGAAGGTCCGTGTAGGTCATATTCGAGTGCTACACATCCCGTAGATCTCAGGTACGCAGATATCTTCACAAAAGGCCTTTCGAGACAGCTTTTTCAGTCATTTAGATCCAGTTTGGGCGTTTGTGTTCCACCCGCTCAACTGAGGGGGGATATTAGCACGGAAGCTTCTAAATAGATTTATTTATATTTAGAATAGATAATTATGATGTATATGGCATTGAGATCCTTTCCTAGTTATGCGTTATAGTAGGGTTAGGATTCGTCCCTATATAAAGGGTCTTGTATTCTGTTTTAGGAATCAATTCATAATACCATAAACACTTTTAACATGCTCCCTTTGATTTAATATTTTCTGACGTGTGGTCCTCTCCTATTACTTTTATGGATGGTTACAAATACTACATTATTTTCGTTGATCATTATACCAAATATATATGGTTATATCCCCTCAAACACAAATCCGACTCCCTCACCACCTTTATTCGTTTTCAAAAGCCCGTTGAAACATATTTCAAACAAAACATCAAACAGTTTTTCTCTGACAATGGTGGTGAGTACATCAAAATTCTTCCTCATCTTCACTCATGTGGTATTTCTCACTTAACCTCTCCCCCACATACTCCGGAACACAATGGATATGCCGAACGACGACATCGACATATTGTTGAAACTGGACTCACTCTATTTATCTCATGCTAAGCTTCCCACTTCACTTTGGCCATTTGCATTTACCACCGCCGCGTACCTCATCAACCGTCTTCCCACACCCACTCTTCGAAATAATATCTCCTTACCATTATCTATACAACAAACCTCCAAACTATAATAAACTTCGTAGTTTTGGTTGTTTGTGTTACCCTGGTTACGACCATACTCACCTCACAAACTTCACCCCCGATCTAAACCTTGTGTTTTTGTTGGTTATTCACCCACCCAAGTGCTTATTACACTCTTGACCCTATCACCAACCGCCTTTACACATCTAGACATGTTCAATTTATTGAACATATCTTCCCTTATTCATCTCTAACTAATAACACCTTACCCCTACCCAATCTCGTGATGATTGGTGTCCATTAGTCACTACCATTATTAATGAGGTTGATCCACTCAATTCTCCATCTCAATCTCATACCTCACCATCCACCACCAATGATATACCTTCTACATCCCCCCTCCTATTGATTTACCTTCCACCTCCCCGTCCTCCGTGGAACCCACCTCACCCCCCTCACCTAACCTTCCACGTACCTGCATCAACCCTAAACCTAATTCACGATACCACAACAATGATTTCATTTTTTACACTGCCTCTTCTATCCCTATCACCGAGCGAACACTCTCCAAGCCCTTAAACATCCTCTTTGGTTTGATGCCATGATTGGCGAATTTGATGCTCTTAAGCGTAATAATACGTGGACTCTTGTTCCCTCTTCTCATGCAACTAATGTTGTCGGGAGTAAATGGGTTTTCCAGATTAAGTATAAACCTGATGGTTCGGTCGATCGTCAAAATGCCCGTCTCGTGGCTAAGGGATTTACTTGGCGACCCGGCCTCGACTATGGTGACACCTTTACCTGTTGTCAAACCGGCCACCCTCTGTCTCATACTCTCTCTTACGGTCTCACAAAAATGGACTTTACGTCAATTAGACATAAATAATGCCTTTTTACAAGGTACTCTCCATGAGGATGTCTATATGGCTCAACCCATGGGCTTCATTGATCCTTCATTCCCCTTTCATGTATGTAAGCTTCACAAGTCCATTTACGACCTTCGTCAAGCGTCTCGGGCTTGGTACAATGAACTTAAGTCCTATCTTATATCTCAAAACTTTAAACCCATAATTTCTGATCCCTTTTCTGTCATCAACACTTCTATCCCTCTCCCATCTATATCCTAGTTTATGTCGATGACATTATCGTCACTCGTCCATCCCGCTCCCACACCTTTCTTCTTCATGCTTCCCTTGCTACTCATTTCTCACTCAAAGATCTCGGCCCTTATCAATTTTTTAGGTGTCGAGGCTTCCACACACAAATGGTGTTTTTCTTTCTCAATCTAAATATATTTTAGATATTCTCTCACGGGCCAAAATGAATGATTGTAAGCCATCTCCATTCAATTACATGCTCTACCCGCTCACTTCACTCGGTGGCACACACTCTATCATCACCTACAGATACCGGGCTCTTGTGGCGCTTTGCAATCTTATCCATTACTAGACCAGACATTGCCTTTTCGGTCAATCGCTTGTCCCAATTTATGCACGCGCCAACCGCTATACATTGGTCAGCTCTTAAGAGATTGTTACGTTATTCGCATGGCACTCTTTATCAATTGCTCGTCACCATTCTCCCTCTACGACTTCATGCTTTTACCGATGCTGTGGGCGGGGAGGTGGACTTGAAAGGAGACATATGGAAGTACAACAGGTTACATTGTTTATCTTGGTTCGAATCCTATTGCATGGTCCTCTAAACGTCAATCAACGTCAGCCCGCTCTTCAACCGAAGCTGAGTTTAGAGTTGTTGCTCTCGCAACGACTGAGGTCAAGGCTCACATCTCTTTTATCCGAATTAGGTTACAAATCGGATACCATCCCACAACATTTACCGTGATAATTTAAGCGCACAAACACATATTCGGCAAATCCAGTTTTTCACTCTCGAATGAAACACCTTGCCTTGGATTTTCATTTTGCTAGTGAAAAGGTACAAGATGGTTCTCTACGGGTTACTGATATCTCCGGTGATGATTACTAGCTGACGTCCTTACCAAAGCCCTACACGTTCCCGGTTTCATTCACTTATTTCCAAGATTGGACTTATCAACCGATCGTCCATATTGTGGGGGGGCATATTAAGGAAACAACTAATGATTTGCATCATTCAAATAATTCCTCCTAGATAAACTCAACCATTATTTATTCAACAATTTGCATTAGTTTGTTACGTTAGATATTAGATAGTTGTTCACCTACAATTGTGGGGTGTTTTTTATATATTGTAACTTATAATTTGCATTTACAATGAATAGAGATCAAGCTTTTCTCAATACCTTATTAGAGGAAAGTGTTTCTGATGACACCATGACTGGTGATTATTTAAACAAATTAGGGCGATTCTGTGGTCAAGCCAATGCCTGCTAAACATTCTGGTGACACCCATTTAAAGGTAAAAGTAATGTTAGGTTGGGGGTGGGGCTATGATTAGTAACTTTTGATCACTTTGTCATGTCTTCTTTCTAGGTTATTTTTAATTTTTTTTCATTTGATATAAAAAGGTAATCTGAGTTGAGCCATTGGCCTTACACATCCTCTTTATGCACAGTCGAAGGTGAGTTGATCCTTGTCAAAAAAATTGTTGTTTCTTTCAAAATACTTGGCACTTGTTAAGAAATTTTGTGTCCATACACTATATTGTTTCACTAACATACCATTTTATGCATGTAAAATGATTTTGGAGGTTTTATGATCTAATAATGATGATCCCGGGTAAGCTAAACAAACAGTTTATAAGCGAGCTTATCTATATATCTAATAGGTCAAACGCTATATAGGAGACCAGCATAGAGGCACTTTTTCTGCACCTGGAGCACACGTTACTGATAACAGGTCTAGAAAGGCTGCAAAAAGTAGTGTCATTTTGTTCAGCAGCCTTTTGCCATGCCTGCAGAAGTCTTCCCCCGCCATCCACTCTTCATGGGTTATTAGGTTACCTTAGAAGTGCAGGGGTTTTGGAGCATTTGGTAAGTTTTGGCCCTTTACAAGCATGAAAATGATAATGTCAATAAATCAACAAGTTATTCAATTTTTATCAGAACAAAGATAAATCGAGTTTTGGACTTGTGATATTTATTTTCTTTTAGTTTGGACAGGAGACCGACATAAAGGAAGCTTTACTACACCTGGAGCAAAAATTACCAATAACATGTTCAGAAAGGCTGCAAGAAGTAGAGGCATATTGGCACATCTGGTTCACCGCTTTAACCATTAAGGTATAATAATCTCATCAGTAGATAATAATTATTGATCTGTGTTAATAAAGTATCAAAACCTGTTTCTGGAAATAAAAAACCTAATCAAGATACAATACCTCCTAACAGTGGTATGAGAGCCCCACTTGCAACGTGTAAATCAGATCTGTTTTTTGACGGATTATAAATCACAAACTTCAAATTCGTTTAGGTTTCTTATCTGCATTATTTTGCGCAACTTATTTATTTTGGTTGACTTTTAATTAACCAAAAGAGTGCACAGATTATTTTGATTGCGTTTGATATGTAAATCTGGCTATACCTTATGGTTGAATGGTTGTGTATGATTTGGTTTTGTTAATTATGTTTTTATGGTTTTGGCCCATTTGATGGCTTAAAGTTGTAATATATTAGGTGTTATTTTACTAAGTATTTCTTTTGTAAATATTGTAATGTTTGAAGACTCGAATCCAAAACTGAATACAAGACGAATCAAGGAATCAATGTATCAGCGGGATCCACACAAGACAACTATTAGATGCACTTAGGTTTATCATTGTGGTTGTTTATGCGTTGTGACCTCGTGACCTAGTTTTATCTTGCTATTTGGCCCTAGCAAGATTAAACAAACATGCCATCAGATTTACGTATTTATTTGTTGTTTTTGTTTTTTTATAATTATTATAACATACCAATTAAAGTGTAATAAGTTCTAAATTTATTTTTACAATTTGTTAAACTCATTTAAAACAAATAGTTTGTTTAAAAAAAGAATGACCATATAAGTTATAAAATCTAAATAGTAAATTACACAACATAACCTATATCTTCATAACTAACTTTATTTTTCAATCTTTATCTATAACAATTTAATAATTATACTGAACAACCTTTATTTATATAGGTTGTTTCAGACTTGGTCTTTTAGACTAACTGTTTAATTTGTATTGTTAGTTATGTTGTATGATTACACGAGAAATTTGTAAAAAGACATTCAGGCAGCACCATCAAAAACAAATCTATGTATTAAAAAATACGATTGGCAAAACGTTGAGACTAACGAGTAACACTAAAACAAATTTTATATATTTTAATCATTACTTATTTTAAATGAGTTTTATAAAAAAAGTAATTGTCATATGAACTAGTTTTGAAAACTCGTTTTTATTATTTCCATGTATTTATTGGATGGGAATTGAGTAGTTGAATATTTATATATATATGTATATGCAAGGAGATTAAGCTGGAATGGATTGGGCTTAAAGCAATTATTTAAAATAGGTTGTACGGCTCCGCGTTGCGACCGCATAGGACGCAATGTGATAAGTATACCACAAAATCAACCCGACTTAGTTTCTAACTAAATTTACGTCAAAAGATAGAGCAACTTTGTTTTTTGCTGTCAAATTAAAACTTATTTTTATTTACTCGAGACATTTAAAACAAAATTATGTTGAAATGTAGATCAACTCAAATAGTACATAAAATAAGCACGTAACATTTTATATTTGACTCGACTCAATTCTTAACGAAATTCACGAAAGAACGCCATCTTTGAGGTTGTTACCCTAACCATTTATAAAACGGGATTGAGGTCTTCAACAAATTCATTACCATGTGCGTTTCTAAACTTTTGAATTACATATTGATTTAATGGTCAGGTTGCAACTATTAAAAAATTAAACTCACATTGAGAATTTTGGAGTCATGTACTACATAGCTGTGTGTATAGTGTATGATGTTACACAAAACTCTCAAAACTAGTTAGTTGGATATGGATTAAGTAATAAAGAGCTTACAATTTTTTTCTTCTTAGTTCTTTCCGTACGCATTATAAATTATAAAATTATTTATTTTTTGTTACACGGACAACGTGTTATACATCGGTACTTAAAAGTTGTTTGATTTTGTGCTTTTTCTACCAATGTATTACACGTGTCTATAAACTCCGTTGAATTGAAAAAAAAAAGAACCGCTCAAATATTTTTTTTCAAAGATTTGATTACTACGACTACATTTATATTGGGGTGGAGTATCTTTAGATATGTTGTGTTGTTTATGTTTTACTAATTTTTTTTAGCTTACAATCTGACTCGAGAAGAGAAAAAGGGACATAAGGAACATAAGAGGAAGGGCAATGAGGAACCTGTTTTTAGTTCATAATCTTACATGTTTATGGTTTGTGAATGTAGAATAAAAATGAGTTATTTGCAAATTATGAAGCTTGATGTGTGCCGGATTATTTTTTTATATATTTTGTTTCCAACTTTCCATGCTTCTAAAGTTGAAAACAATATTCATGTTTTGAAAGTGACTATCTTATGTTTTGTCGGTTATGGCACGTAAAATGTAATCTCGTTAATAAGAATAATGTACGGGTCCATAGAAATCATAAAACTATACATTTTCTAATATAAGAGCATTCACAGTAGGTGTCCCATTTCGTGTAGTGCGTGTCCGGTATTACCGGGGTGGTTCGGACTTATTGTGAGTGAATGAGAGGGAAATTTTATTGGGATTGTACCGTATTCCCTATATTTGGGGAAACATGGTACAACACTTATAATTTTTTAATATTTTTAAAAGTGATTGTGAGTGAA
>CM046438.1:817888-939590 GCA_025506505.1 Flaveria sonorensis
CATGAAGATTCATATATAAAAGATGATTCAGTGTGGAATTTTTCTGATGAGACCATGAGGACATAGATGAGCATGAAACAGATTTAGAAAAGATGAGCGTGCAATTACGGGATCTACTAGGAATCAACAAAACTGGTCAAGAGATCTGAATCCAAATTAGGGGGGTGATTGTTAGCCTAATTTGGATTGGGATAAGATAAAAAAAGGAAGATGCTGATTTATTGGAGTCTGAGTTTTTTTTTGGTTTTGATTACTTTTTTTATGTTAAGATATCATAATATTATTTAATTTGATTGTTTCCTAGTATGTAGGATTTTGAATTTTGAGTCAATTTAGGTTAGGGGTCTGAGTTTAGATTAGTATAATAGGATGTCATGTATTGTTTTAGTGTGGGTTTTTAATAATCAAAGTCTGAAGCAGGGCTGCTTTCAAAAACCCTCCACTGTTTGTTTTTTTTACTGTTGGATACCTTCACGACAATGCTATCACTTACTGGGAGGAATTGGTACACGCGTTGCAAAAAAGAATTTTGGTCCAGCAGAGTTCCAGAACCCTGACGAGTATCTCTGTAGCATCAAGCAAACGGCACTGTGTATGAATATCGTCAGAATTCGCAAGAGATCGGCAAGGTCTCAATTGGCCGGACCTGTCTTTCTCCTGGGGTGTTTTTGAATGGGCTTAAAGAAGAACTGAAGTCGGATGTTCGCATTCATAAACCTCGGACGGTTTACAACGCCATGATTTTAGCTTTGGAGTATGAAAACGAATTGGGGCAGATTCGAAACAGTAAGAATGCTCTCACACCGGCAAGCAACAAAGTTGATCCAGTTAACACCAACCCGGTTTCCTCACCTGCAACTTCAACTCCAGAACAACAGAAAACATCTTTTGGTATCTCTGATGTTGAAAAACAAGCCCGATTCGTTAAAGGTGAGTGCTTCCGTTGCGGGGATAAGTACAAACCTGGGCACCGTTGCAAAACGGGTACTTTCCAGATGATAGAAGCAGCCAACGAAACAGAGGATCATATAGCCACCAATGTTGAGTGTAAACAGTTCAATCATGAGGAAATGGCAGAAATCAGCCTTCATGCCATATTGGGGAAGTCGCACACCCCTACTCTAACTATTCCCGGTACCATAAATTCATCGGAGGTATTGATTTTGATTGATAGTGGGCCAACCCATAATTTTATTGCTAACTCTTTTGTTACGAAAGTGAACCTTCCGACAGAAATTGTGATCCCTTTTGGTGTGCGGATCGGCAACGGCGAGATCATTAGTTGTAATCAGATTTGTAGGGATGTTATGTTAAAAATCTTGGATCTGCACATCACTCAAGACTTTTATCCATTTTCACTAGGCGGAGCCGACGTGGTACTCGGAGTTCAATGGTTAGCCACTCTCAATACCGTACAGGCTAACTGGAACAAGATGTTCTTGGTATTTAATATCGTAGGTCGAGAGCATAAGCTGCAAGGGCGGCCACCAGAAAGTCAAAATTCTGCACATTTCCATCATCTCGCTGTGGAATCCTTCGAGAAAGAACTGAACGAAAGCACTTTGCTTCCCCTACCCGACTTGAGGACAAGTCGTTTCTCCGGGCCGAAGAAGTGATACGTAACCGCGGGTTGAACCTGTTGCAATGGGCAGATACAACTGGATCATGATTCTGTTTTGAGTTGGTCAAAGGCAGTACACAAATGGGGTTAGTTGGGGTTAGAAGTTAGTGGGGGTAGTTAGTATATCTTGCTTTTGTTAGGTATCTTTACGCAGCGGAAATAAACACAAAACACTCGTACGCACACGAAAGCAATAAGAACACGAGAATTTAACGTGGGTCGGTCGATGACCTACGTCCACGGACTGCAACTAGGGTTTATTTATTTGCTCATACAAAGATTACAAATGCATGACATGGATATATATAGAGACTAATTAGGGTTAACAACTTAATGAACAAGAAAACTTAAACATGGGCCCAAGCCCAAAGCCTTCACAAACCCACCAATCTCCCACTTGAAGGCTTTGCGATAAATCTAGCCCGCCATTCAAGTACAAAGCAACCAGTCGTCTAGTAACTTCATAATCTTTAAACAAGTCTTCCAAGCCTCCAGTTCCAAAAGAACAAGCTAGACTCCATCACATCTCCTAGTTGCAGCAAACCCTCATCATAAGTACCAGAAGGGCCAGTTGAAGCTCTCCCGAGCTCGAACTCAGTCGTGGCAAATTCCACCATCGACCCATCCTCGGTCTCAACTGGTTTACACGATCCACCAGATTAGAGATACACCGAGGACCACTAACACTCTCCAAATTCAGCAAACAATCACCAGGAGAGAATTTTACAGTCGTAGTCTTCAAAACCCAACGATTCTTCTTGACTGTACCCGAAACATGCCCCATGCTCCCACTGTCACAAAATCCTCTGACTAGTAGTTTAGACTTCTGACCCCATCAGCTACAATCCCTGCTTCAGACTTCATGTTTGCAAAATAAACTCTCTTAGCAGCAGATTTAGCGAACCCGACTTTGACTTTCTTAACCGGTTTGATCAATCCCTCAGCAGGACCTCCACCATGTACAATGACCCATGCTTATCCCACGAGCAATCACCCGGTTCCCATTGATTACCCTCCATTTACCACCACCAAACTTGACTTCCAGTCCTTGTTCATCCAGTTTACTAACAGAAAATTAATTTCTTCTTCAAACCCGGAATCACTTTGACATTCTTCAGGTTCCATGTAGTTCCCAATGGAGTCACCAAATCAATATCACACCCATTCCCCATTACATCAAGCATTCTGCCATCGGCGAGACGTACCTTCCCAAAATCGCCTGTTTTCAGATTCACCATCATTTCACCGCTGTGTACGGCGTGAAACGAAGAACCAGAATCCATGATCCAAGAGTCCACACTGTTTTCAGCCTCAAGAATTAACACGTCACCATCATTGGCATCCTCAGCAGCAGTGTTCAGACCTTTCTTTGGACATTGACTCTTAACATGTCCATCTTCGTTGCAGTTCCAGCACCTCACATTTTTCCGAGTCCGAGTTGAACTCTCTTTCTCCGACTCCCACTGCCTCGGCTATTTTCCCTTCCCCTGCCAACATGTAACATCTCAGAGATGATCCAACATTTGCACTTTTCAGACGTGTATCTTCACCTATCACAATGTCTAGGATCTTTTCAAATGTCATTTCGTTAGCCCCCATAGAATTTGTAACAGCAGTTACAGTCCCGGACCAACTATCAGGGCAGTGAAGATAGCAACACCAGAGCTCGAGTCTCATTACGAATTTATTCCCATTGATTCTAATCTGGTAAGAAAAGACATCAGATCATTAATGTGAGAGGTGACTGAGCTTCCCTCTTTCATTCTCGTCATGAACAGTTCCCTCATCAAGAAACCTTGTTAGCTGCAGACGCTTTTCATACTATTTGACAGAGCCTACATCATACCACTTGCAGTGGTTTCTTTCATGATGTTAAAAGCAACGCTCTTTGTTAAAGATAAATAATAAACCGCTCTAGCTTTCTTGTCCTTGGAATTCCAAACTGTTTCTTCAGCTTTCCTCCATACTCTCCGGTTTCTTTTCCAGTACCATATCAAATCCTTTTGACACAGTAATGCTTCTATTTTCATTTTCCACCAACCAAAATCAGTGCCATTGAACTTTTCGATCACAGTCTTCCCGTCTTCAGCCATATTAGCAAAACAGAGACAAGTCTTCAAGAAACAAGCGCGCTGAACAGTTGATAACCAGTAATAAAAGGATAGACAAACCAGATCCGGTACTTCCAACCAAAACCCTAGGTGGCGGCGCAGAAACCCTAGGTGACGGCGGCGACGACAGAAACCCTAGGCGGCGCGGCGGCAGAAACCCTAGGTACACGGCGGCATGTTTCGTACGAAATCTTCAAGAGCCTGATGCTCTTATACCAGTTGTTAGGTATCTTTACGCAGCGGAAATAAACACAAAACACTCGTACGCACACGAAAGCAATAAGAACACGAGAATTTAACGTGGTTCGGTCGATGTGACCTACGTCCACGGACTGCAACTAGGGTTTTATTTATTTGCTCAGTACAAAGATTACAAATGCATGACATGGATATATATAGAGACTAATTAGGGTTAACAACTTAATGAACAAGAAAACTTAAACATGGGCCCAATCCCAAAGCCTTCACAAACCCAACAGCTTTATATATAATTATTTTAATGTTCTAGGTTAGGTGTGGAGTAATTGGTTTTGTTTGGTTTTGTATTTTGGAGACTGGTCCATCTCGGAGGACTGTACTTTTCTTTTCTCTTGTTTAATTGCAATCAAGCCTACTAGAGTTTTAACAGGCTACTTTGAGTTTCACCAATATTCGGACTTATTCTTCTTTCCTTGATCTTTGAAGTATTTTCATCCCAACTCTTGGTGTTATTAGTTTTCTCTCATAACGATTTAAACCTGCTAATAATAATGTAGGTTCTGTGAAGATGGTGTTGGCAAGAAAGCAGATGAACGAAGTAAACCAAAGATGTTGAGGTGAGTTCCTTGCGCCAAACACACACACATACATGCTATATAAATGAACATTTCTACTATATAAGTGTGCATTGTACCATCGTGAGTATTATCTGCCTAGGTTTGCTACTTTTATCATTACTTCAATTACACATGTCGCTAAAACTATTTAGCATTATTCTCAATTTGATTATTGTCTGAGTTTATTTATTCTAGTGTATTGATAGTAGTGGGAACTGGGGGACAATACAACCGTGCTTAACGAGAAGAATCGCCTACTGTGACTTTCACCAATTTCTGACTCATTCTTTTTTCTTTCATCTTTGAATATATTAATCCCAACTCTTTGTGTTGAATGTTGATATTAGTTTTCTCTTATAACTATTTAAACCTGCAGCTAGTCATGTAGATCTTGCAAAGGCAGTTATTGGCAAGAAAGCAAATGAACCAAGAAAACCAAAAAGTTGAACTTAAAGATGTTGAGGTGAGTTCCTTGCACCAAACACACACCCATACATGCATATATAAATAAACCTTTCTTCTATATTAGTTTTCTCTCATCACTAATTCACTATTCCTTTTTATTTAAAAAATTATTAGACTTTGGCTGCTGCAAGAATGTCAACACCAACTGACTTGGTGGCCAAATACATGGGGGCGATTCGACGACTAATAACCCAATATCTGCTACGCATTTTCACATGCCCAATTGAAGGTGCGTTTATTATTTGTCAAAAAAATTATCAGGTTCACCCCATGAGATCTACCTATCCGCCCAATGATGTTGCCACGTTTTTCCTCACACTCTCTCTCAATATCCACTCGGCTCATTCCTAAGCTAATAAGCTTATTCATCCTAACTTATCTTTTACACTTTGAGAGTTGAACTTCTAGCAACTCCTTTTTGGGCTTTGGTATGCTGCGGCCTTTGGAGAAGTGATGGAGAAACCTCATGATGTTTGGTGGAAATAGCTCCGAGAAAAGACCGGTTCATCTAGAGTTGGTCACCAACCGTGCTAGCTCAGGTTTCAAAATGCTTATTTTTTGTTCTTTACATAAGGGCCACTCATATAGTCATGAGAGTTACCCTTTATCTTTTGTGCAGTCCAAGCGTCGGGCACAACTATATCGCCCAGGTCCTTTCGTTTTATCATTTCTCCGGTAATATGTGTTGCTAAAACTATTTAATATGTCGATTCAGATGGTCAGTGCTTCTTATCTCTATTGTACAAAAATTGTGATCTAACTTGGTATATAACTCTTAGTCATATTTAGGTTTTCTTTCATCAATACAAATCTGATACTGCTGAACAAGGGAGAAGTTTCACAATCTGTATAGGTGTATCCAGACCAGGTGTTTTAGCAGGTAGTTAGATCCTTTGTTTATTTTTTCTTTAATACTTCTGTTCTATTAGTACTCCTGTTTTTTCTCTTTATGCCATTCTGATATGAGAAAACACATGCCCTTCCGCACCTTTGATCAATATAATTTTTGATGATTTACTTATAAATTAACTTCCATTCATTGGTCTTTCCTATTTACCATTTTTGCTTATTTTGATGCAGATTCCTCAAAATATCATCTGACTATGTTTGTTTGTTTTATCATTTCTTTAGTTAACATGTGTTGCTAAAACAATTTAGCATTATTCTTAACTTAATATTTTTTCCTGAAGTTAGTTATTTCTAATGTGTTGATACTAGTGGGAAGGACATCAATCATGCTTAGCGGGAAGAATCCTAAACCTGCTACTGTGAGTTTCACCAATATTCCGTCACATTTTTTATTGTTTTATGTTTGAAATATATTGATCCCTATTTGGGTGTTGATATTAGTTTTCTCTCATCTCTATTATAAGGTAGACCTGCAAAGACGGTTGTTGTCAAGAAAGTAGATGAACCTATCAAACTGGAAAAGCTTGACTTGAAGATGTTGAGGTGAGTTCCTCTCACCACACACCTACACACATGTACACACATATTTAAATAAACATTCCTTCTATATTAGTTTTCTCTCATCATTATGCAGTTTTTGTTTAAGAAATTATCAGCATCTGCAAGAACGTTGGCACCAACTGATCAGGGGCCAAACACATTCGGGAGATTCGACGACGAGTAAGCCAATACGCATTCTCACATGCCCAACTGAAGGTCCTACCTTATTATCTATAAAAAATATATCGGGTTCACTAAAAAAACTTATTATATAGAAAATGTGATTTTTTTTATAAACTCTTGTTTTGAAATTTTATTGTTATGTCTTCTTTTTAAGTTTTAGTTTTTTTTTTCATTTGATATAAAAAGATGATGAGTTGACCCAATTGCCTTTACACATTTTTCTTATGACCAATTGAACCTTGTTTTAATCCTTGTCAACAAAATGTTGGTTTCATCAAAACTTTCTTCTCCTAATGCTGCATTTTTTAAAAAACTTTGCGTCCAAAGAATTTATTGCTTCACTAATACCAACTTTTTGCATATAAATCATTTGTAGGTTTTACGATCTAAAAGGACCATCCCGGGTAAGTAAAACAAATAGCTTAAAAGATAGCTTATTTATAATATCTAATAGGTCAAGTGGGTAAGCTATATGGTCAAACGGATGTGACGTGAACAAAGGTGTTTTTCATAAAACCTCCTACTTTTATTCAAATTTGGATAGCTATTGAAATAATATATTTTTCCATCATATATGTGTAAAATGTCCCTTGGTTTTGGGGGAAATATAAATTACAATCAAGTAGTCCATGAGTTGATAGACATTGACTATAGTGTGTTTTATTTATGGAACCTTTTCAATTCTTGACAGGTTTATAAGATTATAGAGAACAGTTGACAGACTAATGTCAAAGCTTTTACTTTGGCTTTTAGATAAAAGGGTTCCATGGATGGATGATAGGGATAAGAATATTTGCCATTTTGCTTCATTTTCATGCTGATTGATAAGTGTGCGTGCATACTTTGTTAACCAATGCCTCTACTTGGTGTGTTTTTGTTAACAACCATTGCTTCTGTTTATTGCAGAGTATTTTTAGTTGTTTTGCCTTCCATAGTATTTTCATGATGAATCTTCATCAATAAAATCATTGATTCGGAGCTTAGGTTTATTTCTATGCATATGATGCTCTTGCTGTCCTGTTTACTTTATCTGTTTATTTTACTCATGAGGTATTAGTGCTTGCGATTGTCTATGTTTTTCCATTGATCCTTTTTGTGTGTTGCCTTGAAAGTGATTACAACTTGCATTCCTACATCTGATCTGAAGATGTATTTCTTGCTTTTCTTGCATCAAGTATCTATTGCTTCTGAATGATCAAGTATTTATAGGTTAAACTTTTACTCTTGCTTTGTTGTGACCTGTTTGTCCATGTGATCAAGTGGAATGATAGGTCATGTAAACATAAAAAATGTTGTTGGCTTAAAAGTGAGAGCATGTGCAGGTTTGCCTTGCAAGTTTTTCGTCTTCTAAAGATGTATCTCTATTTCTGTTGCATCATGTATCTATAACCTCTGGAAGATCCAGCATTTACAGGTTAGATTTTACATTTTGGTTTGTTGTGTCCTGTTTGTTCGTGTGATGACAATAAAAATGGCATGATCAGTTGAATAATGACACCAACATTGACCTTAATGATTGAGCACTCATTAGACTATTTTTGATGCAGATCTTAGTCACCTTTGGTCAAAAGCTAGACCACACTTGGTTTTTCTTAAATCAAGCTTTGGATCATTTTAATAAATGTAAACTAAGGGGTCGTTTGGTTCCCGGAATGTGTTGTAATTAAAAATGGAATTAGAATTGGAATTGAAATGGAATCTTGTTAAACTGATAAGGTGTTTGGTTGGTAAATTCTTCTAATAAAATTGGAATGTTAATTTTGAACATTCCATGAGTAAGTGGAAGGTAAGTGAATTCCATTGAACGTGGGAGAATTTTTCAATTTTAATTCCATCTTATGACCAACCAAACATGATTTTAACGAAAAATTTTTGATTTCATTTCCAATTCTAGAGAATTTTGTGAACTAAACTTGACCCTATATTCTTTAAATGACTAGACTTAGGTCGTTTTGACCCGTTTCACCTAAGAGTTCTAAGCATAAATTATTATTCTTTTAGGTCTTCTAGTTTGTAGTATTATTTTTAGGCATCATACTTTGTGTTTTTTTATAAATAATATCTTCGTGTTGTCCCTCTTAGGTATGTTATGTCAACAGATGAATTGTTGTTCGTCGGTGCGGTTAAACTTTAACCGTTAAGGTATAATCATCTCATCAGTAGATAATAATTATTAATCTGTGTTAATAAAGTATCAAAACCTGTTTTTAGAAATAAAAACCTAATCAAGACACAATTAACTCCCAACAGTGGTATGAGAGCCCCACTTACAACGTGTAAATTAGATCTGTTTTTTTACCGATTATAGATCACAAACTTTAAATTCGTTTAAGGTTTTTGATCTGGATCATTTTTGGCAACTTATTTATTTGGTTGACTTTTAATTAACCAAAAGAGTGCACGTATTATTTTGATTGTGTTTGATATGTAAATCTGGCTATACTTTGTGGTTGAATGGTTGTGTATGATTTGGTTTTGTTAATTTTGGTTTTTATGGTTTTGGCTCATTTGACGGCTCAAAGTTGTAATATATAGGGTTTTATTTTACTAAGTATTTTTTTTGTAAATATTGCAATGTTTGAAGACTCGAAGCCAAACTGAATACAAGACGAATCAAGGAATCAATGGATCAGCGGGATCCACACAAGACAACTACTAGATGCACTTTGGTTCATCATTGTGGTTGTTTATGCGTTGTGACCTCGTGATCTAGTTTGATCTTGTTATTTGGCCCTAGCAAGATTAAACAAACATAGCCATCAGATTTACATATTTGTGTTTGTTATTGTGCTTGTTTTAATTTTATAATTATTATAGCTTACCAAACTAATTAAAAAATGTTTTTCACAATTATAGTGTATTAAGTTCTAAACTTATTTTTACAACTTGTTAAACTTATTTAAAACAAATAGTTTGTTTAAAAAAAATAACAATATAAGTTATAAAATTTAAATAGTAAATTACACAACAAAACCTATATCTTTATAACTAATTTCATTTTTCAATCTTTGTCTATAACAA
The DNA here is from genome assembly GCA_025506505.1 of Flaveria sonorensis. Taxonomy (NCBI): domain Eukaryota; kingdom Viridiplantae; phylum Streptophyta; class Magnoliopsida; order Asterales; family Asteraceae; genus Flaveria; species Flaveria sonorensis. Next base: position 827,554 of record CM046438.1, read on the forward strand.
TTTAATAATTACACTAAACAACCTTTATGCATATAGTTGTTTCAGCCTTGGTCTTTTAGTCTAACGGTAGTTGATTTGTATCGTTAAGTCACGTTCTATGATTATCACATTAGTAAACTTAACTTGTAAAAAAACATTCGGGCAGCACTATTAAAAAAAAATCTATGTATTAAGAAAATACGATTGGCAAAACGTTGAGACTGACGTGTAACACTTCAAACAAATTTTATATATATTTTAATCAGCACTTATTTTAAAACGAGTTTTATAAAAAAAAAGTAATTGTCATATGATTTATCGAACTAGTTTTCAAAACTTGTTTTTATATCTCCAATGTGTTAATTGGATGGGAATTGAGTAGTGGAATATTTGGAGTATGTTTATGTATATGCAAAGGAGAATTAGATGCACTTGGTTTGTAACTAAATTTACGTCGAAAGGTAGAGCAACTCGGTTTTTTGTCGTCGAATTAAAACTTACTTTTATTTCCCCTAGACATTTTCAAGCAAAATTCTTGTTAAAATGTAGATCAACTCAAATAGTACATAAAAATAAGCACAGAACGTTTTATATTTGGCTACTCAATTCTTAATAAAATTTACGTACGAATGCCACCTTTTGAGGCCGTTTCCCATAACCATTTATAAAATGGGATTGAGGTCTTCAACAAATTAACTACAATGTACGGGTCCATATACATCATAAAACTATACAATTTCTAATATAAGGGCATTCATGCTAGGTGTCTCATTTCGATGTTAGTGTGTGTCCTATATTATGGGGATGGATATGACTGATTGTGAGTTAATGAGAGATAAAATTTCTTGGGATTGTAACATGATTCCCTATATTTAGAGAATTATGATGCAACTCTCATAAATTTTTTAATATTTTCAAAAGTGGTCGTGAGTGAAGTGAGAGAAAAGTTAATAATAAAGATGTAAAAGAATATTATGAAATTAAAAAAGAGAGTATAAAAGTAGTGTTTTAGTGTAAATATGGGGATGGAAAGCTAATGTGAATGCTCTAAAACCCATGTAATGCACTAGTCTATAACCTTTAAATATATAGAATATTAAAACAAAAAAAAAAACCAACAAGTCAATAAATACATTGATGGAGTCATTTTATTCCCGCTTCTTAGATTGATTAAACTTAGCAAGAGGGATTATAATATCCATTTTACCACCATGTGATTTGCACATAGGTTTGAGTTAACCATACTAGTTAACACTCGTTAAGTTAAAAGGCGAAATCATTACAAACTATCAAACCAAATGATATATGTGTAATTGGTAAACATAAAGGATCGATTCCATAATTAAATATATACATAAAGGATAAAAGTTATAATTTACTCTAATTTATGGATATGTTTTAACTTGTAATCAAATATAGAACTTGAGCGTTAGGATGACAATGTTGTGGGTTCGTGGCGAGTTAGGTACTCTTAAGCCCATATCTTATTAGAAAAGTGTCTCATACTTGGCTAAAAATCATTTGAGTATGCATCATGTATCTACCCGTTAATTTCGTAAATATATGTCTTATGTATATATGTCTTATGTATATATGTCGTGTATCTCTTTGACATTTCGGTCAAATCTCTTTGTCGTTATATCTCTTTGATCAAATCTATTCAACACCGTCTTCGTTGACTCTCTTTGATTCTAGCAAGGATTCAATGAAGAACCAACTAAAGAAATGTGCATTTTTGTCTAGTTTTAAAAGCATATGTGATATATGAAGTTTAGTAAACAAAGGGAATTCCAACCAAATCGTGGCGCGTATGTTGTTAGAGATTGTCTAAATTATTAAGATTATATCATGCGAACATGTAAATTTAGGTGAAGGTGGTTTCATATTCAAATGCCTTATGGTACATGTGGTAATGTTTGTTCTGACTTTGAGTTGGGCCATATGATTTTTCTAGTAGTGGGTTTCTTCCTAAGGGGGTTGGGGGTGTGGTATCGGCAGCGAAATGGATATGTGAGCCTAATTAAGATAACACTCGTTCACTCATCCTCTGAAGCAGGATGGTAAATTTTTCATTAAAAAGAGTAAAACCCTGTTATATTTTCTTGATTGCAGAAATCACAACCCGTAAGCTCACCCTTTTCGTAGTAGTCCAGTGGCGGAGCTTGAACACTCTCGTAGGGGGGGCGGGGGTGAAATTATTTCTTTTTAGGGGGGCGAACTCGAGTTTTATATAAAAATTTACACTACCGGACCAAAAATTTACACTACCGGAATAAAGTTTAACACTAACGACGAAAAAAAGGGGGGGCGGCGGCCCCCCCGGTCCTAACTATGCTCCGCCAATGCGTAGTACCGAAACGAGCGGAAAAATCACAGTCCAGCTAAAAATACCGCGATATCGATGTTGTCTAGCTAAGATGTCCATGCTTCATGTGCCTCACCTTGGTACAAGTTCATTATGCTGTTTCGTGTGGAGCTGTATCATTTAATTAAGATATTAAAATAATAGTAGATTTGGTGAGTTGCATCTTGTATTTTAAGGGCTTGTATCATTTACTCTATCTGTTGTTCATCGTACATACATGTTTAAGTGATAAAATATATCTATTTAAGGAACCAATGTAGTAATTGTACAAAAGTGAAATTACTGATGCACCATGACTTTTTATTTTATTTCTAGGGCTGTTTAGTTTTTCTTTTCTAAAATCTTTTGCATATTTAACCATTAATAAACTCTTACTAAATTATTTTTTATGTATCATATTTGTAAGATGTGTGAAACAATTTGCACTGATATTAATAAAAATATATCCTTATCAAGTTATCCTTTTATATTGTCGTCCCGTCAAGAAACTTAGAATAAATTACAAATTTCATGCTTTATGTATATACGTAACTGTGGATTAGATCCTTAATATTTACTAATTATATAGATAATCATTTAGTTTCATGGATTGTAATGGATTTGTCCTTTAACTTAACAACTGTTAGTTTGGTTTACTTAAATTTATATTTAAATCACATGATGATAGAATAGTAATTTTAATCCTATTTCCTAAGTTTGATCAATCTCCCATCTATGTTATAAAAATAAAAGGTTCTAAAGCTTTTTATCTTAGGTTTTATCAATCGCTCATGTTTAGTTAATCCAAAACAACACATGATTTCTAAATTAATTAATCCAAAACTAATTAATTAAATTTATAAAAAATCAAGTTAATCCAAGTGTTATTGTCTACATCTATATAAGTCAATAAAACTAAAAAACCTCAAAAAAATCATAAAAATCTAATTATGAATAAAGACTAAAACAGACAACATGAGATTGCCTGAATTTTTAAAAAAGTTAAAAAATACATTTAATGTATTTATAGAATAAATATACAAAGACCAAGCTACATCTGGATAATGGGTAAGCAGGCAACAAGCTGCGCTGCTATCCCTTTTTGAATCGCAAAACCTATTCTACTAAATACCCATCCTTGGTTCCTCGGGCTTTGCGAGTCACTGTGCACCACCTTCTGTACCCTCTTCAAAAAACGAACCGCCTCGGGGGCTAGGGATCCAAATGTGTCAAAGGCGAACGGAATGAACACGTGCTGATTCTCTATACATGCTGCCTCGTGCTTAGAACTTTCTTAGATTCCGCCCTCAAAACCGCATGTCCTGGAACGAAACCACTGTCTCTCAGTCCCACCAATGGGGACACCCCAGTGAGGTCGACACATGCATGCTTACCTCCAGCCCAGCCAAACACAAGAACGTCTGTAGGACGCAGGGTAGATCTCCCCACTCGTGGATCAGTTAGAAAGTTAACACGTGCTTCTTTCTTGGCAGAGATCCCGGCACGCCTAAGCATATCCCATAAGACATCTCTAACCCAGTCATGACGATACTTGAATCCCGGCAATTCCTTACAGTGGAGGGCATGCTCGCCAAATCTATCCAAACATGCTTTTTTACAAACGGGGCATGATTCGTCTGGAGGGAAAAGAGGAATCATAAGCCGGTATTTGAGGATGGCTCTGTATTCAACTGCTGACATCTGTTGCCCAAGACCTTCAATGGGCACAGCAGTCAAAAAATCCTGGGCATGAGCCCCCCTAAGACAAGCAAAAACCGCCTTTTGTCGCGGTGTCATATCGAATCGCTCCTCCATATCTTGAACATGATTACCATAAAGAGTACTCGCCAAGGTTTGTTGAGGTTTCTTGGGGGCAGTCTCCTTATCAGTAAAACCGCCTAGATCAAGGTCCGGGAAAGTTGTTCCAATATTACCAAGCGCGAGAGAGTAGTCCGGATCTACCCCCACAACACCAGCGCTCCGCAAGATATGGTCTTGAAATTTCCACGACCGGGCCCTGGAAGCCACAAAGGCGAATGCGGAGACATCCTCCGCCGAGAAAATCCCTAAACCTCCGCAACGCATAGGGAATGAAGCCAACCTCCACTAGAGGTCCCCAAAATGCGGTCCGCCGCAAACAACAATATCTTCAAGTGCCCCGTGCCCCCCCCCCCCCCCCCCGCAGGCCCGCATCAAAGATGGACACAACCTCTTTGACATGCTTAGGTTGACAGGTCCTGAGCCCAAACACTAACTTAGCAACTCCCATGCACGAGCGCAACAAAAGGAGCTCACTTTGGGGGTCCCTCAGGTCCAGTAGGTGTTTCATAAGTTCAACCGCCCGCAAATCTCTTTTAGTTGCCAAAGACCGAATAAATCCTGCATCCCGACTAACCGCTCCCCCAAGAGTTTAACCCCCCCTACGGGCCTACTAATTTCGCTAGGGAATAAACCCGGCACTTCCTTCGAGCCATTGCATGAGGGCCAAAAAATATTTGTTTTCCGAATATTAAGCCTAAGCCCCAGAGACGCCCCTTCTGAGCGAATAATGCCCAACACCCTAGCAACATCCTCAACCTTACCAATGATAGTGCCATCGTCCAAATACCAAGCATGAAAGGGCAAGGAACAGGCGCCTTGCACACGAAGGATGAGCGGATGGAGGACCAGCGCAAAAAGAATGGGGCCAAGGGGGTCCCCTTGCTGCACCCCAGTATAAGCCCCAATATGAGAATCCCCCACATATAACCTGGCGGGTTGGGCATATAAAAACTAGACCCAAGGGAAGATGGATGGACATCTGGAGCTAACTTCCCTAAGAAGGGTCGTCCGGTCCACCTTGTTAAAAGCACTAGAAAAATCAACAGTGTGCATAGCCAGGGACCCGTCAGAATGGAACACGCTCAAGAACCTGTTAGCACTGTGCAGAACCACTTTTGCCCCATTAGGGACCCTAACCCCAATTGAAAATCCCCTAGATAAGCCGCCACCTCTTTCCCTACTTTACGCATAGCGACTTTCGACACCAATCTTCTCCAAATGGCCCCTACCGCGATGGGCCTAATCCCATTATCAGGCTTTAATAGGGGGGTCAACGGTGCCGAAGCAATGAACTCCGCTAGAACTTTAGGACAAAGGCCCCCAAGCCATAAGTTGACAACATCAGTAATGGCCTTTAGGAGCCCGGAGGCAGTTGGAGACCCCTGGCCATAGAAAGCGTCTAAAATATGTTAGGCCCGCAGACCGTCCCTCCCACAAGATGTACCTTTCGGGAAGGTTTTAATACATTCCAGCACACAATCAACGTCCACCTGCAAGGCTGGTTCCGATGGCACGGCGAAGGGCATGGTCGGGGGGTCCATAACAGGGTGTTTATCTATCAAGGCTCTCAAAGTATCCCCTCAGCAGGCGCAACCCCAAATGAACATAGGACTTTAACTGTCGCTGTGTAAAACTAAAAAATATAAAGTTGGAGAGTTTAGATAACTGTAGACAAAAAAGAAAACAATGATAGAAAGTTTCATAACGTCATACACCACGAAACGATAAAAGAATTAAAAAAATAAGCCTTTAAATATATAGAATTTTAAAATAATAAAACCAAGAAGTCAATAAAAACATTGATGGAGTCATTTTATTCCCACTTCTTAGATTGATCAAACTTAGCAAGAGGGATTAAAAATATCCATTTTACCCCATGTGATTTGCACATAGATTTGAGTTAACCATACTAGTTAACAGTCGTTAAGTTAAAAGACGAAATCATTACAAACTATCGAACCAAAGGATATATGTGTAATTAGTAAACATAAAGCATCGAACCCATTATCACATATATACATAAAGGATAAAAGTTATAATTTACTCTAAATTTGTTGATATGTTTTAACTTGTAATCAAATATAGAACTTGAGTGTTAGGAATGACAACGTGGTGGGTTCGTGGTGAGTTAGGTACTTTTAAGCTCATATCTTATTAGAAAAGTGTCTCATACAAGGCTAAAAATCCCCTGGGTATGCATCATGTATCTACCCGTTAATTTCATATACGTGTTATGTATATATGTCGAGTATCTCGTCGACATTTCGGTCAAGTCTCTTTGTCATTATATCTCTTTGACCAAATCTATTCGACACCGTCTCGCTGACTCTCTTTGATTCTTGCAAGGATTCGAAGAAGAACCAACTAAAGAAATTTGCATTTTTGTTTAGTTTTAAAAGCATATATGATATATTAAGTTTAAGTAGGATGCGTATGATATTTTAATATTATAAGAATATATATTAAATTCTATCAATTCTCGCACTAGTTACATTGAGGCTTACTCTACTAGCTCCTACCTAAATGATCTTGATCACCTAATATACATTAAACACATAAATTCTACTTAAATTAGAATACGCTCTTGGGAGTTGGGGGTACTATGTATACTACTATTTTATTTCCATAAATAATAACACTAGTGAGGGATAGAGAGAGGAACACTGGTGATGCTTTTTTAAAGTTAATTTTATCTATTTTTTCATTCAGTATCTTCCTCTAGCTGAATAGTTAAGAGCTAAACCGATTGATTAACAAACATTATCTTTTTGAACCAAACAACTTTATCTCTTACCGATTCAGATGTAGCATATTAATTGAAGTAACTCTTCTCGGTCATCGAGTTGCAAATATAAGGCTTACTTTTTTCCTTTTAGATTTTGAAACTTTTAGTTATTATAAAATTATTTGGATTATCATTCAATAACATAAAAAAATGTTTATGATGAATTTTGATGTTAAATTAGTCGGATAACACCTTATTTCATAAAATAAAATCTTACTTTCTTGAAAACAAAATGCATTTTGTTAATTGTGAAGGTCACATCAAAAGATTTTGTTATTATTAAATAAGGGATATTTGTCTGAACACTTACGCTACTTTTTCTTATTTTGGGTATGTTTCCGTTAACCTCCGGTTTCCGAGAGATTTGGATGATTCTCAATATCTTCTCTATCGATATATACACGCTTTCTCTTTTCTCATGATGAACAAAGCTTCAGGGTGTCTCTGAAGAAAAAGGTGAAATTCAGCACAGCTCCAGTTCTGTTCTTCGATGGATGAGATTTGATTAAGATGAATCGGTTTCTCTCTTCCTTCCTTTCATGGTGTTTCTCCTTTGGTTTTCTCCGCATCAAATTGAGTGGTAAAGCATTTCAATGTTGAAGAAGGATCTGTTCTCTTCTCCCATGGATGACCCTGTAAAACGAACGTGTTTACTCTCATGGTGTTTCTCCTTTGGTTTCATTTATTTATTTTTGATTTTGTGGTTCTTCCGGTGGCATCAGGTTTCCCGATGTTGATCTGTCTCATGAGAAGCAAGAAGCATCTCAATCCGAGGAATTGAAGAGTAGTAAGGTTGGATCATTGTATGAACTGCAGGTACGTATGGAAGAGCCAACAATTATCATCTTGAGATGACTTGTAACCATGGTGCAACTCTTTTTCTTCCACACTTGATGATATTTATTTTTGTATAGGAGACGAGCATAGAGGCACTTTTTCTGCACCTGGAGCACACGTTACCAATAACAGGTCTAGAAAGGCTGCAAGAAGTAGTGTGATATTTGTTTTTTCTTTGATTTTGTACAGGAGACCGACATAAAGGCTGCAAGAAGTAGAGGCCTACTGCCACATTAGGCTGCTTAGAAGTGCAGGGGTTTTGGTAAAACCTTTGGCCCTTTCACATGGTAATTATGTCAATAAATAAACAAGTTAGTTAAATTTTAACAGATCAAAGATAAATCGAGTTTATGGACTTACTTGACTGTAAGTTTATGACTTGGTTTCAGTTCTTTTATTTTGTATAGGAGACCAGCTTTAAGCTTTACTACACCTGGAGCACACATTACCAATAACAGGTCCTGAAAGGCTGCAAGAAGTACTGGCACGTCTGCTTCAGCATTTTGCCATGCCTGTAGAGGACTTACCCCACATCAACTCTTCACGGGTTATTAGGCTATTAGTGTGTGACTTAGTTTCAGTTCTTCAACTTTAGAAGTGCAGGGGATTTGGAGCATTTGGTAAAACCTTTGGCCCTTTCACATGGTAATGTCTATAAATAAACAAGTTACTTAAATTTTAACAGATCAAAGATAATTGAGTTTATGGACTTACTTGACTGTAAGTTTATGACTTCGTTTCAGTTCTTTCACTATTTCTATTTTATTTACTTTCAGTTTTTCCACTTCAGTTGAGAAATCAAGTGCCTCTCACTTGCCTATTATAGCCTGGCTTTGCTATTTCAGATTGCTGATACGTGATTGTTTGATTTCTTACATTCCCCTAGATATTCGCTTGTGTGGTAAATTCTCATAAGAGATCTCAGCTGCTTCATTTGCCAAGGGGCTCGTAGACTTGGAAGGAGAAGTGTACTGGTTTGTTGTTTTTTATAACAATATGCAATTATACTTTAGGCTATGGCTGAATGGATCAATGCTTTTTGTAGGTTTCACTTGTCAGCAAGGACTCAACACTGTTAGAAGGAAGGAGCTAAGGTTACTTGTATTTTGAATTCTATTTTTCTCAAAACACGCTACTTCTAGTGATGCATATCTGTCATTTCAAAGCAAGTTTTTTCCCCTTTTAAGTGGTTCATGTTCAAACATGTACTTAAGGGTGATTCATTTATTTAAAAAAACTGAATCATAAATACTGGTGATAAGCAATGTATTTAAAATTAGGACCGACCTAGCTTTCGACTCCTTGACCTTCTTGTTCAGATGATTCAGATAAAATCAGAACTAGGAAGTCAGCAGTTCGGTACATATTTAGCATGTCAAGAAGCTATGCAAATACTTATTTAAATCTTTAATAGGTATATGAGAAATATATTGAATTAAGATACAATTATTTTAGGTGAAGGTACTTACAACCTGTTTGGCCTTTTGATTTATAGCTCCGACGAGGGCTAAGTACTACCATTTTTGTACCTTGCTCTAGGCTTCTGCAAGTTAACTGTTGTTACTTTCTTTTGACATCTTAATGAGCCTGCTTGTGTGGTAAATTCTCATAAGAGATCTCATCTGCTTCATTTGCCTAGGGGCTCGTAAACTTGGGAGGAGAAGTGTATGGTTTGTTGTTTTTTATAACAATATGCAATTATACTTTAGGCTATGGCTGAATGGATCAATTTTTATTATAGGTTTCACTTGTCAGCAAGGACTCACCAATGTTAGAAGGAAGGAATTAACTAAGGTTACTTGTATTTTGAATTCTATTTTTCTCAAAACATGCTACTTCTAGTGATGCATATCTGTCATGTGGGTGTGGGTGTTGGGTGTCTCAACTTTGTAAAGTGAAGTTGCAAACTTAAATATGAAAGTCATCTGATACAAGATATCAAATCCACATAATTAGTTATTTCATATGTCTCTTTTTTATATAAGTCTGAATTATTTTTGCTTTTTATAGGCTAGATTGAATGACTTGATAACATCAGGAGTTAAGATGTGCAGGAAAGTGGATCATCTAAACAACCATGGATGGTTGATGGTGCTGGACTTTGACTTATTAAATGCCTCTGAGCTTCCATGTACACTAGTAAATATTTACTTATGTTGCAGTTATCTTACTATTGACTTTGTGCACTTCTTATGGATAGATTTCTGATTGATTTGGTTTCTTTTTTTATTAATATTATTTTCTTTCACGTTTCTCCTTGTGTCCCCTTCTCTTTTGGTTGTGAATTTTCAATGACATGTGTAAATGATCTTAGATCTGTGTTTCTTTTAGTTTGTTAAGTTTTGAATGTGCCAAATATATTCACTAGGCAGTTAGAATGATGACAGTCTTCGAATCCGCGAGTGTAACTTTTAAGATTAGATTTTGAGTCACTTTCATAGGTTTGCTGTTTAAAATATCTCTAATCTCGATATGACAATGCATATGTAAATATTCTCTTTCATGGTTACTATGTGTGTTTTGTATTTAATTTACAATTCCTATGCTAAGCTGTCCAGGGATGCACTATTTTTTGTGGTGGTAACAGATCAAGTGAGTTCCATCCAGAGGCCAGAAGAGAGACGTGAAGATTCTTATTTACATGAGGCGTTTATGCCAGCTAGTCAAGACTTGGTTGGGTAAAAACAGGCAATTTTTTATCCAAAAGTTTTATATATATTTTTTTTTTTTTGTTTTAAGTGACCTTTTTTTTGTGGTTTAAGCATTCATCCTATAGCCCGGATCACAAGCTTACAACAGTTGTTGGAGATCATCTCGATGGACTTATGTTAGATTGTTCAATTGGAGAAGCATGTGATTATAGAGGTTATGTTTTTCTATTTACCAGTTTCGTTTTCTTTGATCATTTGATCAAGTTTGTCCCTTTGTTGTTGCATTGAGTTGACTGTTTTCATCAAGATAACAGGGTTTCATATGCTATGCGGATGCGTTATAAACAGTCAAAATGTGTTCCTTTTGTAGGGTCAAAATGAGTCAGGTCGGCTACGACCCAAAACATCTTTTGTCCATTTGAGAATTCCCTAATATTCTTTCTTGAATATGGGAAATCTTCGACCCCTTGGCTACTCAACGATTAAGGATAACGGTAACAATTTAGACCCTCGTTTAGTTTATCATTTGTATAACTTTTTATTTGTTTTCCTTTGAGATTGCCATAAAATTTTGATCTTGATTCTTGCAACTAAAGGGTTAAGGTAACATTTTGGGCTACTCAACGATTAAAGTAGTTATTTCCACCCTAGCTTGGTTTATCTTTCTGTAATATGTTTAAATGCCCATTAATTTTTCTTTGAGATTGCCGTGAAATAATCTGGACACTTTTTGTATTAGATGTTTTGTTTTTAGTATTTACTTAAGTAATTACGAATACCAAAGTATGTAATATTCTAAATTATATGATGATTTGACTCTGGAAGTCTTATGCTTTACAAAATACATTGCGGTGAGGTGTAATAGTAATGAGCTGGTTAGGAACTTGTGATGACATGGTTGGGTCAAATTGGGTAACTTATTATCCAAAAGTTCTGTTTTTTTTTTATAAATATTAAGTGACAACCTTTTTGTGGTTTCAACATTTAACCTAAACCCCTGATTGCAGGCTTATAACTGTTGTTGGAGATCATCTTGATGGACTTATTATGGACTCCTAAATGAAGATGCTAGCAGTTATACAGGTTATGTTTTTCTATATATTAATTTTGATTCCTTTACTAATTTAATCAAGCTGTTTGTTGCATTGAGAACATTGCTTTCTTCAAATTCACAGGGTTTCATATGCTATGTGTTTGACGTGAAGGTTCTTATTTACATGAGCCATTTATGCCAACTGGTCAAGACGTGGTTGGGTAAAAACAGGCAACTTTTTATCGGAAAGTTTTATTTTTTTGTATTAAGTGACCATTTTTATTGGTTTCAGCTTTCATCCTATAGCCCAGATCACAAGCTTACAAAGATTGTTGGAGAGCATCTCAATGGACCTATTTTAGATTGTTCAATTGGAGAAGCAAGTGATTATACATGTTATGTTTTTCTATTTACCAGTTTCGTTTTCTATGACCATTTGATCAAGTTTGTCCCTTTGTTGTTGCATTGAGTTGACTGTTTTCATCACTATAGCAGGGTTTCATATGCTATGTGGATGCGTTGTAAACTGTCAAAATGTGTTCCTTTTTTAGGGGTCAAAATGAGTCAGGTCGGCTACGACCCAAAACATCTTTAGTCCATTTTGGCAATTATATTTTTTATTTGTTTTTGTGATTCCAACATTCATATTAAGTCCAGACCAAAAGCTTATAATTCTTGATGGTGATGGCCTTGATGGACTACAGTGGGTTCTTCGTATGGAGAAGTAAGCGAGATTATTCGTCTTATGTTTTTGTATTTGTCCATTTCGTTTTCTTTGTTAATTTGTGTAAGTTGTTTACTGCATTGTAGTTCTTAAGTTCTGTCCCTGATTCTGATGACTAAAGGATTAAGGCAACAATTTTGATTCGTGGGCAACTCTACAATTAAGGCCAATATTCCCCCCCCCCCCCCCAATTTTATCGTTCGTTAAAACTCCATTCTTTAAATTTGAGTTTTGCGCTTAGATTCCGATCTTGATTCTGGAAATTAAATGATTGAGTTAACGATATCAATACGTTGGCTACTCGACAATCAAGGTAACAATTTTGACCCACCCTTGTTTTATAATTCTGCATAACTTACCCTGCTCATTTTCATTATTAATCACCCTTTATTTCTGATGTTGTTTCTGGCAAGGGGCAACTTAAAGACACAATTTTGATCTGTGGACTACTCAGCGATGACGGTAACAATTTCGACCCTCCCTAGGTTTATCATTTTGTTAATTCATCATTCGTTTTCATTCACTCAAAATTCTGATTTTGATTCTGATTCTAACAGATGCATACTCTGCAATGGCAATACTAGGTAAAGAGATTCAAGGCATTGGATGAAAAACTCTCGAGAGGTAAACTTACAAACGAACTAGTTTGGAAAAATACACAGGAAACATTCAATGTATCAGGTGATGCCGTGACGCTGTTGATAAGGTACAAGTTTAATGATTACGTTTACCTTCTATTTAATCTGTTAAGTTACCTAAAATGGTTTTTGTTATTATATCTCATTTGTTGATTATTGATAAAGTTTCAATGGAGGATATTAAGGAACAAACTACTGATTTGCATCATTCAAATAATTCCTCTCCTAGATAAACTCAACCATTTATTTATTCAATAATAGTTGCATTAGTTTGTTACGTTTAAATATTAGATTAGTTGTTCACCTACAATTGTGGGGTGTTTGTTATATATTGTAACTTTATATATATTTGCATTTACAATGAATGGAAGATCAAGCTTTTCCTGATACCAAGCGATTCTGATCCACCATATTTTGTTCTTCCTCTTCTTCGATACCCCTCTCCATTGTATCCATGGCCGACCAAAGCAGCCCACCCACACCTACCTTAACACATGCACTACCAGTGACTAATGCAAACAGTCTCACTGTGGTTACCTTTCCCTCCAATCTCAAACTCACTTCCACAAATTACTTGGGTTGGAAAACGCAGATCGAAGCCCTTCTGCATGGGCTTGATTTGTACAAATTTATTGACGGAACCCTGCTCCTGTTACTGCAGCCGATAGGTCAACAGCTCCGCACAAGGACTATGTCGCCTGGTTCGCCAAGATCGACTCCTGTTCAGAGCCATTGTTGGAAGTCTATCGACGTCAAGCATCCCGCTGGTCACAAATGCTTCATCATCGCTCGAAGCATGGAAGATTCTCTCCACCACTTACGCATCTCCATCTCGAGGGCACATGAAACAACTTCAACATCAGCTCAAGCATGTTCCAAAGCACCCAATCGATCTATCACAGATTATATGCAATCTGTGAAAAACTTGTGGATGAGTTATCCATTCTTGGAAAGAAACTCGATCCCGAAGACGTCACTGATACCATCCTAGCCGGTCTTGATCAAACAACCTACAAGCCAATGCTTGATGCCATACATGCACGGGATACCCCGATCTCCTTCAATGAACTTCACGAAAAGCTTATTAACCACGAGCTTTCTTTGGTGCAAACTGTGGCTCGCGACAATCTTCATCAACCGGTTACCGCATTTGTCGCTCAACATCACCCCAACAGTTCTAACAGTAAGCCTTGGACTCCTCATACCCCTGCTAAAGGCAATGGTCTGTTACCCACTCCTAACAATGGAGCTTCGACCGGTGGCGCTCGACCATACCTTGGCAAATGCCAATGATGTTATGTTAAAGGACACTCTCTCACCAATTGCCCAATCTTCAAGAAGGTAAATCCTCACATTACAGTTCCTTCTTTTAATCGCAATGCACCGGTCCAACATCCGCAGGTTCACATGATGGGTACACAAGACTCAAGATCTGTCCATTGGTTATTTGACAGTGGGTCTTCACATCATGTTACTAATTATCTTAACAATCTATCACTTCATGCCCCTTATGATGGAACGGAGGAACTAGTCATCGGAAATGGTTCGTGTCTAACTATCACACATATTGGCTCTCTCATTTTAAAAACACCACACACTCCTTTACTTTTAACAAATGTCCTTTGTGTCCCTCCTTATCAAGGAACATTATTTATATTTCACGACTTTGTTTAGATAACAATTTTCTAATCGAATTCTTTTCTTCTGCTTTTCTTATCAAGGATCGAAACTCGAAAACGCCCCTCCTCCAGGGAAATGCCAACCACGACATCTATGAGTTGAGATCAACACTCCCACAATCAACTCCTCCATCCGTCTTCTCACTCCAAAAGCTCACCTCAAGCACTTGGCGTCACCGCTTAGGGCATCCCCACTCCAAGATTTTAATATTTTGTCATTTTTAATTAGTTTCGATTTATCTTTTGATGATCCTTGTCATTCTTGCAAAATAAATTAAAGTCACAAACTTTCCTTTTCTTTTCTACTCTTACGTCACATGTATTAGCACGGAAGCTTCTAGATAGATTTATTTATATTTAGAATAGATAATTATGATGTATATGGCATTGAGATCCTTTCCTAATTATGTGTTATAGTAGGGTTAGGATTCTTCCCTATATAAAGGGTCTTGTATTCTGTTTTAGGAATCAATTCAATAATACAATAAACACTTTTGATGGAACTGCAGCCCCGACAACCACCGACCCCATATACGACGCTTGGCACGAACTAGATGCGTTGGTCCTTCAATGGATCTTGAGCACCGTCTTTGATGATTTTTTGCCCTGAGTTATGGACTCAGACGGAACCGCACGAGGCGCTTGGGTCAAACTTGAGAAAATCTATTTAAGCAACAAAAAGGCGCGTGCGGCTGCTTTGAAAACCAAATTTGTAAACCTTACCCTCGTCGCGTGTTCCTCGCTTGATGATTATTGCCGGAAACTTAAGGAACTCGCAAATCAATTAGTAGATGTTGACCACCCAGTAATTGAATCTCGTCTTGTTCTTCGGCTAGTACGCGGATTACCGGCTGAGTTTGACACCACCGCATCCCTGATTAATTCAAGCAACGCAGAATGGGATCTAGCATTAAGCATGCTGAACGATGAAGCTATTCGGATCGAGGGTCGTCAAAAAGCAACCACCTCGGTTCTCGCTGCACTCACTACACAGCCGCAGCCTCCCTCCACTCAACAACCGACTTCCCGGAACCCATCCTATGGTGGACAGCAGCCCTCTCGAGGGAGAGGTCGCGGACGCAACAACTTTAATCGAAACAGCCGAGGAGGACGTGGACGAGGTGTTGGACACTCACCAGGTAATACTACTTGGTTTCCCCATAACGCAGGCTATCCCACTTGGGCTTGGTGGACTACACGACCATGCCCTTACCCGACCCAGCCATATTGGACCCCACCCGCGGCCCAGTTCAGCCCGCCAGCCACCTCAGCCCAAACACAGCAGTCCGGCCAAGCACGCCCACCGGCATACTTCACACAGGCCGGCCCATCAGTTCCGCCGCCTCTGGGTTATAATGCACTGAACCCAGCTGATCTCCAGGCTGCCTTCTCAGCTATGAATCTTCATGAGCAACAACAGGATCCCGGTCTAATGGACACTGGAGCGGGCTCTCACGTCACCTTGGATTGAGGTATGATTTCCATTCCCAACTCGTCTCGTGTAAATACTAAAGTTCTTGTTGGCAATGGGCAATATCTACCAATACACGGGTCCGGCACTGGTTTTTCAACATTCATAACCGTACCAACATTTTACCAAACATCCTTTATAGCCCATCTGTCATCAAAACCCTTATTTACGATAGACGTTTTACCCGTGATAATAGTGTCTATTGAATTTGACCCTTTCGGTTTCTTTGTGAAGGGTCTCAAAACTGGACGCCACCTTTCTCGCCACAATAGCACGGGGGACGTTTATCCAATCACACCACCACAACTTCCGCCACAAGCATGTTTCTTTCGACCACTTCTCTCCCTTGGAATGATCAGCTTGGCCACCCTAGCGCTCAAGTCCTAGATATTCTTAGTCGCAAATTTAATTTTTCTTGTAATAAAGACGATTCGTCTAGACTATGTAATTCATGTCAATTATCTAATAGTAAACGATTACCTTTTTATACGTCGAGTTCCTTCACTTTTTCACCTTTTGATATCATACATTGTGACCTATAGACCTCACCCGTTGTCAGTAAAACTGCTTACAAATACTATATGGTTTTAATTGATACTTTCTCACACTTTGTTTGGGTATACCCGTTAAAATACAAATCTGAAACATACCCAACATTTGTTAAATTTCACCACTTGATTTTAACCCAATTTAATCGCCACATAAAAACTTTTCAGTGTGATTTGGGAGGGGAATTTGACAACAACCTGCTTAAAACATTTGCACATTATTCTTTTGGGTGGAAGCCCTGCATACGGCCGTCTACCTTCACAACATACTTCCCACCAAACGCTTAAATTTTTTCACACCCACCTTCGCCCTCTACCTTCGCCACCCCAGCTACGACCACCTACGAGTATTTGGGTGTGCTTGTTACCCGAATGCTTCCGCCACTCTTACCTCATAAGTTGCACACTCTATCCATCCGGTTTATTTTTCTAGGCTATCCTCCGGATTTTCGAGGGTACCGTTGCCTAGATCCATCAACGGGTAGGGTTCACATATCTCGTCATGTTACTTTTGACGAGTCAGTCTTCCCATATGGCCAGCCCCAGTCCACAGCTCCTTATTCCTTTTTGGAAGAGCCCATGCCTCCCTCTTTTACCTTCGGTACCTCACCTACACCTCACCCCAATCAGTCCGGCCCCTCACCCGCACCCAACCCACCACCGTCACCGGCTACAACTCAGTCCCCCTGCCCACCTCCACCCGGACCGGTCAGTCCCTTCCCCTCACTTACTCCCGACGACCTAAACAGCCTGCACCCACACATCAACCTTCAACCTCCACCCGAACAGCCCCGTCCTCCCAGCCTACCCCTACGGCCCAAACCAACCTAGTCCAATCCTCCACCAACGTCCATCCTATGGCCACCCACACCAAAACCGGCTCCCTTAAACCTGTTAACCTAAGCCATGCTTTCGCCACAGCCCTCTCCCCGGTCCCCAATACCTATGAAAAAGCCTTTGCCGACCCGAATTGGTTACATGCCATGCAAGCAGAATTTGATGCTTTACAGGAAAACGGGACTTGGGAATTGGTTCCACGTCCGGTTGATAGACCGATAATACGATGCATGTGGTTATTTCGGCACAAGTTTCGATCCGATGGGTCATTAGAAAGGTACTAGGCGCAATTGGTTGTTAATGGTAAGTCTCAGACTGTGGGTATAGAATATAGATTGCGCGGAGACATGTAGTCCGGTTGTTAAACCGGCTTCGATTGGAACCGTATTATCTCTTGCGTTTTCTCATTCTTGGCCCATCCATCAGTTGGATGTCAAGAACGCTTTTTTACATGGCCATCTCAATGAGACCGTTTTCATGCATCAACCTCCCGGTTTCATTGACAAGAGGTGTCCGATTTTGTGTGTCGCTTGAAGAAGTCGTTTTATGGGCTTAAGCAGGCACCTAGGGCTTGGTACACTCGATTTGCATCTTTTATTTTGAAGCAGGGGTTTCGGAACAGCTTATGTGACAATTCTTTGTTCATTTATAAACATTGTCCTGACACCGGTTACTATTGCTCTATGTTGACGACATCGTCCTTACGGCTTCAAGTACTGCTCTTTTGGATAAGATTATTCAGGCTCTTTCCCGTGAATTTGCAATGACGGATCTTGGTGATTTGCATTATTTCCTCGGGATCAAGGTTACTCAACAAGGTGGCGGTTTATTTTTGTCACAGTCCCAGTATGCAAAGGACATTATTTCTCGGGCGTCTATGCAATCTTGTAAACCATGTACCACCCCGGTTGATCTATCGGCAAAGCTTAGCGCTACTGAGGGTCCTTTTTCCATGACCCGACGTTATACCGGAGTTTAGCGGGAGCCTTACAGTATTTGACTTTCACTCGTCCGGACATTTCTTATGCAGTACAACAAGTTTGTTTGTTTATGCATGAACCGCGGGATCCTCACTTCTTATGAAACGCATATTTCGTTATTTACAGGGTACTTTGGAGTATGGTATTCGTATTCGTCCTAGCCCGGCCCATTCTCTAGTGCTATTCAGATGCGGACCGGGGCGGTTGTCCTGACTCTCGAAGATCGACCAGCGGCTACTGTGTGTTCTTAGGGGACAATTTAATTTCGTGGTCATCGAAGCGTTAGGCAACTTGGATTTGGAACCTGCTATTCGAGCTACATGTTCCTTTTGCAAAAGGCTACGGTCGTTTATTGCAATAATATTTCTGCTGTGTATATGTCTGATAACCCCATTTAGCACCAACGCACAAAACATATTTCACGGTCTAGTGCTGAAGCAGAGTACCGAGGTGTAGCTAATGCTGTTGCCGAGGCTACTTGGATTCGGAACCTGCTATTCGAGCTACATGTTCCTTTTGCAAAAGGCTACGGTCGTTTATTGCGATAATATTTCTGTTGTGTATATGTCTGATAACCCTGTTTAGCACCAACGCACAAAACATATTGAAATAGATATTCACTTCGTTCGTGAGAAGGTCCGTGTAGGTCATATTCGAGTGCTACACATCCCCGTAGATCTCAGGTACGCAGATATCTTCACAAAAGGCCTTTCGAGACAGCTTTTTCAGTCATTTAGATCCAGTTTGGGCGTTTGTGTTCCACCCGCTCAAACTGAGGGGGGATATTAGCACGGAAGCTTCTAAATAGATTTATTTATATTTAGAATAGATAATTATGATGTATATGGCATTGAGATCCTTTCCTAGTTATGCGTTATAGTAGGGTTAGGATTCGTCCCTATATAAAGGGTCTTGTATTCTGTTTTAGGAATCAATTCAATAATACCATAAACACTTTTAACATGCTCCCTTTGATTTAATATTTTCTGACGTGTGGTCCTCTCCTATTACTTTTATGGATGGTTACAAATACTACATTATTTTCGTTGATCATTATACCAAATATATATGGTTATATCCCCTCAAACACAAATCCGACTCCCTCACCACCTTTATTCGTTTTCAAAATCCCGTTGAAACATATTTTCAAACAAAAATCAAACAGTTTTTCTCTGACAATGGTGGTGAGTACATCAAAATTCTTCCTCATCTTCACTCATGTGGTATTTCTCACTTAACCTCTCCCCCACATACTCCGGAACACAATGGATATGCCGAACGACGACATCGACATATTGTTGAAACCGGACTCACTCTATTATCTCATGCTAAGCTTCCCACTTCACTTTGGCCATTTGCATTTACCACCGCCGCGTACCTCATCAACCGTCTTCCCACACCCACTCTTCGAAATAAATCTCCTTACCATTATCTATTCAACAAACCTCCAAACTATAATAAACTTCGTAGTTTTGGTTGTTTGTGTTACCCTTGGTTACGACCATACTCACCTCACAAACTTCACCCCCGATCTAAACCTTGTGTTTTTGTTGGTTATTCACCCACCCAAAGTGCTTATTACACTCTTGACCCTATCACCAACCGCCTTTACACATCTAGACATGTTCAATTTATTGAACATATCTTCCCTTATTCATCTCTAACTAATACACACCTTACCCCTACCCAATCTCGTGATGATTGGTGTCCATTAGTCACTACCATTATTAATGAGGTTGATCCACTCAATTCTCCATCTCAATCTCATACCTCACCATCCACCACCAATGATATACCTTCTACATCCCCCCTCCTATTGATTTACCTTCCACCTCCCCGTCCTCCGTGGAACCCACCTCACCCCCCTCACCTAACCTTCCACGTACCTGCATCAACCCTAAACCTAATTCACGATACCACAACAATGATTTCATTTTTTACACTGCCTCTTCTATCCCTATCACCGAGCGAACACTCTCCAAGCCCTTAAACATCCTCTTTGGTTTGATGCCATGATTGGCGAATTTGATGCTCTTAAGCGTAATAATACGTGGACTCTTGTTCCCTCTTCTCATGCAACTAATGTTGTCGGGAGTAAATGGGTTTTCCAGATTAAGTATAAACCTGATGGTTCGGTCGATCGTCAAAATGCCCGTCTCGTGGCTAAGGGATTTACTTGGCGACCCGGCCTCGACTATGGTGACACCTTTAACCTGTTGTCAAACCGGCCACCCTCTGTCTCATACTCTCTCTTACGGTCTCACAAAAATGGACTTTACGTCAATTAGACATAAATAATGCCTTTTTACAAGGTACTCTCCATGAGGATGTCTATATGGCTCAACCCATGGGCTTCATTGATCCTTCATTCCCCTTTCATGTATGTAAGCTTCACAAGTCCATTTACGACCTTCGTCAAGCGTCTCGGGCTTGGTACAATGAACTTAAGTCCTATCTTATATCTCAAAACTTTAAACCCATAATTTCTGATCCCTTTCTGTTCATCAACACTTCTACTCCCTCTCCCATCTATATCCTAGTTTATGTCGATGACATTATCGTCACTCGTCCATCCGCTCCCATACTTTCTTCTTTCATTGCTTCCCTTGCTACTCATTTCTCACTCAAAGATCTCGGCCCCTTATCATATTTTTTAGGTGTCGAGGTCCTTCCACACACAAATGGTGTTTTTCTTTCTCAATCTAAATATATTTTAGATATTCTCTCACGGGCCAAAATGAATGATTGTAAGCCACTCTCCATTCCAATTACATGCTCTAACCCGCTCACTTCACTCGGTGGCACACCTCTCTCATCACCTACAGATTACCGGGCTCTTGTTGGCGCTTTGCAATACTTATCCATTACTAGACCAGACATTGCCTTTTCGGTCAATCGCTTGTCCCAATTTATGCACGCGCCAACCGCTATACATTGGTCAGCTCTTAAGAGATTGTTACGTTATTCGCATGGCACTCTTTATCAATTGCTCGTCACCATTCTCCTCTACGACTTCATGCTTTTACCGATGCTGATTGGGCGGGTGACAAGGAGACATATGGAAGTACAACAGGTTACATTGTTTATCTTGGTTCGAATCCTATTGCATGGTCCTCTAAACGTCAATCAACGTCAGCCCGCTCTTCAACCGAAGCTGAGTTTAGAGTTGTTGCTTCGGCAACGACTGAGGTCCAATGGCTCACATCTCTTTTATCCGAATTAGGTTACAAATCGGATACCATCCCCACCATTTACCGTGATAATTTAAGCGCAACACATTATTCGGCAAATCCAGTTTTTCACTCTCGCATGAAACACCTTGCCTTGGATTTTCATTTTGTTAGTGAAAAGGTACAAGATGGTTCTCTACGGGTTACTGATATCTCCGGTGATGATCTACTAGCTGACGTCCTTACCAAAGCCCTACATCGTTCCCGGTTTCATTCACTTATTTCCAAGATTGGACTTATCAACCGATCGTCCATATTGTGGGGGGGCATATTAAGGAACAAACTACTGATTTGCATCATTCAAATAATTCCTCTCCTAGATAAACTCAACCATTTATTTATTCAACAATAGTTGCATTAGTTTGTTACGTTTAGATATTAGATTAGTTGTTCACCTACAATTGTGGGGTGTTTTTTATATATTGTAACTTTATATATTTGCATTTACAATGAATAGAAGATCAAGCTTTTCTCAATACCTTATTAGAGGAAAGTGTTTCTGATGACACCATGACCTGGTGATTTAAACAAATTAGGGCGATTCTGTGGTCAAGCCAATGCCTGCTAAACATTCTGGTGACACCCATTTAAAGGTAAAAGTAATGTTAGATTGGGGGGTGGGGCTATGATTAGTAACTTTTGATCACTTTGTCATGTCTTCTTTCTAGGTTATTTTTTAATTTTTTTTCATTTGATATAAAAAGGTAATCTGAGTTGAGCCATTGGCCTTTACACATCCTCTTTATGCACAGTCGAAGGTGAGTTGATCCTTGTCAAAAAAATTGTTGTTTCTTTCAAAATACTTGGCACTTGTTAAGAAATTTTGTGTCCATACACTATATTGTTTCACTAACATACCATTTTATGCATGTAAAATGATTTTGGAGGTTTTATGATCTAATAATGATGATCCCGGGTAAGCTAAACAAACAGTTTATAAGCGAGCTTATCTATATATCTAATAGGTCAAACGCTATATAGGAGACCAGCATAGAGGCACTTTTTCTGCACCTGGAGCACACGTTACTGATAACAGGTCTAGAAAGGCTGCAAAAAGTAGTGTCATTTCTTGTTCAGCCTTTTGCCATGCCTGCAGAAGTCTTACCCCCGCCATCCACTCTTCATGGGTTATTAGGTTACCTTAGAAGTGCAGGGGTTTTGGAGCATTTGGTAAGTTTTGGCCCTTTAACAAGCATGAAAATGATAATGTCAATAAATCAACAAGTTATTCAATTTTTATCAGAACAAAGATAAATCGAGTTTTGGACTTGTGATATTTATTTTTTCTTTTAGTTTGGACAGGAGACCGACATAAAGGAAGCTTTACTACACCTGGAGCAAAAATTACCAATAACATGTTCAGAAAGGCTGCAAGAAGTAGAGGCATATTGGCACATCTGGTTCACCGCTTTAACCATTAAGGTATAATAATCTCATCAGTAGATAATAATTATTGATCTGTGTTAATAAAGTATCAAAACCTGTTTCTGGAAATAAAAAACCTAATCAAGATACAATTACCTCCTAACAGTGGTATGAGAGCCCCACTTGCAACGTGTAAATCAGATCTGTTTTTTTGACTGATTATAAATCACAAACTTCAAATTCGTTTAAGGTTTCTTATCTGCATTATTTTGCGCAACTTATTTATTTTGGTTGACTTTTAATTAACCAAAAGAGTGCACAGATTATTTTGATTGCGTTTGATATGTAAATCTGGCTATACCTTATGGTTGAATGGTTGTGTATGATTTGGTTTTGTTAATTATGTTTTTATGGTTTTGGCCCATTTGATGGCTTAAAGTTGTAATATATTAGGGTTTTATTTTACTAAGTATTTCTTTTGTAAATATTGTAATGTTTGAAGACTCGAATCCAAAACTGAATACAAGACGAATCAAGGAATCAATGTATCAGCGGGATCCACACAAGACAACTATTAGATGCACTTAGGTTTATCATTGTGGTTGTTTATGCGTTGTGACCTCGTGACCTAGTTTTATCTTGCTATTTGGCCCTAGCAAGATTAAACAAACATAGCCATCAGATTTACGTATTTATTTTGTTGTTCTTGTTTTAATTTTATAATTATTATAACATACCAATTAAAGTGTAATAAGTTCTAAATTTATTTTTACAATTTGTTAAACTCATTTAAAACAAATAGTTTGTTTAAAAAAAGAATGACCATATAAGTTATAAAATCTAAATAGTAAATTACACAACATAACCTATATCTTCATAACTAACTTTATTTTTCAATCTTTATCTATAACAATTTAATAATTATACTGAACAACCTTTTATGTATATAGGTTGTTTCAGACTTGGTCTTTTAGACTAACTGTAGTTAATTTGTATTGTTAAGTTATGTTGTATGATTATCACGAGTAAATTTGTAAAAAGACATTCAGGCAGCACCATTCAAAAACAAATCTATGTATTAAAAAAATACGATTGGCAAAACGTTGAGACTAACGAGTAACACCTAAAACAAATTTTATATATATTTTAATCATTACTTATTTTAAAATGAGTTTTATAAAAAAAAGTATTGTCATATGAACTAGTTTTGAAAACTCGTTTTTTATTATTTCCAATGTATTTATTGGATGGGAATTGAGTAGTTGAATATTTATATATATATGTATATGCAAAGGAGATTAAGCTGGAATGGATTGGGCTTAAAGCAATTATTTAAAATAGGTTATTACCGGCTCCGCGTTGCGACCGCATAGGACGCAATGTGATAAGTATAACACAAAATCAACCCGACTTAGTTTCTAACTAAATTTACGTCAAAAGATAGAGCAACTTTGTTTTTTGCTGTCAAATTAAAACTTATTTTTATTTACTCGAGACATTTACAAACAAAAATTATGTTGAAATGTAGATCAACTCAAATAGTACATAAAAATAAGCACGTAACATTTTATATTTGACTCGACTCAATTCTTAACGAAATTCACGAAAGAACGCCATCTTTTGAGGTTGTTTACCATAACCATTTATAAAACGGGATTGAGGTCTTCAACAAATTCATTACCATGTGCGTTTCTAAACTTTTGAATTACATATTGATTTAATGGTCAGGTTGCAACTATTAAAAAATTAAACTCACATTGAGAATTTTGGAGTCATGTACTACATAGCTGTGTGTATAGTGTATGATGTTACACAAAACTCTCAAAACTAGTTAGTTGGATATGGATTTAAGTTAATAAAGAGCTTACAATTTTTTTCTTCTTAGTTCTTTCCGTACGCATTATAAATTATAAAATTATTTATTTTTTGTTACACGACAACGTGTTATACATTCGGTACTTAAAAGTTGTTTGATTTTGTGCTTTTCTACCAATGTATTACACGTGTCTATAAACTCCGTTGAATTGAAAAAAAAAAGAACCGCTCAAATATTTTTTTTCAAAGATTTTGATTACTACGACTACATTTATATTGGGGTGGAGTATCTTTAGATATGTTGTGTTGTTTATGTTTTACTAATTGTTTTTAGCTTACAATCTGACTCGAGAAGAGAAAAAGGGACATAAGGAACATAAGAGGAAGGGCAATGAGGAACCTGTTTTTAGTTCATAATCTTACATGTTTATGGTTTTGTGAATGTAGAATAAAAGAATGAGTTATTTTGCAAATTATGAAGCTTGATGTGTGCCGGATTATTTTTTTATATATTTTGTTTCCAACTTTCCATGCTTCTAAAGTTGAAAACAAATATCTCATGTTTTGAAAGTGACTATCTTATGTTTGTCGGTTATGGCACGTAAAATGTAATCTCGTTAATAAGAATAATGTACGGGTCCATAGAAATCATAAAACTATACATTTTCTAATATAAGAGCATTCACAGTAGGTGTCCCATTTCGATGTTAGTGCGTGTCCGGTATTACCGGGGATGGTTCTGACTTATTGTGAGTGAATGAGAGGGAAATTTTATTGGGATTGTACCGTGATTCCCTATATTTGGGGAAACATGGTACAACACTCATAAATTTTTTAATATTTTTAAAAGTGATTGTGAGTGAAGGCGAGAGAAAAGTTAATAATAAAGATATAAAAATGTATTATTTAATTAAAAAAGAGAGTATAAGAGCAGTGTTTTTAGTGTAAATATAAGGATGAGAAACTAGTTTGAATGCTCTAAAACCCATGTAATGCACTGGTCTATAACCTAATATCATATGAAATTGTTGTAAGTTTAGGAGATAAAAATATTATTCTTCATCTATATATTTGATAATATATTGTTCAACTCTTATAAATTATTCTAATATTCTTTAAAGCGGTTGTGAGTGGAAAAAAGAAAATTGTAATGAGAAAATATAAAAAGTATTATTTAAATGAAAATGAGAGAGAAAAAATTATGATTTTTAGTGTAATTATAATGATAAAGATAAATAATAAAATGTGAATCCTCTTGAAAATCGAAATGAAATTGGAATGAAATCCGTTGAAATAGTTAGGGATGAGCATTTGGTACCCACTACCGGTACCGGTACCCAACTGGTACCGAAAATATGTATAAGGTACCGGTACTAGATTTTCTTATATTTCGGGATCGGTACAGACCGATACCGGTACCAATACTTTACCCAAAAGTCTCGTATAGTCCCGCTACCGGGTACCAAACATGTACTGGGTAACCGGTATAAAAACAGGTACTGGGTACCGTAACCACACATACACTATGTAGCAAGCCTAAAAAATAATGTTGTGGAGGTAACAGGTGCCAAAGAGGTACCGGGTACCAAAATACCGGTACCCATATACCAAATTCGGTACCGGTACTCGTTTTTTATAAGATTCGGGACCAGGTACTTTCGGTAACGGTACAGGTTCGGTACACGTACAGTACCGAGCTCATCCCTAGAAATATTATGTGAGGTTTGGTGTTATTTAATAAAAGAATTGAGATATTTCAAACATCTAAACGACTAAAAGGTCTGACTGGTTAGAGACTCTGAACAAGTACCTTATGTTTGGTTGAATCTCTGAATACTTGTGCAAATGACTATTTTACCCTTGGGAATATTTTGTGATGAATGAAATGTATTTGTTTGATCAGATGTCTAAATAACTATACTGAATGATAAACAATTATAAAAAAATACTAAACATCATAAAAATTATTCCAAGTACGATATTTTTGAGGAGCCTCCAAAATTTTGATTCATTAAAGAATATTAAAACCTAATGGAAACTACAGCATACTCTATCTATCTAAATTGTCATAAATAAAACAACTTTTTAGTTCGGTTCACTTATCATCCAATATGGTTCATTGCAAAAATATCAGAAGTTAACAAATGATGTACAAAAACCTTATATTATCAACATCTACGATTGCACCTTGCTAATAACAAAAAAAAAACTTTATCAAGTGTAATATTACAACGAGTACCTTCCTAAGAGTTGTCTCGCAACATTCATTAGTTCTACCACACTCTTGTCACTATCATGTACAAACTGTAAAGCTAATAATAGCCCAAATAGACAATCATCAGCTCCAAAAAAAAGAGTGATAGACTAGGAATTGGGATGAAACATTGAAGTTTTGAAATTCAAACTTGAAGTTGACTTTAGTGGTTGGTATTGAAATTGATTTTGATTACTCATTTTTTAAGAATCATCCTTTAGGTTGCGATCAAATGTTAAATAGTAATAATAATTACATGAGTAGCAATAAGCGCAATAACAAAAATTGAGAGAAATCAAACCTGGGTGGGAGTCGATGGGCAACGACGGTGCGGCGTGGCGGGGGCGGGCGGTGGCGGTTGTCCGGTGAAGTAGCGGCGAGGTTGCAATCGACGGGAGGTGGTAGATTGGTGATGGGTGGGGAGGCTGATGGTTAAAAATGGTGTTTTAATTATGAGGGGTAAAACGGTGAGAAATTTCATTCGGCATTGTGTGGAAACTTAACTATTTAATGCTGATTTGAGCGATTAAGAGCCTATGTTTTTACGATTAAGAGCATGGTGTGAAAGCTTAACCATTTAGTGATAACTCAAACGCTATATGGATAATGGGTAAGTATTTGCTACTGGGCTTTTATGAAAAGTGTAGGGGAAAACATGACTCCAAAATAGATATCTTTATATGTTAATTTATGTTGGACTTGATATATGATTCATGTATTTGGGCTAATAATCAAGCCCAAGCCCAAACGACTATATAGTTTTTTTTGATCTTCTTTGTGACTTATAGACAATAGTAGAGGTGCACATTGAACCCGGGTTCAGAACATGACCCGACAACAACACCCGGTTTGGACCCATTACAACCCGTATGGTTTGGATTTCTTTTGACAACAACCCGACCCGGGTTGAACACGGTTTGTGCACATCTAGACAAATAAACTAGTTTTGTTGTAAGGCCTTATTGTTTGAGTATTGCTTTAAGGGCTAGATACACTTGGACTAATTGCTTGAGTGACTACTTGCGTTTGTCAATATTTTTTTCGAGAACACCGCATCATTTTTTTCTAAAAATAATAAATAAAATGAAACACCTATTGACGATCAATGTTAAAATTATAAAAAAATCAATAACATTTAATACCTGATTCCCAAAATCATGTTGGGATTTTGCGAATCTTGAAATACCCGCGTTTCCCCAAATCTCTCTCTCAACAGAGGATTCCTCTTCTTCTTCTTCTTCTTCTTCTTCACACACTACAGTCTACACACACATATGATCGACACACAGAAGAAGAGAAGAAGATGTTGAAGGAGTTGTCGATTATTGCTTGAAGAGGAGAAGTTGTTGAGTTCTCGCTGAAGTTACAGACTCGTTTAGGGCAAATTCGATTGATTGATTGAACACACAATGTCAACACACAGAAGAAGAGAAGAAGATGTTCGTCGATTATTGCTTGAAGAGGAGAAGTTGTTGAGTTCTCGCTGAAGTTACACACTCGTTTAGGGCAAATTCGATTGATTGATTGAACACACAATGTCAACACACAGAAGAAGAGAAGAAGAGACGAAGAGAAGATTTCATGAACATCAACAAACAGGATTTCATGAAGCTTCATGTACTTCATCTCAACCCCTTCGTTTTTTGGCGACTACTCACCCTTTCCCCTTCGTTTTTAGGGCAAATTCGATTGAGTGATTGAACACACAAAGTCCACGGTTAGTCTCATCTTCTTTCTCATCGATTCAGGTCAAATTCGATTGAATGTGGCCGCTGTTGATTTAGGTCAAATACGATTGATTGTTCATACGCTGTTCTTATCAGAGATGAAATTGAACCTGCAAATAGTGTTTTTTTTTGTTTGCTTTTTCTCTTTTGCAGCCAGTGCCTTTTTTGTTTGTTTTTTCTCTCTGTATCGTTCGGGTTTACTGTCTCTGGTATTCACCAATTTGGTTTAAAATTACTCATTCTTCTGTCCATGTAGCGGTTGTCTGAAGTTGTATCAAGAGTTCATTCTTTAGTCTCCAGTCCAGACATTTAACTCATCCTTAACGTAACAGATTATTCTTGTTTGTGTCTCTCTTTTCACAGGAAACACCAAAAGCACAGGAAACCCAGAAGACGGTGGCTGGCATGGCTTGTGGGAAACGGGTTCATGGAGTACATCGACACGACATAAGAAGGTGGTTTCTTTAGATCACCTTGCTCATGTAGGTGCTCTCAGTTAATCTATCTGCGTGTACTGTTTTCTAATGCATTTTTTTAAATTGTTTCTGCTCTTTAATCTTGTCCATAGATGAAGAAACAAAGAGGGGGACACTAGTGAAAGAAGATTTTGGTTTCTCATTAGAGATTATACCATGGTAAGCCCATCTTCTTTTTCCTGATCTAGAAATATTCCAGGCCAATACGAGTAAAACACATGCTAAGCCCATCTTCTTTTTCTAAAACTGTACCTGAGTCTCTATATTTAGAATGCAATTCTGGCGATTTCAGGATATAACCAAGAAGATTCAGATATTATGAATCAATCATCAGCAGATTGTGGTTTCATCAGATTACCTTTCTTCCGCTCATGCAGGTGCTCTTAGTCAATACATCTGTCTACTGTTTTTTAATTCATCTTTTGCTCTTTGATCTTGTCCAGAGACGAAGAAACAAAGACGGGGACACTTGTAAAAGAAGATTTTGGTCGTCTTACTAGAGATAATACCATGGTAAGCCCATCTTTTTCCTGATTTGTATCAAGAGTTCATTCTATAGTCTCCAGTCTAGACATTTAACTCTCTCTTTTCACAGGAAACACCAAAAGCACAGGGGACCCAGAAGACGGTGGCTGGCGTTGCTTATGGGAAACGGCTTCATGGAGTACGTTGACACAGCATAAGAAGGAGAAGAAGAGACTACTGTGAAAGGTAAATTAGTCGAACCTTTTAGGGTATGTGTACTGGTTTTGTGTGTGTGTGTGTGTGGTGGGGGGGTGGGGGTGGATGAGGTGGCAGTGGTGTGTGGCAGGGAACAGTGGAACACCACTCTTGGGGCGTGAGAGGGGGTTGTGAGGGGGGTCACGGACTCACGGGTGTTGCCCCATTGCTTCTTCCCAAACCATCAAAAGTGTGCCACATGCCACTCACACGCCCACTTTAACGAGGCCATCACGTTCACTCTTAGAAGTTACCCAAAACATACCTTGTTTTTAGAACCTCCTAACAGTATCATTATATCAGTACTTTTTAACCAATTTTAATGGGTATAGGATCCTGTAAGTCTAAGGCTAAATCCTGCAAGGTTTTACTCGGATACTTAAACCCATTGTGAAGTCGATCCATCATTACTTTTGGGTGTTTGTGAATCCATCATACCTTTCGTGATAAGTTTTTACATTGAAGCTATAGTTTATTTTGCACAATGAAGTTTTCTAAAAGTGTACTTGAGTCTATATATTTAGAATGCAATTGTGGGGATTTTAGGATATAACCAAGAAGATTCAGATATTATGAATCAATCATCAACAGATTGTGGTTTTCTTCAGATTACATTTCTTCTGCTCATGCAGGTGCTCTTAGTCAATACATTTGTTTACTTTTTTTTTTTTAGTTCATCTTTCACTTCTTTGCTCTTTGATCTTGTCCAGAGACGAAAAAACAAAGACGGGGACACTTGTGAAAGAAGATTTTGGTCGTCTTACTAGAGATAATACCATGGTAAGCCCATATTTTTCTTGATTTGTATCAAGAGTTCATTCTATAGTCTCCAGTCCAGACATTTAACTCTCTTTTCACAGGAAACACCAAAAGCACAGGGGACCTAGAAGACGGTGGCTGGGGTGGCTTGTGGGAAACGGCTTCATGGAGTACATTGACACAACATAAGAAGGAGAAGAAGAGACTATTGTGAAAGGTAAATGAGTCGAACCTTTTAGGGTATGGGTACTAGTTTTGTGTGTGTGTGTTTGGGGTTGGGGGGTGGGGGTGGATGAGGTGGCAGTGGTGTGTGGCAGGTGAGGGGGGTCACGGACTCACGGGTGTTGCCTCATTGCTTCTTCCCAAACCATCAAAAGTGTGCCACATGCCACTCTCACGCCCACTTTAACGAGGCCATCACGTTCACTCCTAGAAGTTACCCAAAACATACCTTGTTTTTAGAACCTCCTAACAGGACCATTATATCAGTACTTTTTAACCAATTTTAATGGGTATAGGATCCAGTAAGTCTAAGGCTAAATCCTGGAAGTTTTTACTCGGATACTTAAACCCATTGTGAAGTCGATCCATCATTACTTTTGGGTGTTTGTGAATCCATCATACCCTTTCGTGATAAGTTTTTACATTGAAGCTATAGTTTATTTTGTACAATGAAGTTTTCTAAAACTGTACCTGAGTCTCAATATTTAGAATGCAATTGTGGCGATTTCAGGATATAACCAAGAAGATTCAGATATTATGAATCAATCAACAGATTGTGGTTTTCTTCAGATTACATTTCTTCTGCTCATGCAGGTGCTCTTAGTCAATACATTTGTTTACTTTTTTTATTAATTCATCTTTTACTTCTTTTGCTCTTTGATCTTGTCCAGAGACGAAAAAACAAGACGGGGACACTTGTGAAAGAAGACTTTGGTCGTCTTACTAGAGATAATACCATGGTAAGCCCATCTTTTTCCTGATTTGTATCAAGAGTTCATTCTATAGTCTCCATTCCAGACATTTAACTCTCTCTTTTCACAGGAAACACCAAAAGCACAGGGGACCAGAAGACGGTGGCTGGCATGGCTTGTGGGAAAGGGGTTCTTGGAGTACATTGACACGGCATAAGAAGGTGGTTTCTTTAGATCACCTTGCTCATGTAGGTGCTCTCAGTTAATCTATCTGTGTGTACTGTTTTCTAATGCATTTTTTAAAATTGTTTCTGCTTTTTAATCTTGTCCATAGATGAAGAAACAAAGAGGGGGACACTAGTGAAAGAAGATTTTGGTTTTCTCATTAGAGATTATACCAGGGTAAGCCCATCTTCTTTTTCCTGATCTAGAAATATTCCAGACCAATATGAGTAAAACACATGCTAAGCCCATCTTCTTTTTCTAAAACTGTACCTGAGTCTCTATATTTAGAATGCAATTGTGGCGATTTTAGGATATAACCAAGAAGATTCAGATATTATGAATCAATCATCAACAGATTGTGGTTTCTTCAGATTACCTTTCTTCTGCTCATGCAGGTGCTCTTAGTCAATACATCTGTCTACTGTTTTTTAATTCATCTTTCACTTCTTTTGCTCTTTGATCTTGTCCAGAGACGAAGAAACAAAGACGGGGACACTTGTAAAAGAAGATTTTGGTCGTCTTACTAGAGATAATACCATGGTAAGCCCATTCCTGATTTGTATCAAGAGTTCATTCTATAGTCTCCAGTCTAGACATTTAACTCTCTTTTCACAGGAAACACCAAAAGCACAGGGGACCCTGAAGACGGTGGCTGGCGTGGCTTGTGGGAAACGGCTTCATGGAGTACGTTGACACAGCATAAGAAGGAGAAGAAGAGACTACTGTGAAAGGTAAATGAGTCGAACCTTTTAGGGTATGTGTACTGGTTTTGTGTGTGTGTGTTTGGGGGGTGGGGGGGGGTGGGGGTGGATGAGGTGGCAGTGTTGTGTGGCAGGGAACAGTGGAACACCACTCTTGGGGTGTGAGAGGGGGTTGTGAGGGGGGTCACGGACTCACGAGTGTTGCCCCATTGCTTCTTCCCAAACCATCAAAAGTGTGCCACATGCCACTCTCACGCCCCACTTTAACGAGGCCATCACGTTCACTCTTAGAAGTTAACCAAAACATACCTTGTTTTTAGAACCTCCTAACAGGATCATTATATCAGTACTTTTTAACCAATTTTAATGGGTATAGGATCCTGTAAGTCTAAGGCTAAATCCTGGAAATTTTTACTCGGATACTTAAACCCATTGTGGAGTCCATCCATCATTACTTTTGGGTGTTTGTAAATCCATCATACCGTTTCGTGATAAGTTTTTACATTGAAGCTATAGTTTAATTTGCACAATGAAGTTTTCTAAAACTATACCTGAGTCTCTATATTTAGAATGCAATTGTGGCGATTTCAGGATATAACCAAGAAGATTCAGATATTATGAATCAATCATCAAAAGGTTGTGGTTTCTTCAGATTACCTTTCTTCTGCTCATGCAGGTGCTCTTAGTCAATACATCTGTTTGCTTTTTGTTAATTCATCTTTTACTTCTTTTGCTCTTTGATCTTGTCCAGAGACGAAGAAACAAAGACGGGGACACTTGTCACTAGATATAATACCATGGTAAGCCCATCTTTTTCCTGATCTGTAAATATTCCATACCAATAGAGTGGAAACACATCCTTGGCGGAAGGTGCGCCGAAAGAATACCCTGCATTTCATCCCTGCCCAACATTCCCCAAAACCAATCTTTTGTTTATTGCTGAGTAAATCAGAGAAGTTCACGATCCACTACCTGCACCAGGTAGTTAGATCCTTGTGTTTTTTCCTTTACATGTTCTGTTCTCTCTGTCCTTTATTTTCCCCTGTGCCATGCTGAAATGGAAAAAAAAAAAACATGATTTAGTTTTTTATTTTTAATTGGCTTTATTACATCATGTGCTGCTTATTTTGTGTCTCGAGGGATATGTATACTTGCCCTGAACCTCAAATGAAAAGACATCCCTTGACATAGTCATTTGGAAGTGTAATTGCCCTACAAACTGGAATGAAGCTCTAGATCTCATCACATATGGCTGCTTTCACTTTGGCTTTTACATAGACTTTTGACTTTAGCCTGATGATGCATTTTCTGGGTATTATAAATATGTTCTTAACACTCATGAGGGAGATTTGCCATAGTTATGTAATTTTTATTGCATCAAATTAGGGAGTTTAAGTAGATTTTCTTATGTGCAAGATTGCCCCCTTTTCATACACATTTCAAATAAATTTCTACTGATGCTGTAAACCAGAGGTTTGACCTTGGCACCTTTGATCTATATTCTTTTTACTATATATTTAAATTAATCAATTTTCTCGCATTGGTCTTCATTATTTACAATTATATCTTATTTTTATGCAGATTCCTCCAAAGCATTGATGTATATCAAGAAATCAGGGTTTGCTGATTTGTTGCAGAAATCAGGAGGAGGTTTGCATTATATTTATTTTATTCTAATCGCAATTTTTAGGGTTGCTGATTTGTTGCATTATCAATTTGTACTCCACTTATGCTATTACAAACCATTTATAGAGTAGGAGCAGTCGACAAACCCATGTGTATGAAGACGGTTCTGCATGATCTTATAAAGCTTCCTGGGACTGCAATAAAAGGTTAGCTTTCTTTGGTTCTTATATACATGGAACCAAAAATTATAATACTCACATACATTGACCATAATCTTGATGTAATTTGTATTTTTTTTTTTAAAATCTGATTAAAGGAATGTGTCTTAAACCCTTATAATAATTCTGTTTTTGTTTTGAAAATTATATGATGTTGCATCTACAAGAATTTTGACACGAACTGGACCTGCTGTTTCAAACACATTCGGGTGATTCTGTGGCCTACCCACTGCCTTCTAAACATTCTGGTAATGCCCATTTAAAGGTAAAAACAATGTTCGGTTTCCCCTGAATTGTGACATCCTTCCCATTGAAGATAAGGCCCTATCCGGACTTAAAGGCCATAGTGATGCTCGGATATGGATCAATTGTTCCTCTTTAAGAATCAAATTAAACAAATAACCTTTAGGGGTTTGTCAAGTGAGTTTTAAGCCATGTAGGCGTTTTGTTCTTGCCAAACTAGGGTGATAGATAAGATTCGTAGGTGGCTTATAAATGCACACCCACATAATGTTCTGGACCAAAGAAGACTGCTAAGGTAATAAGATTCGCACTCGAACCCACTATATGTACACACACACATATATAATATTCCTATATTCTGTGCACACATCTGTAGGTCCTCTTGATCAGGAAACCCAGAAGATGGTGGCTGGCATGGCTTGTGGGAAACGGGTTCAAGGAGTACATTGACACAGCATAAGAAGGAGAAAAAGAGACTACTGTGAAAGGTAAATGAGTCGAACCTTTTAGGGTATGTGTAGTGGCTTTTGTGTGTGTGTGGGGGGGGGGGATGAGGTGGCAGTGGTGTCACGGACTCACGGGTGTTGCCCCGTTGCTTCTTCTCAAACCATCAAAAGTGTGCCACATGCCACTCTCGGCCATCACGTTCACCCTTAGAAGTTACCCAAAACATACCTTGTTTTCAGAACCTCCTAACTAGATCATTATATTAGTACTTTTTAACCAATTTTAATGGGTATTGGATCCTGTAAGTCTAAGGCTATATCCTGGAAAATTTTATTCGGATACTTTTGCACTTCAGGCATCTTTCAGCTCGTATAGTAAATTTTTTAATATGTATAATAAAATTTATGTGATTTTAGAATATCGTTCCGGACTCTCTCTTATTAGAATGCAATTGTGGCAATTTTGGGATATAACCACGAAGATTTCGTTACAATGAACCAAGCATGATTGTGGTTTCCTTAGATCACCTTGCTCATGTAGGTGCTCTCAGTTAATCCATTTGCGTGTACTGTTTTCTAATGCATTTTTTTTAATTTTTTTTCTGCTCTTTAATCTTGTCCATAGATGAAGAAACAAAGAGGGGGACACTAGTGAAAGAAGATTTTGATTTCTCATTAGAGATTATACCATGGTAAGCCCATCTTCTTTTTCCTCATCTAGAAATATTGCAGGTCAATATGAGTAAAACACATGATTTAGTTTTTAACTGGCTGTATTACATCAGGAGCTGCTTATTTTGTGTTTGTAGGGATAGATTTACAAGCTAGTTGCTTAGTTAAGAGCGATGTTGTAAGGTTCATCTTTCTTGTGCTATGTTTTATGAAAAATGTGATCTAACGTGGGTATGTAACTTCTGGTCAAATTTATTTATCTTTATTTTGTTTATTCCTGAGCAAATTGGAGAAGTTTCACAATCCATATCTACACCAGGTAGTTAGATCCTTGTCTTTTTTCCTGTACATGTTCTGTTCTCTTTGTCTATAATTTTCCCCTTAAGCCATGTTGATATGAAAAAAACCACATGATTTAGTTTTTTATTGGCTTTATTACAACATGAGGTGCTTAATTTGTGTTTCTAAGGATATATATACTTGCCCTGAACCTCAAATGAAAAGACATCCCTTGACATAGTCATTTGGAGGTGCGATTGGCCCGACAAACTGGGATGAAGCTCTATATATGATTACATGTGGCTGCTTTTACTTTGGCTTTTACATAGACATTTGACTTGATAATGCATTTTAATGGTACTATAAGTATGTGAACCGGAGTTTTTACCTTGGCACCTTTGATCTATTATCTTTTTATTCTATATTTATATTAATTGTCTTCCACTCATTGGTCATCTTAGTTTACAATTTTTGCTTAATTATTTTTATGCAGATTCCTCCAAGAACTATAAAGAGGTTGACCTTGATCGCATTATTGAAAGCATTAATTTATATCTGCAAGAAATCCAGACGAGGTTTGCAACTTTGCATTATAATTGTTTATTTTAATTGCGTTTTTTTATGGTTGTTGATTTGGTGCATTTCCAAATTGTATTTCACTCATTCTTACCGAACTAGGGTGATAGATAAGATTCGTTGGTGGCTTGTAAATCGCACACACATAATGTTTTGGACTCCAAGAAGACTGTTAAGCAATAAGATTCTGATAAGAACCGAACTAGTCGGCTATAGATTACTAATCAAACAAAGGAAATACAGATAGGGAAGTCCTCTTCGAGATGGACTGTTCTCCAAACATAAAACAGGAATTCAAATACTATTTTCTCCCCACTTAAACTAGAACAAAAGAACAGAATTATATAGACTAATTAAGCTAATAACTACCCACTAAGCTTGAAAATCAGGATCATCCCCCACCTCCAAGACCTGCACCCTTTTTCCCGCCATTCCAGATGGACTGGGTATGGACCGACCCAGCTTGACCCACTGGAATCGTATCAGATTCTCACTTAAACCCACTATATTTGTTAGTCGCTTTGATAGCTTGCACCAAAAAACACTGTTAAAGCAACATATTAGATTCTTTATCCGGTGATTGTCTTGTTAGCTTGCACCAAAGAATACCGTTAAAGCAATAGATTTTGTATCCGGTAGTGGTCTTGATAACTTGCTAGTGGAAAGATGAAAGGATTGGAGTGTTTAGATTAGAAGGTGATAATGATTTTTTTGTAATTTAAGAAAGAATAAACCATGAAATTATTATTGGTGTTGTTTTGTGTTACGGTTAGATTTGTTTGGAATCTATTGAAGCAATTTATAGAGTCTGGAAGAATCTAATAAGAAAATTCATCCTACCAACTGTTAATGATCTGCATTTACGTGTTTAATTGTTTTGTAGTCTGTCGAAAAAACTGTTCGGGACATAACCAAGAAGATTCCATTCCGTTATTATGAACCAATCATGATCGTGGTTTCTTCAAATCACCTTTCTTCTGCTCATGCAGTGCTCTTAGTCAATCCATCTGTCTGTAGTGTTTTTTAATGTATACTTTTTTCTCATTAATCTTGTCGAGTGACAATGAAACAAAGACAGGGACGCTTGCTCTCAGTCAACGTTCCTTTGGTTCTTTATCACACACACACACACACACAAGAAGAGAAGTTTTTGAATGAGTTACCAATTATTGTTTCATGCTCTTATCCTCACCGATTAGTTAGATATTTGTGGTTTTTCCTTTACATGTTATGTTCTCTTTGTCCTTTATTTTCCCCTTATGCCATGCTGATATGAAAAAAAACACATAAATTAGTTTTTACTGTAAGATAATGGTGTAGGACTGAAACAGTTGATGCTCTCTCTTTCATCATTACGAGAAATATAAGCACAGTACATTAAATAACTTCCGTAATCTTGAAATGGAAACTAAACACATGAATCTCTATAACACAGCTAAGATATCCCTAACTTTCAGCAATCAAATGAATACAAAATATACACAAATATACTCGTTAATACACCCCTTCAGTCGGAGCAGGAGGTATGCGAATGCACAGACTGGATCGGAAACGGGAGAAGAGCTGACGTGGAAGATCTTTTGTTGAAGATGTCAGCGGATTGAAAATCAGCGGGGATTTGCAAGACACGAACAACACCAATTCTGACTTTTTCGCACACGAAATGAATGTGAAGCTCTACATGTTTGGTTCTTTGGTGCTGAACTGGGTTTTTAGACAAATATACGGCTGAAATATTGTCACAAGTATACGATAGTAGCCTGCCGGGTTGGAAGTGAGATCTCTAGAAGTAGTTTTCGTACCCATGTTGTTTCCGCAACAACATTTTCTAACGCCCCTAAATTTAGCCTCAACAGAAGATCTGGATATGGTAGGCTGTCTTTTAGGGGACCATGGGACTAGATCGTTCTCGAGGAATACACAACAGCCAGAAGTGGATCGACGTGAGTCTGGGCAACCCCCCCCCCCCCCAGCGGCGTCAGAATAGACGATGAGCTTATGTGATCGGGAGGGGGAAATGTGAAGACCGTGACCTGTGGGCCCTTTTAGATAACGAAGTACACGTTTCAAAAACTGAAAATAGGGCTGATCATTGGGAAAGTTGGGCAGCGGAGTGTTTGGTTGGAGTGGTGGGTGTATAGGTGATTGATAGATGAGTGGAGAAGAATCAAGGCAAGAGTATATGGGAAGGACTGTTCATCGAATGTAACATGTCGGCTTAAGATGATTTTTCCGGTGGATAGTTCGAGACAGCGGTATCCTCGGAAATCTGCAGGGTTACCGAGGAAAACACATTTAGTACATCGGGATGAAAGTTTGTTTGATCTAGTGGAGGAGGTGTTCGGGTAACATGTACAGCCGAACACCCGGAGGTGATCATACGTGGGTTGTTTGAGATAGAGAGCGAATGTGGGGTTTTAGAAGTTAAGTACCGAGGTTGGTAGGATACTATGAAGATAACAGGCGGTATGTAACGCTTTTACCCATAAAGTCGGAGGTAATGAAGCATGGGTGAGGACTGAGGAGGCTAAACATTATTTCATTCAAACGATGAATCATTCGTTCGGTCTTTCCATTTTGTTGAGAAGTTTGTGGACAAGAGAAACAGAATTGTAGGCCATTTATTGAATGTTTCCTATTCAAATTTAAGTGGGAAAACCCATGTGTATTGGTTGTAATCATCTACTAGCACCATGTTATATTTGTACCCTGTTTTGCTTGTGATAGGGTAGGTCCACAAATGACAATATCAAATGTAATATAGTTGTAGATTGAGACACACAAAACGGTAATCGTTTGTGCTTTGAAAGTTGACATGAATTGCAAACTAGATTCTTAGCACGTTTATTACAAGGAATTGTGTAACACCCGACCTCTCACACCACCAATATTGTCCGCTTTGCCCACGAGGAGCTCACGGATTTGCTTTTGGTTGCCGGGTGAAAACTTCCCAGGGAGGTCACCCATCCCTGGATTGCTGCCACCTGAGCACACTTAACTGTGAAGTTCTCCTCTCATCCACAGCCAATACGCCCAAAACGCGTTGGTGATATTAGAGACCAGACATTCTTTATGAACCGGGAATCTCTCCTGTCCACGGCCAATGTGGGATTTATGTAGGGTGTCTCAATCACCCCCCCTTTGGACTCATCGTCCTCGTTGAGCCCGAGAAGTCACCATCCTCGGTGAGGTATGTCCCACATCCCGAACGGCACAGGAGTGGCTCTGATACCATTCTGTAACACCCGGCCTCTCACACCACCAATATTGTCCGCTTTGCCCACGAGGAGCTCACGGATTTGCTTTTGGTTGCCCGGGTGAAAACTTCCCACGGAGGTCACCCATCCCTGGATTGCTGCCACCTGAGCACGCTTAACTGTGAAGTTCTCCTCTCATCCACAGCCAATACGCCCAAAACGCTTTGGTGATATTAGAGACCAGACATTTCTTATGAACCAGGAATCTCTCCTGTCCACGACCAATGTGAGATTTATGTAGGGTGTCACAAATTGATTTATTGGAAACAAGATGATTAAACCATGCAATCCCTGGATGGCCTAAACGATCATACCAAGGATCTTGAGCGGTGGTAGTGAGAGCAGTTGGAACCGTTGGAGTGGACCCTAGGTATGTGACTGGGTAAAGATGGCTTGAACTATTGTGGCGAGTTACGATCTTGCCAGTCTTGGGTTCCTTCACAGAAAAACCATTAGGGTCAAATTCAACGGAAACATGATTATCGATAGTAAATTTTCTTTCGGAAGTCACATTCTTGATAACATTTAGGGTGTAGAGAATATTCTTTAGGTGAAGGTCATGAGTAGTGGTAGTTGGAAGGGTCGAGTTTCCTGATCCATAAACTGGAATGCGCACGCCGTTACCTACAAAAATCGCACGTGTAGAACATGATAATAACGGGGAATTGAGTTTACCTATGTCGCCGGTGAGATGATCACATGCACCCGAGTCCATATACCACTGGTTATCCCCATTATCCATTGTCATTGCCCGGAGAGCTTCACCTAGTTGAGTTGGTTCCAACGGGTCAACCGAAGCCTCACGGGCCTCATTATCCATGGCAGCGTGCTGTGTGGGCTGTTTAGAACCTGTTTGGGCTGAGGGGGTGCACGCCAGGGCTGGGCCCAACCGGCTTGGGTTGGGAAGGAACAAGGTGGAGGTGTCTAGTAGGACCGGAGGTGGCCCAACCGGCCTGTAGGAGTATGGGTTGTGCGGTGGCTGATTGGCATGAGGAGAGTAATGAGCACGGCCACGAAAATGAGTT
The DNA here is from genome assembly GCA_025506505.1 of Flaveria sonorensis. Classification (NCBI taxonomy): domain Eukaryota; kingdom Viridiplantae; phylum Streptophyta; class Magnoliopsida; order Asterales; family Asteraceae; genus Flaveria; species Flaveria sonorensis. Next base: position 868,409 of record CM046438.1, read on the forward strand.
TGGGCAGGGGCTCGGCGGTTGCTGGTGGCGGGCTTGTTAGTACCACAGTGCCGATTGCCCTGAGTTTAGTTAGAGGGCTGATTTGGTGAGACTGCTGCCAAGGCTGCCGAGGGTGAGAGACTATCACGAGTGGCTTTTCTCTGACTCTCGAGTTGCAGCATGTTACAGGTGGATTCCTAGGCGGGAAGATTCGGATTGATGAGGGCTCCGATAGTGTCGAACTCAGCCGGTAAACCATGGATAAGTTGTAGGACTAATCTCTTCTCATTGACGGGACAATCAACATCATTCAACTGATTTCCAAGATCATGAAGTTTTTGACAGCAAGACTCGAGTGAGGGCATGGACTTGAGGGTAAGGTTATTAAATTCATGCTCGAGAGCAGCCGCTCGCGAGCCCTTGTTATTCAGAAAAATGGTTTTGAGTCGGTTCCAAGCGGCAAGAGCAGTGGAATCGAACTGGAGCACACGTACCAGATATTCCTCAGACAATGTCTCGTAGATCCATTGTAAGACGACCGCATTAAGTTCAAACCAAGACTTGTAAGCCGGATCTGTTTTTGCTAGTAGTGGTTGGGGGGGGGGGGGTTTCCCTCGGTATGAGCCATGACTTTGTAGCCTTGTGCGTGCAACCGGAACGATTTGACCAGTGTTGGGACTGCAGGTTGGTCATTGGTTGGAGGTGTGTTGGATTCAGCCATCAGACTGGGTTGCAGAAGGCAGAAAGCAGAAAGAAAGGGCTGCAAAATTGAATGGTTTGGCTAGGTTTGTGTTTGGTCTCTTGATACCATGTAAGATAATGGCATAGGACTGAAACAGTCATTGCCCTCTCATTCATCATTCCCAGAAATATATACACAATATCTACACACTTATGAGGGTGATTGGCCATAGTGATGTAATTTTGTTGCATCAAATTAGGGTAGTTTAACTATAGTTCCTTATGTTGCAAGATTGTCCCTTTTTCGCAGACATTTCAAATGCTTCTCATGCTGTGAACTAGAGCTTTTACCTTGGCACCTTTAATCTATTTGTTTTATTACATATTTTAAATCAATCAACTTCCACTCATTGTTTTTCTTTATTTACAATTCTTGCTTATTTTTGTGCAGATTCCTCCGAGAACTATATATGAGGTTGGCCTTGATCGCATTATTCAAAGCATTGATGTATACGTGCAATTAGGAGGAGGTTTGCATTATAATTGTTTTGTTTTAATTGTGTTTTTACGGTTGATGATTTGTTGAATTACCAATTTGTACTTCACTCAGGCTAGTATGAACCATTTATAGAGTAGGAGCAGATGACAAACCTGTGCACATGATGAAGAGGGTTTTGCATGAGCTTTTAAAGCTTTGTGGGATTGGAATAAAACGTAAGTTTTCTATGGTTCTTTTATACATTGAATCCCAACCTATAATACTCACCTACATTGATCTTAATCTTAAGGTACTTTGTGTTTTAGAAAATCTGATTAAAGGAATGTGACCCAACTCCTAAATACTTATACCCTTTCAATACTTCTTTTCTTGTTTAGAAAATGATTTGATGTTCACTACTAATATACTATTGACACCAGGACCTGGTAATTTAAACAAATTGGGCGATTCTGTGGCCAACCCTATCTGGGCTTCAAGCGCGATAGAGATGCTCAAAATTTGGATAAATTGATCCTATTCAAGAATATATCAAATTACACAAATAACTTTTGGGGTTTCACTTAAAAAACTTATAGTTTAGATAATGCGAATTGTTCTATAAACTTTTGTTTTGAAAGATCATATCATTTATGTAAATATCTACTTTTTAACATATAAAATTATTTTTTTTTTGGTGTTTTGGGGGGGGGGGGGTATGTTCTAAAAGTATAATTTTTAGTCACTTTGTCATGACTACTTTTTAAGTTATCTTTTATTTATTTATTTTCATTTTATATAAAAAGGTAATGAGTTGACCCAATGGGCTCTACACATTCTCTTTATGCCCAATTGAAGGTGAGTTTTTATCCTTGTCATATAATGTTGCTTTTAGATTGATAATATTAGCTTAAAATTCTCATGAATAAAATTCGTAGTTGAGAAATGCTTTTTTTTTGTTAGGCTGACCAATCAGGAACAATAGTTGATATTATTGCTGAGGATGGGAAGCCAGTGAGTTTGGATACGGTATATCTCTCTCTCTCTCTCTAGATATATAATGTGTGTGTGCGTGCGTGTTACAAGAGATAATTATGTTCTGATTTGAATCAAAACACTATATTTATTTGCAGCCTTTATTTGTTATTGGGCCATAAGGAGGAACATTATGAAGTTATGTGATGAGTGCATAGATAAAGTCATGTGGCAAACGTTTCTCTTCTTTTTTTTTCAAAATATTTAGCACTTGTCAAAAACTTTTGTGTCCAAACAATATTTTGTTTCACTAATATACCATTTTTCCATCATAATTACTTATGATGTTATAGATATTGAAGTAATATATTGTCCATCATATATACCTGTAAAATGTGTATGCTTTATTTATGGAGGCATTTTCAATGCTTGAGAGGTTTATAAGATCAGTTTGTGCTTTATAAAGGTAGTGCTCGAAAGTCAACACTTATAATTAATTATGATGTTATAGGAGTTTATTGTACTTTCACCTAGTTATTGACTTGTTAGCAGGAAGTTTTTCATCTCAAGCACCAACAAGTCTACTCATGCCTCCACTGTACTTCTTACAAAAATTGATAAATTTGGTGGACATTACATAATACATAAAATTTAAACATAGGAGTTTATCATCTGCACTATCTCTGTATTATCTAGACCAGCTTTTAACCGGTAGTTGGATCCTTATGTTTGTTTTTTCTTTACAGTTTTTGTTATTTTTTCTGTCTTTCTTTCCACCTTATGCCATGCTGCTGATATTAAAAACACATGATTTGGTTTTGAATTGGTTTTATTTTCATTATGATAAGTTTTATTTGTGGTTAGACATCTCGTGACGCACTTGGAGGGGTAAATGGCTTATTCTGTTATGTAATTTTTGTTACATCAAATATGACAGTCTAAGTAGAATATCTAATGTTGCAAGATTGCCCCCTTTTTGTAGAATATTTCAAAGTGAATGTTTGCTCATGCTGTCAATTGGAGAGAAAAGTTGAAAGTCTAGTGACAAGCTTTTACTTTAGCATTTAGAAGAAAGGGTTCCATGGATGGATGACAAGGGAAAGAATATTCGCTATTTTGCTTTATTTTAATGCGGATTTTTCAAAGTAAAATATCAAAGTGACCTTGATTGCATCCTTTAAAGCATTCATGATAAATGCAACAACTTGGGTGGAAGAAATCTGGAGTAGGTTTGCATTATGATTGTTATATTTACATTGCTTTTTATAGATTTGCTGATTTGTGTATCACTAATATATAATTGACTTTTGCTATTATGAACGAATTGTAGAGCAGATGGCAAGCCTTTGCGCATAGTGATGATTGTGCTACATGAGCTTGTAAAGCTTCGTTGGACACGTTCGTGAGACATGGAACCTCAACCTATAATAAGCCTACATCGATCAGAGCTCTCAGCAATTTATGTGTTTCTGAAGGGGGTTCTCTGTGAGCAGAGCATTGGTGATCATTCTTGACAGGTTATGTAGTCTTTCTCTTCTATCTATTTTATTAGTATTAATGAGTTGTGTTTTGCATTTAGTGTGTTTTATATTTACTTTGTTAGGTAGGATCAGCTTAGGTTAAATGCATGCATGTTCGAATTTTGTTTCTTGATCTATGTCTTTTGTTGGTAATGATTTTGATGGTTATGCATGATTGAAGTTAATTTTAATGATGTCCCTTGAATTAGAGTTGAAACATTATAGGAAATGATAAGAAGTTGATATGTTAATACTTATACATGCGTTGGATCTTTGAGGAGGAAAATGCAAAAGATTTTTGATGTGTTGGTAGGCTCAACCCAAAGAAAGAACCCTAATGCCTTCGTGTAAATTAACTAATATATGGATATGTGTTTAGATTCCCATCTTAATATACATGGTTTAAGAAACCGAGTCTCGACAAAATAGGTTGCAAGTCTGCATTCCCTTTCACACACACCAAGCTTCTTCTTGTTTTGCAATCAAAGTAAAAATAAAAGTAGTGAAAAAATAATCCTTATGCTTGGTATTAAGCACGAATGGCTATATATAAAAAAGAAAAAAATCACTACGGTTATTGAGGATCAGAAAATCAAAATAGGGCGTTTAAGACCCGAAAATCATCAATATGATCCTCATAATATTAAGGTACCTTAAAATACTCGCCGTGTCATTATGCTGGTATTAAGCATGAATGGATATAAATATATAAAAAAAAGAAAAAAATCTGTGCGGTTATTGAGGATCAGAAAATAAAAAATAGGGCGTCTAAGACCCGAAAATCATCAATATGATCCTCATAACTTTAAGGTACCTTAAATACTCACTGTGTCATTATGCTGGTATTAAGCATGAATGTATATATATATAAGAAAAAAATCACTGCGGTTATTGAGGATCAGAAAATCGAAAATAGGGCGTTTAAGACCCGAAAATCATAAATATGATCCTCATAACCATAAGGTACCTTAAATACCCATTGTCATTATTAGAGGTGCATGGCCAAGTCAAGTTATGGTTTTGTGAGTCCTTAACAAACCTCGAGGTTGGGTAGGTTTTTACTGTGTATGTTAAGTGTGGGGAAAATTAAACCATCATGGTTAATATAAATTAAAATCACGAGCACAAGGCATTAGTTGAGACTGAAAGGGGTATGGGTTTAAGAAGGGCAATATAGCAACAATCAAGGTTAGAGCATTAGTACTTTTCCTTAGTGAAATGAGGTGTGAGAAAGGTTAACACGTTCTTTATGATCCATGAAATTTCTTTTTCAGATCGAAAAAGTATTAAGTTGGGGAATGTGATCGTGTGTGATTTAATGCATGTTTTAGGCATGAGTATTGATGGATAGGAAGTAGTTTAAAGCTCATGTGCACAAAAAGAACCAACTAAAGTTATGCATGAAAGATTGGACTTGATTTGGACAAGAAAGAAATGGTGTGATTGTGTAATGTTTGATTTGATTAACATATGTTATTATGAATCATGTCTATGTGATAATCATTGTCTTACTTAAACACAAGTTTGTGTAGGTGAGATTCTATCTTGAGGCATGAAGTGATTGCTCTTTTATTAATTAAAGTAACTATTCTATTTTTATCTAGTTTAATTGTTTTATTTTGATTGCTTTTTTTAGGGTTGCTGACTTGTTGCATTACGAATTTGTACTTCACTCATTCTTGCAAACTAGGGTGATAGATTATATTCGTTGGTGGCTTGTAAGCACACATACACACATAATGCTCTGGAGGACAAAAGAAGATTGTTAATGCCATAAGATTCTCACTCGAAGACCGTTAAAGCAATAGATTTTGTATCTCGTGGTGGCCGATCTTGATAATAGATGAAAGGATTGGAGAGTTCAGATTGGAAGGTGATAATAGTTTATTAATTATTTATTAAAGAATAAACCATCAATTATTCTTGACATTGTTGTCTGTTATGGTCGGATTTGTTTGGAATCTATTGAAGCAGTTTATAGAATCATGGAAGAAGCTAATAAGCGTACTCATCCTACCAACCGGTAACAATTTGCATTTACGATTTTCATTGTTTTGTAGTCTGTTTGAAAAAGAAAAAAAGCTGTTTGGTAGTGAACATATGCACCAGAGAACACCTAACTTATCTTTTACATTTTGAGGGTTTAGTTTTTGCAACTCCTTTCCGGGCTTTGGTATTGTGAGGCCTTTGGAGAAGTCACCGGAGAAACTTGATGATGTTGGGCCAAAAAAGCTCTCTGGTGTTTCTGGAGGTGGTGTGCCAACCGTGTCAGGCTCCGGTTTCAGAATTCTTAGTTTTGATCTTTACATAAAGGTGATTTATCTATATGTGGGAGTTGCCTTATATCTGTGCACTTGTCCAATTATCAGTATCATCTGCCCAGGTTTGTTTCTTTTATAATTTCTTTAATTAACATGTGTTGCTACAAGCCTACAACTATTTAGTATTATTTTCAACTTAATTATCTTATGAATTTATCTATCTAATGTGTTGATAGTAGTGTGAAGGGACAACAACAAGCATGCTTAGCGAGAAGGATCATATACCGGCTACTTTGAGTTTCACCAATATTCGGACTTATTCTTCTTTCCTTGATCTTTGAAGTATTTTCATCCCAACTCTTGGTGTTGATATTAGTTTTCTCTCATAACGATTTAAACCTGCCAATAATAATGTAGGTTCTGTGAAGATGGTGTTGGCAAGAAAGCAGATGAACGAAGTAAACCAAAGATGTTGAGGTGAGTTCCTTGCGCCAAACACACACGCATACATGCTTTATAAATGAACATTTCTACTATATAAGTTTGCTCTCATCACTATTCTTCTTTTATTTCAAAATTATTAGACATTGGCTGCAATAAGAACATTGATCTTTTTAGAGTCAGTAATCTATTTTTGAGAGCTATTCTTATTTTTTGTGCACTTTTACCATCGTGAGTATTATCTGCCTAGGTTTGTTACTTTTATCATTACTACAATTACACATGTCGCTAAAACTATTTAGCATTATTCTCAATTTGATTATTGTCTGAATTTATTTATTCTAGTGTATTGATAGTAGTGGGAACTGGGAAGGACAATACAACCGTGCTTAACGGGAAGAATCGCCTACTGTGACTTTCACCATTTCTGACTCATTCTTTTTTCTTTCATCTTTGAATTATATTAATCCCAACTCTTTGTGTTGAATGTTGATATTAGTTTTCTCTTATAACTATTTAAACCTGCTGCTAGTCATGTGATCCTGCAAAGGCAGTTATTGGCAAGAAAGCAAATGAACCAAGATAACCAAAAAAGTTGAACCTAAAGATGTTGAGGTGAGTTCCTTGCACCAAACACACACCCATACATGCATATATAAATAAACCTTTCTTCTATATTAGTTTTCTCTCTTCACTAATTCACTGTTCCTTTTTATTTAAAAAATTATTAGACTTTGGCTACTGCAAGAATGTCAACACCAACTGACTTGGTGGCAGTTAAACTTGGTAATGGAAATTGTATTGTGTTTTTTCAAAAGTGTACAAGATGACATCTATATAGAGTACAATCAGCTAAATATAGTAAACTGTAATCACACAATTATAGCCTAAACACAATCCTTCACATATATAAACACAATTATTGTCTAACATTCCCCCTCAAGCTAAGGCCGGGGAGCGACCTGTAGCTTGGCTCTGAGAAGTCCAAATCATTGAGAGGATAGAGGCTTTGTAAACACATGTGCAATTTGATCATCTGTCTTTCGGAATTGTATTAAGAGCCTTTTTTGAGCAACTTTTTCCCTGACAAAATGAAAGTCTATCTCCACATGTTTCGTGCGAGCATGAAAGACTGGATTGGCTGAGAGATAGGTGGCCCCTAGATTGTCACACCATAAGATAGGAGCTGATGTCATAGATGTGTGAAGTTCCTTTAGAAGCGCTTCAAGCCATGATAACTCAGCAACAGTATCTGCTAGAGCTTTGTATTCCGCCTCTGTTGATGACCGAGAGACAGTGCGTTGTTTACGAGCACGTCATGAAATGAGATTAGATCCAAGGTAGATAGCATATCCCCCGGTGGATCGACGGTCATCAAGAGATCTAGCCCAGTCTGCATCAGAGAAGGATGTGAGAGAGTGACTTTGGGCATCTGTATAAGCATTGTTGAAAGTTAATCCTAATTGTGTTCATATGTGAAAGTTTGGGGGGGAGAATCATCAAGAGTCTAAAGATAGGTTTGTTTTATTTAGTAAGTTTTAATTAGCTGTATTTTAGGTAATAATGTTTATGTTTTTGGCTGTGAATGGGCTGTCATTCCAGCTGTGTTTGAGTGGAGTTTTCATTAGTAATTAAGGTTAGGCTTAGTATAAAATAGGGTCATTGTCTAAGAGTATTTGGTGTGGTTTTTTATTCAATAAAAAGAAAAGAGTCGTGGGTATGTTTTCCCACAAAAATGCTGCTGTTGTTTGCTTTTCTTGATCCAGTTGTCTAACAATTGGTATCAGAGCTGCAATTAAGAAGGCTGCTACGATCTAGATTTGTGAAGAAAAACCATTGAAGTGCTGTTAAAGACTAGAAGAACCTGTGACAGGTTTAAACAAGAAACTAATCTGTGATAGATCGATTGTGAAGGCTGTGACGGTCTGAACGAAGGACTGTGAAGGCTGCTGTGACCTAATCAAGAACTGTGAGGTGCTGTTAGGACAACCTGTGCGACTCAGGTGGTGTGGTGCGATACCGTGTTGAAGAAGTCTATCAATCCGTGAAGGATTGATCAAAATCTGGGCTGATCTATTCACCTGTTGGGGAGAAGAAGTGACCTAAAACAGATTGTTTTTCTGTTTTTGCTGCTGGAGTTTTGGGAGAAGCAATCAAAACAGGGTGAATCAAAGACTGATTTGTAACAGATCGATTGAAGACAGGTTGTGTGACGCAACTGCAGTAGAAGAAGACCTGTGTGATACATGTTACAAAGGTGTGATACCAGTGTGGAGAAGATGTTTAATCCGTGAAGGACTGAACCAAGGTTGCTGTGAAAGCGGGTTCGAGAAGAACTAATCAGTGATTGATCAAAGTGGGAAAACAAGTGATTCTGTGAAGAAACGAGAAACTGATCTGTGTGAAACAGACTATGTTTTGATGCAGTATCTGTGTGAAACAGATTGGTTTATGCTGATTTGCTGCAGAAGTTTGTGAATCAGAGGATTTTTGCTACTGCTGCATGAACTGTTTGTGCAGAAAAGAGTTTTGTTTTGTGAAAATATTTTCAGGTAAACATGATTAAATATGTTCAGTCAGGTGTTAGTATTGGATGGACTATGAATCCTAGGCATGGAAACCCTGTGATGAATATAGTAGCAAGAATAGTGTCGGAAGGACTAAAGTTTCCTAGGCATAGACCTTGTGGCAAGTTTTGAATATCTGTCGGTAGACAGAAAATTTTGTAAACATTGCGTTGAACAATGTTATGTAAAATTTTGGGTATTTAATCCCCAACGAATATATGAAAGTTTGTTTTTTATAAATCATCAGATAAATTGTGAAATGATTTTCCGTTGCGTAAACGTCTTTCAAGACCAGCAAATAAAAAGTGAACAATAACGCGTACCAATCGGTCGCACTCCCGGGGTGCCCTGAAACCGGGGTGTGACAACTAAGCTGCTGAATGGTATGATTAATCAACCGAGGATCATTGCCGGTGAGGATGATGTCGTCGACATAAACAAGCATGTACATCAATGAACCGTTATGTGAGTAAATAAAGAGGGAAGGATAAGTTTTAGATCCTTGAAACCCGAGTTGACATAAAGCTTGCGAAAGGCGGTTGAACCAAGCCCTTGGAGCTTGTTTGAGTCCATAGAGGGACTTGTGAAGTAGACACACATGATTTGGCTTAGCGGGATCAACAAAGCCTGGTGGTTGATGTAAATAAATAGTTTCCTTGAGATCCCCATGGAGGAATGCATTCTGCACATCTAGCTGTCTAAGTTGCCATTGCCTTGTCACGGCAAGGGAGAGAACCACACGAATGGTGGTGGCTTTTACCACCGGGTTGAATGTCTCATGATAATCAATTCCTGGTTGTTGATGGGATCCTTTGGCTACCAGACGAGCCTTGTAGCGTCTAATAGTGCCTTGTTCATCACTTTTTAACGTGTACACCCACTTACAATCAACAACATTAGCATTAGGAACATGTGGTACTAAAGTCCATGTGTCGTTTCTGGTTAAGGCTTTGAACTCGTCGGCCATGGCAGCACGCCAGTGAGGACTTTTGTTGGCAATAGCAAAAGAGGGTGGTTCGGTTGTGGGAGGTTGTAGGGAGGCGTGAAAGGTAGTGGCATTGTAGGGAGTTCTTTGTTTTGGATTTGGCCGAAGGTTTGCAGGTCGTGGACGAGGTGGTTGATTGTCATTTGATACGGTTTGTTGAGGTGGACGTCGTCTATTGTAAGTGTATTGGAGAGGTGGTTGAGGTATATTGGGGGTTGGTAGGGAGTTTGAGGAAGGGTCATTGGGCTGTTGAGAATTAAGTGAACTGGGCGGTGGGCTGGTGGCTTGAGTTGGGTTGGTTGGGCTGTTGGTTTGATTTGGTGGATTGGCTGTGGAAGCTGTAGGGCTTGTGAAGCTGCTGGGCTGTTGGTTATTAGATGAAGTTGTTGGGCTGTTGGCTGGTGATGCTGGTGGGCTGGTGGATTGATCTTGGGTTGTAGGTGGTGGATTTGGTGTGTGGTGGGGTATTGGAGATGGATAGGAAGAGAAGTATGGATCAGGAGTGGATGGGGTTGATGGGGAGGAGGACAATTGTAGAAAAAGGAAATATGTCTCATGAAACCGCACATGCCGAGCCACATAAATACGGTTAGTGACAGGGTCGAGACAGTGATATCCGTGATGAGAGGAGCTGTACCCTAAGAAGACACATGGTAGGGAGCGGAAATCCATCTTGTGTGGATTATATGGGCGGAGGTGCGGAAAGCATTGGCATCCGAAGACCCGAAGAAATGATAGATCTGGTTTACGTTTGAAAAGATGTTCGAATGGAAAAATATTTGAAGACACTCTAGAGGGCATGCGGTTTTTCAAGTACGTGGCCGTGTCAAAGGCAAAATTCCAAAACTGCTTTGGAACACCCGATTATGCTAGAAGAGTGAGACCACTCTCAACAACATGACGGTGTCGTCTCTCAACAAAACCATTCTGTTCACTAGTATGAGGGCACGAATGACGATGTATCATCCCCAGATTTGTGAAAAAAGAAGATAAGCTTCGAAACTCTCCCCCGCCATCTGTTTGAACAGCTTTGAGTGGTGTTTGAAATTGTCTTTCCGCCATTTTGTGGAATTGTTTGAAGGTAATCAGAGACAGAGAAAACAGAGAGTATTCGTGTATATATTTTACAGAAACGTGAAATAAAAGTAGGCGATAAGTTGCTTAAAACTTATGTGGTCAATGGTTTTCGTTTGATTGCTTGATGCAACATCAGATTTTTGTTTGAGGGGAAATAACCACATATATCTAGTAAAATGATCCACACAAAGCAAAAAATAACGATGACTATAGATCGAAGAAACAGGGGCTGGACCCCAAACATCACAAAATACTAATTCTAATGCGCGAGTGCTTTTATGATTTGAAGTAGATAAATGCATTTTTGAGGATTTTCCCATAGGGCAGGAATTACAAAAGGAAAAAACTGAATTTAATGTAACAGGAAGATTATTGCTTGAAATCATAGACTTTAACAGCTGCGAGTGAGGATGTCCAAGTCTTTGATGCCAAGTTGTGGGAGATGCTCGAACGGTTGAAAAGGCAACATTGGAAACAGATGGAACTTTGGTAGTTGAAAGGAGTAGAGGCCGTCTTTACTTGGACCCGTGAGGAGGATATTGCGGGTAACCGTATCCTTCACACAAAAGAAAGTAGAGTGAAATTCAAAAAACACATTATTGTCTTGATAGAAACGTTGTACAGAAAGGTTACGTTTGATTTGTGGAACATGTAGAATTTTGTTAAGTGAAAGGTTTTCGTCTTGGGAAGTAAATTTGGTGGATGCAATATGAAGAATGGGTAAACTTTTGCCATTACCAACAATGAGTGTATCCTTACCATGATACGGCTCGGATTCGTCAAAACCATAGAGAGCCGGCGACACGTGACTGCTTGCACCTGTGTCCGGCAGCCATGATGAGGATGCTTTTGAGCGTTGGTCAACAAAGTTGGCTTGAGGAGGCTGCCTTGGTTGACGGATTGTTGTTGGGTCACGGTTAGGACATTGTGAGGGAATATGTCCAATACCACACCTGTTACAAGAACCGTAGATGTAGTATAATTGATACCAGATTTGAAAAACAGAACAAAAACACAGCAATAGTTTTGGAACTCCTTCTCCAATTAATTGATAAGAAAAAACTTACATCCATCAAAGAAAAACCTACCTATATTTATAGCTAACTAACCTTGTCCATCAAGTTAATCAACTCCTACAAATTAGGCTTTATCTCATATCCTTTTGAGATAAACTTTAAATCACCAAGACTTATCTCAAATCCATTGGAGATAAAGTTTCAAACTACCTTGACTTATCCCTTTATTTAATTAGATAATAAGTTTAAAATAAACTACAAAACAGACCCTAAACTTTATTTAATGTCAAGATTGGTCCAACAATCACCCCCCCAATCTTGACCTTGAGTCTTCTGTTATTTTCCAGTATCTTCAATCATCTTCACCCCCAGAATTTCTCTCATCTCTGTAAATTTAATCTTCGGTAGAGCTTTGGTGAGGATATCAGCTCGTTGTTGATCCCCGTTGATGTGTTCAACCTTGATCTGATCTTTCTCAACACATTCACGTATGAAAAAATAGCGAGTATCAATGTGTTTGCTTCTCCCGAAGAACACAGGATGTTTCATTAGGTCAATTGCAGATTTGTTGTCAACTTTAATTACCACCAGCTCCTTTTCCCTTCCCGTAATTTCAGCTAACAATCCCCTTAACCAAATCGCTTGGCAGGCTGCTGAAGTTGCAGCCATAAACTCCGATTCGCAGGAGGATAAAGCCACTGTTGGCTGTTTTTGAGAGCTCCAAGTGATAGGTCCATCAGCAAAGTAGAACAATAGACCTGTAGTTCCTTTTCCATCATCCAGATCAATAGAATGACTGCTGTCACTAAATCCCAACAGCTTATCACTTCCATTCCTTCTATAGCAAATTCCCAGATCTGTAGTCCCTTTCACATATCTCAGAATCTGTTTTACAGCTTGTGAGTGAGTAGTTTTAGGCTCTTGCATGTACCTGCTTACATATCCAACCGAGTATGCAAGATCTGGTCGCGTATGTGTTAAGTACCGCAGACACCCAATTATTTTTCTGTACTCAGTTGCATCCACACTTCTGCTGCCATCATCTTTTCTCAATTTCAGCCCTGGTTCCATTGGGAATTTGGTGAAATTGCACTCCCACATTCCAACTTGCTTTAAGATCTTTTTAGCATATCCCGACTGCTTGATCTTGATGCCATCTTTGCTTTGCATAACCTCAAGTCCAAGATAATAAGAAAGTTGACCCAAGTCACTCATTTCGAACTTATCTTCCATCTGTTTTTTAAATTGCAGAATTTTTTCGAGGCTGTTTCCGGTTACTATCATGTCATCCACATAGATTCCCATTAAGAGAGATCCTCCGTGAGTTCTTCTTGTATACACGGCTTGTTCAAGCATGCATCGTTTGAACCCAAACTCTTTTAAAACCGCATCTAACTTTGTATTCCAAGCTCGTGGAGCTTGTTTCAATCCGTAAAGAGCTTTTTTCAGTTTATACACCTTTTGTTCCTTCCCTTTCTTGACAAAACCTTCAGGCTGAGTTACAAATACCACCTCTTTGAGATCCCCATGTAAAAAGGCTGTTTTGACATCTAGATGATGTACATGCCACCCTCTTTGAGCTGCTAATGCCAGAATGAGTCTAACAGTCTCAATTCTGGCTACGGGTGCAAACACCTCGTCGTAATCTACTCCATGTTGTTGGATGTAACCTTTTGCAACTAACCGGGCTTTATAATGCGTAAGCACACCATTGGCATCTCTTTTGCTTTTATATAGCCATTTTAAACCAATTGGCTGATGTCCAGGGGGTAGATCCGTTAACTCCCAGGTGTTGTTTTTCTCAATGGAAGCAATTTCACTTTCCATTGCTTGCTCCCATTCTTTATGACCTGTGGCCTCTTTGAATTTTGTTGGATCTCCTTCGGTAAGAAGTAGATCATAGACCTCATTTAAATTCTTCCAGCCTTGAGGTGGTGTATCATCGTAGGTTTCTTCTTCAGCCAAAGATGGGTCTGCTGGGTCATCTTTATCCGTAGGCAACCGAGGTAACATAGGTCCTCGATTTGTAAAAGTGGCTTCTGGGCTGCTAGAAACAGAATGTAGAGGATTTTTATCACCAGATGGCTCTGCTGAAAAGTTTTCATGATCTATATGAGCACGGTCTTGCTGCGATGGGCCTGTTTGATCTAAGCTTTGTGGGCTGTTTAGATCCGCAGGCTCAGGTTCTTTATTATATTCCTCTGGATCAGTTCTGAATGGATTTATTTGGATCACAAAATCAGCATCTTTGTCACTAGAATTATCGAAGTACTCTTGCCAGTCCCATTTTCTATTTTCATCAAATTTTACATCTCGACTGATGACTATCCTTCCTTCTTTGACATCATACATTCGATAGGCCTTTGAACCTGCTTCGATTCCTAGATGTACCATTGGTAAGCTTCTATTGTCTAGTTTCTTTAGCTGGTTTGAAGGCACTCTCACATAACCAACGCATCCAAATACACGTAGATGATCCATCCTTGGTTTTCTTCCTTTTAGAGCTTCATATGGGGTCTGATCAGTCAAGCTTTTCGTGGGCAGCCTGTTCAGCACATAAACTGAGTGCCTGACAGCTTCAGCCCACAGGTTTTGTGGCATACTCATCGCGTTGAGGATGCTTCTTGTTGTGCTCAGTACCGTACGATTTCGCCTCTCAACTATTCCATTTTGTTGAGGGGTGTAGGGTGCTGTCAACTGTCTTGTAATACCTGCCTGCTCACAAAACAAATTAAATTCCCGGGAGGTAAATTCTCCTCCCCGATCAGTCCTGAGAACCTTTATTTTTCCTCCATATTGATTTTCGGCAGAGGCTTTGAACCTTTTGAATTGTTCAAAGGTTTCATCCTTTGTTTTTAACATGAAAACCCACATAAACCTACTGTAGTCATCAACAAGAAGTAAAATATACCTGTTTCCAGCTGGTGTAGGTGGAGATATTGGGCCACACAGGTCTGCATACACCTGGTCCAGTGGTTTTTCTGCTCTGAAAACAGTTTGATCAGGAAAGCTTTGTCGTGTATGTTTACCAGCTAGGCATGCCTCACACATTTGGGTAGGATGGTTTATTGCTGGTACCCCAAGAACCAACCTTTTTGTGCCAATTCGTGTAATGGTGTCGAAGTTCACATGACCTAAACGAGCGTGCCATATCCATGCCTGATCTTCTACTTTTGAGTGCAGACAAACAGGTGAGCCAATTTTTAAAGTGATCTTGTACAACCGATTTGGTGATCGTTGTGCCTTTATTAATAAACTTCCATCGGGCTCATACATCCATAAGAATTCCTGTTTCATTAGGATCTCACACCCCCCTTCGGTGAGTTGCCCAAGACTGATGATGTTGCTTTTCAAGAATGGAATGTAGTACACATCCGTCAAGAGACGATGTTCTCCATTCTTGCATTCCAGCAGAATTGAGCCTCTTCCTTCAATGTCAACACATGATCCGTCCCCAAATCTCACCTTGCCTCCTACCTTTGTGTCAAGTTTGGAAAACAACCCTTTATTTCCCGTCATGTGATTAGATGCCCCGTTATCTAAGTACCACGCGAATTGTTCATCTTGATTAGACACATATTTGGCTGGATACACCTTTTCCTCAGTGAGATAGATCAGCTCCTTTTGATCTTGAAAAGCAACTGTCATTAAGAGTGCAGGCTTGTCAACATTAGCCTGTGGTTGGTTACCTTCTTCCTTTTTCCTTGTCGGGCAATCTGCAGAGAAGTGCCCTAAAGCATCACATCTGAAACATTGTAATTGTGAGCGATCCTTCTTCTGGTTTGATGAGCCTTGAGTTCCACTTTGTGCAGCTTGACCTCGGCCAACTCCACGCCCTCGGCCTCCAAATCTTCCACGACCACGACCTCGGCCTCGGGTTTCAGTGTTGCCCCCTCGACCTCGGCCATAGCCCTTTTCAAGTTTCCTCTTTGCCTCCCAATCCTCATATGAAAGCAGCAATTGGTTTTGATTGTTGCTTGATCCTTTTGACTTCAAACAGGCCCTTTCTTCATAGGCCTTCAGTCGCCCGACAACCTCCTGAAACTTCACAGTTTTAAGGTTTACCAACTGTTCGATTGTAGCCACCATATTCAGGAAATTTTCAGGCATACTTGTTAGTAATTTCCTGACCAAAGTTGATTCATCAATGACCGATCCAAGTGTGGCTGATTTAGAGGCAATCCCAGAAAGCTTTGCCACAAAATCATCCACTGTTTCGCTTTCCTTCATCTTGATTGTATCGAACTCGGTCTTCAATGATTGCAACCGGGCCTCCATGACTCGTTCAGCTCCAAGATGGCGAGTTTTTATTGAATCCCAGATTGCTTTGGCAGTGTCACAGCTTGCAATTTGTAGAATCAGATCTTCAGGGAGTGCTTGATACAGGTATGCGATTGCCGAGTTGTCCTTCTTTGAATCGACATTGGATCCTGGATCGATCGCCTCCCATATTCCTTGAGCCTTGAAAATCGCTTTAATTTTAAGAGACCAGATTTGGTAATTGGTTGCTGTTAGAATCGGGCACTGAAATTGAAGATTCAGCTTCTCATTCTGGTTCACGTTTTGCTGCACAACTTCTCCCATCGTTTTAAGCTTTGATCTCCTCTTGTATTGCTGCCCTGTTTTCAGATCTGGTGATTGATCCAGACCTTCGAATCAACTGCCCAAGTCCCTTTTAAACACAGCTCTGATACCAATTGTAGTATAATTGATACCAGATTTGAAAAACAGAACAAAAACACAGCAATAGTTTTGGAACTCCTCCAATTAATTGATAAGAAAAAACTTACATCCATCAAAGAAAAACCTACCTATATTTATAGCTAACTAACCTTGTCCATCAAGTTAATCAACTCCTACAAATTAGGCTTGAGTATCCTTTTGAGATAAACTTTAAATCACCAAGACTTATCTCAAATCCATTGGAGATAAAGTTTCAAACTACCTTGACTTATCCATTTATTTAATTAGATAATAAGTTTAAAATAAACTACAAAACAGACCCTAAACTTTATTTAATGTCAAGATTGGTCCAACAGTAGACTGTATTTTGATTAGATGCCCATGGAAATCTAGAGTTTCTACCTGAGGTAGGGACAGCTTGACGGGTGTTCAGATTGTTGTTGTAGCGTGTACGACCACGTCGATTGTACGAACCACTGGTCGGTGCTCCGCGGTTAGCATAAAGGGCCTGACTTTGCTGTTGTGCAGGTTGAACAGTGAGACCTAATTGGGTCAGCAGCTGTTGAAGGGAGTGAACTGTTTCTGGTGGAAGTTGGAGACTTGGGGAATCGCGGTTGCTGGTAGCCATGAAGGCCTGGGTAGTAGGTGCAATGGGATCAGCCTTTCTTACCATGTAGTTATGATCAGCAAGTAGGCTGGGAAGTTCCAATAGAGTAACAGAAGGTTGTCTTGAGATGAGGGTAGGCTTCAAGGAGTTGTATTCTTCCCGAAGACCAGAAATGGCTAACATAACGACATCTTTTTCTTTCATAGGCTCCCCAATGTTGAGGAGAGCATCAGAGTACTGTTGAACACGTGTGAGGTAATCAGCGGGCGTTTCTTCCAGCTTCATCTCGACCTTCAGCAGTTGGGTTTTGAGGGTATATTCGCGTGAAGATGTGTGAGGTGCATAAGCACGTTCCAAGGCAAGCCACAGTTCAGAAGAAGTATCTCCCTGTACATGTTTGAATGAAGCTTCGGAGATTGTTGAAAGAAGTAGCATGCGGATATGAGCATCGTTGGAGATCCATGCTGCAAATTCAGGATTGGGGTCAATGGTTGTTGCTGGACTGTCACCAGCGATAATTTTAGGTGGGCATTTAAGAGATCCATCGACATAGCCAAAGAGATTATTGGTGATTAGAAAAGGTTGGATCATCGTTTTCCAAAAACCATAGTTGGTAGGGCTTAATTTAAACCCGAACTTGTGAGAGTTGTGATTGGTTTTGTGTTCGGTGGTGAAAGGTGTGATGGCCATTGTGTTCGGTGGTGAAAGCTGGGATTAGGGTTGAAGGCGGCTGATGAAAAAAAGAAGAAACAAAGGTGGGATAAAAGTTGATCGACGGTAGCTCTGATACCAAGTTAAACTTGGTAATGGAAATTGTATTGTGTATTTTCAAAAGTGTACAAGATGACATCTATATAGAGTACAATCAGCTAAATATAGTAAACTGTAATCACACAAGTATTGCCTAAACACAATCCTTGACATATATAAACAAAATTATTGTCTAACAGTGGCCAAATACATGGGGGCGATTCGACGACTAATAACCCAATATCTGCTACGCATTTTCACATGCCCAATTGAAGGTGCGTTTATTATTTGTCAAAAAAAATATCAGGTTCACCCCATGAGATCTACCTATCCGCCCAATGATGTTGCCACGTTTTTCCTCACTCTCTCTCAATATCCACTCGGCTCATTCCTAAGCTTATTCATCCTAACTTATCTTTTACACTTTGAGAGTTGAATTTCTAGCAACTCCTTTTTGGGCTTTGGTATGCTGAGGCCTTTGGAGAAGTGATGGAGAAACCTGATGATGTTTGGTGGAAATAGCTCCGAGAAAAGACTGGTTCATCTAGAGTTGGTCACCAACCGTGCTAGCTCAGGTTTCAAAATGCTTATTTTTTGTTCTTTACATAAGGGCCACTCATATAGTCATGAGAGTTACCCTTTATCTTTTGTGCAGTTCAAGCGTCAAGCACAACTATATCGCCCAGGTCCTTTCGTTTTATCATTTCTCCGGTTCATATGTGTTGCTAAAACTATTTAATATGTCGATTCAGATGGTCAGTGCTTCTTATCTCTATTGTACAAAAATTGTGATCTAACTTCGGTATATAACTCAGAGTCATATTTAGGTTTTCTTTCATCACTACAAATCTGATACTGCTGAACAAGTTGGAGAAGTTTCACAATCTGTATAGGTGTATCCAGACCAGGTGTTTTAGCAGGTAGTTAGATCCTTTTGTTTATTTTTTCTTTAATACTTCTGTTCTCTTAGTACTTCTGTTTTTTCCCCTCATGCCATTCTGATATGAGAAAACACATGCCCTTCCGCACCTTTGATCAATTTAATTTTTGATGATTTACTTATAAATTAACTTCCATTCATTGGTCTTTCCTATTTACCATTTTTGCTTATTTTGATGCAGATTCCTCAAAATATCATCTGCCTATGTTTGTTTGTTTTATCATTTCTTTAGTTAGCATGTGTTGCTAAAACAATTTAGCATTATTCTTAACTTAATTTTTTTTCCTGAAGTTAGTTATTTCTAATGTGTTGATACTAGTGGGAAGGACATCAATCATGCTTAGCGGGAAGAATCGTAAACCTGCTACTGTGAGTTTCACCAATATTCCGTCACATTTTTTATTGTTTTATGTTTGAAATATATTGATCCCTATTTGGGTGTTGATATTAGTTTTCTCTCATCTCTGTTACCTGCAAAGACGGTTGTTCTCAAGAAAGTAGATGAACCTATCAAACGGGAAAAGCTTGACTTGAAGATGTTAGAGGTGAGTTCCTCGCACCACACACCTACACACATGTACACACATATTTAAATAAACATTCCTTCTATATTAGTTTTCTCTCATCATTATGCAGTTTTTGTTTAAGAAATTATCAGCATCTGCAAGAACGTTGGCACCAACTACTCAGGGCCAAACACATTCGGGAGATTCGATGACGAGTAAGCCAATACGCATTCTCACATGCCCAACTGAAGGTCCAACCTTATTATCTATAAAAATATATCGGGTTCACTAAAAAAACTTATTATCTAGAAAATGTGATTTTTTTATAAACTCTTGTTTTGAAATTTTTATTGTTATGTCTTCTTTTAAAGTTTTAGTTTTTTTTTCCGTTTGATATAAAAGGTGATGAGTTGACCCAATTGCCTTTACACATGTTTCTTATGACCAATTGAACCCGTGTTTTAATCCTTGTCAACAAAATATTGGTTTCATCAAAACTTTTCTTCTCCTAATGCTGCATTTTTTAAGAACTTTGCGTCCAAAGAATTTATTGCTTCACTAATACCAACTTTTTTGCATATAAAACCATTTTGTAGGTTTTACGATCTAAAAGGACCATCCCGGGTAAGTAAAACAAATAGCTTAAAAGATAGCTTATTTATAATATCTAATAGGTCAAGCGGGTAAGCTATATGGTCAAATGGATGTGACGTGAACA
Organism: Flaveria sonorensis; assembly: GCA_025506505.1. NCBI lineage: Eukaryota > Viridiplantae > Streptophyta > Magnoliopsida > Asterales > Asteraceae > Flaveria > Flaveria sonorensis. The sequence goes on from CM046438.1 coordinate 888,590, forward strand.
AAGGTGTTTTTCATAAAACCTCCTACTCCTTTTATTCAAAATTTTGGATTGCTATTGAAATAATATATTTTTCCATCATATACGTGTAAAATGTCCCTTGGTTTGGGGGTAAAGATAAATTAGAATCAAGTAGTCCATGAGTAGATAGACATTGACTATAGTGTGTTTTATTTATGGAACCTTTTCAATTCTTGAGAGGTTTATAAGATTATAGAGAACAGTTGACAGTCTAATGTCAAAGCTTTTACTTTGGCTTTTAGATAAAAGGGTTCCATGGATGGATGACAGGGATAAGAATATTTGCCATTTTGCTTCATTTTTATGCGGATTCTTTAAAGTACAATATCAAAGTTGACCATGATGGTATTCTTCAAAGCATTCATGATATTTACAAGAACTTGGTCGGAAGAAATTTGGAGTAGGTTTTCATTATGCTGTAACAGGTGTTTATACATGTTCTTTTCCATCTCCCTTCTCCATTTTTCCCTAGACTTCCTAACTGCATGCGTCTTTCTTCGTTTTCTTCTTTTCTTTGACGGCCGCAGGTAACTTTTTTGCTTTTGTTTTTCTTTTGACGATCGAAGGTAACCTTCTTACTCCTCTTTTGTTTGTGTTATCGGTTTCTTGGATAACAATGCCTCTGAATTTCAGGTTTCACTTTACTATTGAGTATAGTTTTGATTTGGGTGATTTTATTATCATCACAACCGACAATAATCGGACTGATAAGTGTGCGTGCATACTTTGTTAACCAATGCCTCTACTTGGTGTGTTTTTGTTAACCAACCATTGCTTTTGTTTATTTGCAGAGTATTATTAGTTGTTTTGCCTTCCATAGATGTATTTTCATGATGAATCTTCATCAATAAAATCATTGATTGGGAGCTTAGGTTTATTTCTGTGCATATGATGCTCTTGCTGTCCTGTTTACTTTATCTGTTTATTTTACTCATGAGCTATTAGTGCTTGCGATTGTCTATGTTTTTCTATTGATCCTTTTTGTGCTGTTGCCTTGAAAGTGATTACAACTTGCATTCTTCCTACGTCTGAAGATGTATTTCTTGCTTTTCTTGCATCAAGTATCTATTGCTTCTGAAAGATCAAGTATTTATAGGTTAAACTTTTACTCTTGCTTTGTTGTGACCTGTTTGTCCATGTGATCAAGTGGAATGATAGGTCATGTAAACATAAAAAGTGGTGTTGGCTTAAAAGTGAGAGCATGTACAAGTTTGCCTTGCATGTTTTTTGTCTTCTAAAGATGTATCTCTATTTCTGTTGCATCAGGTATCTATAATCTCTGGAAGATCCAGCATTTGCAGGTTAGATTTTTACACTTTGGTTTGTTGTGTCCTGTTTGTTCTGTGTGATGACAATATAAAATGGCATGATTAGTTGAATAATGACACCAACATTGAACTTAATGATTGAGCACTCATTAGACTGTTTTTGATGCAGATCTTAGTCACCTTTGATCAAAAGCTAGACAACACTTGGTTTTTCTTAAATCAAGCTTTGGATCATTTTAATAAATGTAAACTAAGGGGTCGTTTGGTTCCTGGAATGTGTTATAATTGAAAATGGAATTAGAATTGGAATTGAAATGGAATCTTGTTAAAACTGATAAGGTGTTTGGCTGGTAAATTCTTTTAATGAAATTGGAATGTTAATTTTGAACATTCCATGGGTAAGTGGAAGGTAAGTGAATTCCATTGAACGTGAGAGAATTTTTCAATTTTAATTCCATCTGATGACCAACCAAACATGATTTTTACGAGAAACTTTTTGATTTCATTTCCAATTCTAGAGAATTTTGTGAACTAAACCTTACCCTATATTCTTTAAATGACTAGACTTAGGTCGTTTTGACCCGTTTCACGTAAAGAGTTCTAAACATAAATTATTATTCTTTTAGGTCTTCTAGTTTGTAGTATTGTTTTTAGGCATCATACTTTGTGTTCTTTTATAAATAATATCTTCGTGTTGTCTCTCTTAGGTATGTTATGTCAACAGATGAATTGTTGTTCGTCGGTGCGGTTAAACTTTAACCGTTAAGGTATAATCATCTCATCAGTAGATAATAATTATTAATCTGTGTTAATAAAGTATCAAAACTTGTTTTAGAAATAAAAACCTAATCAAGATACAATTAACTCCTAACAGTGGTATGAGAGCCCCACTTACAACGTGTAAATTAGATCTGTTTTTTGATTGATTATAGATCATAAACTTTAATTCGTTTAAGGTTTTTGATCTGGATTATTTTGGCCAACTTATTTATTTTGGTTGACTTTTAATTAACCAAAAGAGTGCACAGATTATTTTGATTGTGTTTGATATGTAAATCTGGCTATACCTTGTGGTTGAATGGTTGTGTATGATTTGGTTTTGTTAATTTTTTTTATATGGTTTTAGCCTATTTGATGGCTTAAAGTTGTAATATATTAGGGTTTTATTTTACTAAGTATTTCTTTTGTAAATATTGTAATGTTTGAAGACTCGAAGCCAAAACTGAATACAAGACGAATCAATAGATGAGCGGGATCCACACAAGACAACTAATAGATGCATTTAGGTTCATCATTGTGGTTGTTTATGCGTTGTGACCTCGTGACCTAGTTTGATCTTGTTATTTGGCCCTAGCAAGATTAAACAAACATAGTCATCGATTTACATATTTGTTTTGTTATTGTGCTTGTTCTAATTTTATAATTATTATAACATACCAAACTAATTAAAAAATATTTTTCACAATTAAAGTGTAATAAGTTCTAAACTTATTTTTACAACTTGTTCAACTCATTTAAAACAAATAGTTTGTTTTAGAAAAAAAATTAACAATATTAGTTATAAAATTTAAATAGTAAATTACACAACAAAACCTATATCTTTATAACTAATTTTGTTTTTCAATCTTTATCTATAACAATTTAATAATTACACTCATTTCAGCCTTTGTCTTTTAGTCTAACGCTAGTTAATTTGTATCGTTAAGTTAGGTTCTATGATTATCACATGAGTAAACTTAACTTGTAAGAGGCAGCACTATTCAAAAAAAAATCTATGTATTAAGAAAATACGATTGGCAAAACGTTTTATATGTATTTTAATTATTACTTATTTTAAAATGAGTTTTATAAAAAAAGTAATTGTCATATGATTTATAGAACTAGTTTTGAAAACTCTTTTTATTATTTCCAATGTGTTAATTGGATGGGAATTGAGTAGTGGAATAATTGGAGAATGTTTATGTATATGCAAAAGAGATTAAGCTGGAATGGATTGGACTTGAAGCAATTATTTAAAATAGGTTATTACCAGTTGCGCGTTGCAGCCGCATCGGACGCAATGTGATAGGTATAAAACAAAATCAACCCGACGTCGAAAGGTAAAGCAACTCGGTTTTTTGTCGTTGAATTAAAACTTATTTTTGTTTACCCGAGACATTTCCAAACAAAATTCATGTACTGCATAGCTGTGTGTATAGTGTATAATCTTACATAAAACTCTCAAAACTAGTTAGTTGGATACGGATTTAAGTTAATTAGAAGCTTACAATTCTTTTTTTCTTAGTTCCTTTTGTACGCATTATAAATCTTAAAATTATTTATTTTTTGTTACACGACATCGTGTTATACATTTCGTACTTAAAAGTTGTTTGATTTTGTGCTTTTCTATCAATGTATTACACGTGTCTATAAACTCCGTTGAATTGAAAAAAAAAAAGAACCGCTCAAATATTTTTTTTCAAAGATTTTGATTATTACGACTACATTTATATTGGAGTGGAGTATCTTTAGATATGTTGTGTTGTTTATGTTTTACTAATTGTTTTTAGCTTACAATTTGACTCGAGAAGAGAAAAAGGGACATAAGGAACATAAGAGGAAGGGGCATGAGGAACCTGTTTTTAGTTCATAATCTTACATGTTTATGGTTTTGTGAATGTAGAATAAAAGAATGAGTTATTTTGTAAATTATGAAGCTTGATGTGTGCCTGATAATTTTTTATATATTTTGTTTCCAACTTTCCATGCTTCTAAAGTTGAAAACAAATATCTCGTGTTTCGAAAGTGACTATCTTATGTATGACAATTATGGCACGTAAAATGTAATCTCGTTAATAAGAATAATGTACTGGCCCATATACATCATAAAACTATCATTTTCTAATATAAGAGCATTCACAGTAAGTGTCTTATTTTGATGTTAGTGCGTGTCCTATATTACGGGGGATGGTTGTGACTTATTGTGAGTGAATGAGAGAGAAATTTTATTGGGATTATACTGTGATTTCCTATATTTGAGGAAACATGATACAATCCTCATAAATTTTTTAATATTTTTAAAATTGGTTGTGAGTAAAGTGAAAGAAAAGTTAATATTAAAGATATAAAAAAATATTATTTAATTAAAAGAGAAAGTATAAAAATAATGTTTTTAGTGTAAAAATGAGGATGGGAAGCTAATGTGAATGCTCTAAAATCCATGTAATGCACTGATGTATAACCTAATATTATATGAAATTTTTGTAAGTTTAGGAGATAGAAATATTATTATTCATCAATATATTCGATAATATATTGTTCAACCTTATAAATTTTTTAATATTGTTTAAAGTGGTTGTGACTGGAAAAGAGAAAATTATAATGAGAAAAATATAAAAAACATTATTTAAATGAAAATGCGAGAAAAATTATGATTTTTAGTATAATTATAATGTTGAAAATAGATAATGAAATGTGAATCTTCTTGAAAATGAAAATGAAATTGGAATGAAATCCGTTGAAATATTATGTGAGGTTTGGTGTTATTTGATAAAGTAATTGAAATCTTTCAAACTTCTAAACGACTAAGAGTTTTGACCGGTTAGAGACTCTAAATTAGTAACTGATGTTTGGTTGTATCTCTGAATACTTGTGCAAATGACTATTTTACCCATTGGAAATATTTTTTGTTGAATGAAATGTATTTTTGTTTGATTAGATGTCTGAATAACTATACTGAATGATAAACAACTATAAAAAAATACAAAACATCGTAAAAATTATTCCAAGTATGATATTTTTGAGCCGCCTCCAAAAAATATGATTCAACTAATGAAAACTACAACATACTCTATCTATCTAAATTGTCATAAAGAAAACGACTTTTTACTTCGGTTCACGTATAATCCAATATGGTTCATTGCAAAATCTTCAGAAGTTAACAAATGATGTACAAAAATCTTATATTATCAACATCTACGATTGCACCTTGCTAATAACAAAAAAAACTTTATCAAGTATAAAATTACGAGTATCTTCCTAAGAGTTGACTCCCAACATCCATTAATTCTAACACACTCTTGTCGCCATCATGTAAAAACTCCAAAACCTAATAATGGGCCAAATAGACAATCATCATCTCAAAAAAAAAAAGGAGATACATTATGAATTTTGATGAAACATTGAAGTTCTGAAATTCAAACTTGAAGTTGACTTTAGTGGTTTTTATTGAAATTGATTTTGATTACTTTTCTTTTTTTAAGGATGGTGTTTTAATTATGAGGGGTAAAATGGTGTTTTAATTATGAGGGGTAAAATGGTGAGGAATTTCATTCGGCATTGTGTGGAAGCTTAACTATTTTATGCTGAATTGAATGATTAAGAGCCTATGTTTTTACGATTAAGAGCACGGTGTGGAAGCTTAAATATCTAGTGATAACTGAAAACGCTATATGGATAACGAAGAAATATTTGCTACTGGACTTTTATGAAAAATGTGGGGGAAAGCATGATTTCAAAACGGATATCTCTTTATATGTTAATGTATGTTGGACTTGGTAAATGATTCATGCATTTAGGTTAATAATCTAGCCTAGATGACTACATTGTTCTTTTGGATCTTCTTTTGACCTAAAACGTTTACAGACAATAGTAGAGGTGCACATTGAACCCGGGTTTAGAACATGACCCGACAACCAGACCCGGTTTGGACCCATTACAACCCGCATGGTTTGGATTTCTTTTGACCACAACCCGACTCGGGTTGAACACGATTTGTGCACATCTAGACAAATAGGCTAGTTTTTGTTGTAAGGCCTTATTGTTTGAGTATTGCTTTAAGGGCTAGATACACTTGGACTAATTGCTTAAGTGGCTACTTGTGTTTGTTAGCATTTTTTTCGAGAACACCGCACCATTTTTTTCTGAAAATAATAAATAAAATAAAACACCCATTGACGATCAATGTTAAAATTATAAAAAAATTAACAACATTTAATACCTGGATTCCCAAAATCATGTCGATTTTGCGAATCTTGAAATACCCGCGTTTCCCCAAATCTCTCTCTCAACAGAGGATTCCTCTTCTTCTTCTTCTTCTTCACACACTACAGTCTACACACACATATGATCGACACACAGAAGAAGAGAAGAAGATGTTGAAGGAGTCGTCGATTATTGCTTGAAGAGGAGAAGTTGTTGAGTTCTCGCTGAAGTTACAGACTCGTTTAGGGCAAATTCGATTGATTGATTGAACACACAATGTCAACACACAGAAGAAGAGAAGAAGATGTTCGTCGATTATTGCTTGAAGAGGAGAAGTTGTTGAGTTCTCGCTGAAGTTACACACTCGTTTAGGGCAAATTCGATTGATTGATTGAACACACAATGTCAACACACAGAAGAAGAGAAGAAGAGACGAAGAGAAGATTTCATGAACATCAACAAACAGGATTTCATGAAGCTTCAGGTACTTCATCTCAACCCCTTCGTTTTTTGGCGACTACTCACCCTTTCCCCTTCGTTTTTAGGGCAAATTCGATTGAGTGATTGAACACACAAAGTACACGGTTAGTCTCATCTTCTTTCTCATCGATTCAGGTCAAATTCGATTGAATGTGGCTGGTGTTGATTTAGGTCAAATACGATTGATTGTTCATACGCTGTTCTTATCAGCGATGAAATTGAACCTGCAAATAGTGTTTTTTTTTGTTTGCTTTTTCTCTTTTGCAGCCGGTGCCTTTTTTGTTTGTTTTTTCTCTCTGTATTGTTCGGGTTTACTGTCTCTGGTATTCACCAATTTGGTTTAAAATTACTCATTCTTCTGTCCATGTAGCGGTTGTCTGAAGTTGTATCAAGAGTTCATACTTTAGTCTCCAGTCCAGACATTTAACTCATCCTTAACGTAACAGATTATTCTTGTTTGTGTCTCTCTTTTCACAGGAAACACCAAAAGCACAGGAAACCCAGAAGACGGTGGCTGGCATGGCTTGTGGGAAACGGGTTCATGGAGTAAATTGACACGACATAAGAAGGTGGTTTCTTTAGATCACCTTGCTCATGTAGGTGCTCTCAGTTAATCTATCTGCGTGTACTGTTTTCTAATGCATTTTTTTAAATTGTTTCTGCTCTTTAATCTTGTCCATAGATGAAGAAACAAAGAGGGGGACACTAGTGAAAGAAGATTTTGGTTTCTCATTAGAGATTATACCATGGTAAGCCCATCTTCTTTTTCCTGATCTAGAAATATTCCAGGCCAATACGAGTAAAACACATGCTAAGCCCATCTTCTTTTTCTAAAACTGTACCTGAGTCTCTATATTTAGAATGCAATTCTGGCGATTTCAGGATATAACCAAGAAGATTCAGATATTATGAATCAATCATCAACAGATTGTGGTTTCTCAGATTACCTTTCTTCCGCTCATGCAGGTGCTCTTAGTCAATACATCTGTCTACTGTTTTTTAATTCATCTTTTGCTCTTTGATCTTGTCCAGAGACGAAGAAACAAAGACGGGGACACTTGTAAAAGAAGATTTTGGTCGTCTTACTAGAGATAATACCATGGTAAGCCCATCTTTTTCCTGATTTGTATCAAGAGTTCATTCTATAGTCTCCAGTCTAGACATTTAACTCTCTCTTTTCACAGGAAACACCAAAAGCACAGGGGACCCAGAAGACGGTGGCTGGCGTTGCTTATGGGAAACGGCTTCATGGAGTACGTTGACACAACATAAGAAGGAGAAGAAGAGACTACTGTGAAAGGTAAATTAGTCGAACCTTTTAGGGTATGTGTACTGGTTTTGTGTGTGTGTGTGTGTGGGGGGGGTGGGGGTGGATGAGGTGGCAGTGGTGTGTGGCAGGGAACAGTGGAACACCACTCTTGGGGTGTGAGAAGGGGTTGTGAGGGGGGTCACGGACTCACGAGTGTTGCCCCATTGCTTCTTCCAAACCATCAAAAGTGTGACACATGCCACTCTCACGCCCCACTTTAACGAGGCCATCACGTTCACTCTTAGAAGTTAACCAAAACATACCTTGTTTTTAGAACCTCCTAACAGGATCATTATATCAGTACTTTTTAACCAATTTTAATGGGTATAGGATCCTGTAAGTCTATGGCTAAATCCTGGAAATTTTTACTCGGATACTTAAACCCATTGTGGAGTCCATCCATCATTACTTTTGGGTGTTTGTAAATCCATCATACCGTTTCTTGATAAGTTTTTACATTGAAGCTATAGTTTAATTTGCACAATGAAGTTTTCTAAAACTATACCTGAGCCTCTATATTTAGAATGCAATTGTGGCGATTTCAGGATATAACCAAGAAGATTCAGATATTATGAATCAATCATCAAAAGGTTGTGGTTTCTTCAGATTACCTTTCTTCTGCTCATGCAGGTGCTCTTAGTCAATACATCTGTTTGCTTTTTTTAATTCATCTTTTACTTCTTTTGCTCTTTGATCTTGTCCAGAGACGAAGAAACAAAGACGGGGACACTTGTCACTAGATATAATACCATGGTAAGCCCATCTTTTTCCTGATCTGTAAATATTCCATACCAATAGAGTGGAAACACATCCTTGGCGGAAGGTGCGCCGAAAGAATACCCTGCATTTCATCCCTGCCCAACATTCCCCAAAACCAATCTTTTGTTTATTGCTGAGTATAATCAGAGAAGTTCACGATCCACTACCTGCACCAGGTAGTTAGATCCTTGTGTTTTTTCCTTTACATGTTCTGTTCTCTCTGTCCTTTATTTTCCCCTGTGCCATGCTGAAATGAAAAAAAAAAAACACATGATTTAGTTTTTTATTTTTAATTGGCTTTATTACATCATGTGCTGCTTATTTTGTGTCTCGAGGGATATGTATACTTGCCCTGAACCTCAAATGAAAAGACATCCCTTGACATAGTCATTTGGAAGTGTAATTGCCCTACAAACTGGAATGAAGCTCTAGATCTCATCACATATGGCTGCTTTCACTTTGGCTTTTACATAGACTTTTGACTTTAGCCTGATGATGCATTTTCTGGGTATTATAAATATGTTCTTAACACTCATGAGGGAGATTTGCCATAGTTATGTAATTTTTATTGCATCAAATTAGGGAGTTTAAGTAGATTTTCTTATGTGCAAGATTGCCCCTTTTTCATACACATTCAAATAAATTTCTACTGATGCTGTAAACCAGAGGTTTGACCTTGGCACCTTTGATCTATATTCTTTTTACTATATATTTAAATTAATCAATTTTCTCGCATTGGTCTTCATTATTTACAATTATATCTTATTTTTATGCAGATTCCTCCAAAGCATTGATGTATATCAAGAAATCAGGGTTTGCTGATTTGTTGCAGAAATCAGGAGGAGGTTTGCATTATATTTATTTTATTCTAATCGCAATTTTTAGGGTTGCTGATTTGTTGCATTATCAATTTGTACTCCACTTATGCTATTACAAACCATTTATAGAGTAGGAGCAGTCGACAAACCCATGTGTATGAAGACGGTTCTGCATGATCTTATAAAGCTTCCTGGGACTGCAATAAAAGGTTAGCTTTCTTTGGTTCTTATATACATGGAACCAAAAATTATAATACTCACATACATTGACCATAATCTTGATGTAATTTGTATTTTTTTTTTAAAATCTGATTAAAGGAATGTGTCTTAAACCCTTATAATAATTCTGTTTTTGTTTTGAAAATTATATGATGTTGCATCTACACGAATTTTGACACGAACTGGACCTGCTGTTTCAAACACATTCGGGTGATTCTGTGGCCTACCCACTGCCTTCTAAACATTCTGGTAATGCCCATTTAAAGGTAAAAACAATGTTCGGTTTCCCCTGAATTGTGACATCCTTCCCATTGAAGATAAGGCCCTATCCGGACTTAAAGGCCATAGTGATGCTCGGATATGGATCAATTGTTCCTCTTTAAGAATCAAATTAAACAAATAACCTTTAGGGGTTTGTCAAGTGAGTTTTAAGCCATGTAGGCGTTTTGTTCTTGCCAAACTAGGGTGATAGATAAGATTCGTAGGTGGCTTATAAATGCACACCCACATAATGTTCTGGACCAAAGAAGACTGCTAAGGTAATAAGATTCGCACTCGAACCCACTATATGTACACACACACATATATAATATTCCTATATTCTGTGCACACATCTGTAGGTCCTCTTGATCAGGAAACCCAGAAGATGGTGGCTGGCATGGCTTGTGGGAAACGGGTTCAAGGAGTACATTGACACAGCATAAGAAGGAGAAAAAGAGACTACTGTGAAAGGTAAATGAGTCGAACCTTTTAGGGTATGTGTAGTGGCTTTTGTGTGTGTGTGGGGGGGGGATGAGGTGGCAGTGGTGTCACGGACTCACGGGTGTTGCCCCGTTGCTTCTTCTCAAACCATCAAAAGTGTGCCACATGCCACTCTCGGCCATCACGTTCACCCTTAGAAGTTACCCAAAACATACCTTGTTTTCAGAACCTCCTAACTAGATCATTATATTAGTACTTTTTAACCAATTTTAATGGGTATAGGATCCTGTAAGTCTAAGGCTATATCCTGGAAAATTTTATTCGGATACTTTTGCACTTCAGGCATCTTTCAGCTCGTATAGTAAATTTTTTAATATGTATAATAAAATTTATGTGATTTTAGAATATCGTTCCTGACTCTCTTTTTTTAGAATGCAATTGTGGCAATTTTGGGATATAACCACGAAGATTTCGTTACAATGAACCAAGCATGATTGTGGTTTCCTTAGATCACCTTGCTCATGTAGGTGCTCTCAGTTAATCCATTTGCGTGTATTGTTTTCTAATGCATTTTTTTATAATTTTTTTCTGCTCTTTAATCTTGTCCATAGATGAAGAAACAAAGAGGGGGACACTAGTGAAAGAAGATTTTGGTTTCTCATTAGAGATTATACCATGGTAAGCCCATCTTCTTTTTCCTCATCTAGAAATATTCCAGGCCAATATGAGTAAAACACATGATTTAGTTTTTAACTGGCTGTATTACATCAGGAGCTGCTTATTTGTGTTTGTAGGGATAGATTTACAAGCTAGTTGCTTAGTTAAGAGCGATGTTGTAAGGTTCATCTTTCTTGTGCTATGTTTTATGAAAAATGTGATCTAACGTGGGTATGTAACTTCTGGTCAAATTTATTTATCTTTCTTTTGTTTATTCCTGAGCAAATTGGAGAAGTTTCACAATCCATATCTACACCAGGTAGTTAGATCCTTGTCTTTTTTCCTGTACATGTTCTGTTCTCTTTGTCTATAATTTTCCCTTTAAGCCATGTTGATATGAAAAAAACCACATGATTTAGTTTTTTATTGGCTTTATTACAACATGAGGTGCTTAATTTGTGTTTCTAAGGATATATATACTTGCCCTGAACCTCAAATGAAAAGACATCCCTTGACATAGTCATTTGGAGGTGCGATTGGCCCTACAAACTGGGATGAAGCTCTATATATGATTACATGTGGCTGCTTTTACTTTGGCTTTTACATAGACATTTGACTTGATAATGCATTTTAATGGTACTATAAGTATGTGAACCGGAGTTTTTACCTTGGCACCTTTGATCTATTATCATTTTATTCTATATTTATATTAATTGTCGTCCACTCATTGGTCTTCTTAGTTTACAATTTTTGCTTAATTATTTTTATGCAGATTCCTCCAAGAACTATATAGAGGTTGACCTTGATCGCATTATTGAAAGCATTAATTTATATCTGCAAGAAATCCAGACGAGGTTTGCAACTTTGCATTATAATTGTTTATTTTAATTGCATTTTTTTATGGTTGTTGATTTGGTGCATTTCCAAATTGTATTTCACTCATTCTTACCGAACTAGGGTGATAGATAAGATTCGTTGGTGGCTTGTAAATCGCACACACATAATGTTTTGGACTCCAAGAAGACTGTTAAGCAATAAGATTCTGATAAGAACCGAACTAGTCGGCTATAGATTACTAATCAAACAAAGGAAATACAGATAGGGAAGTCCTCTTCGAGATGGACTGTTCTCCAAACATAAAACAGGAATTCAAATACTATTTTCTCCCCACTTAAACTAGAACAAAAGAACAGAATTATATAGACTAATTAAGCTAATAACTACCCACTAAGCTTGAAAATCAGGATCATCCCCCACCTCCAAGACCTGCACCCTTTTTCCCGCCATTCCAGATGGACTGGGTATGGACCGACCCAGCTTGACCCACTGGAATCGTATCAGATTCTCACTTAAACCCACTATATTTGTTAGTCGCTTTGATAGCTTGCACCAAAAAACACTGTTAAAGCAACATATTAGATTCTTTATCCGGTGATTGTCTTGTTAGCTTGCACCAAAGAATACCGTTAAAGCAATAGATTTTGTATCCGGTAGTGGTCTTGATAACTTGCTAGTGGAAAGATGAAAGGATTGGAGTGTTTAGATTAGAAGGTGATAATGATTTTTTTGTAATTTAAGAAAGAATAAACCATGAAATTATTATTGGTGTTGTTTTGTGTTATGGTTAGATTTGTTTGGAATCTATTGAAGCAATTTATAGAGTCTGGAAGAATCTAATAAGAAAATTCATCCTACCAACTGTTAATGATCTGCATTTACGTGTTTAATTGTTTTGTAGTCTGTCGAAAAAACTGTTCTGTAGTGAACATATGCACCAGAGAAAAGCTGACTTATCATTTACACTTTGAGAGTTAATTTTTTAACAACTGCTTCCCGGGGTTTAGTATTGTGCAGATGCACACGGTTAGTGCCTCTTGTCACTGTTTTATGAAAATCGTGATCGAACATGGGTACATAACTTCTGGTTATATTTACTTATCTTTCTTTTGTTTATTGCTAAGCAAATTGGAGAAGTTTCATAATCCTCTCCGCACCAGGTAGTTAGATTTTTTGTGTGAAGTGTGAACTAGAGCTTTTACCTTTGATGCTATGAATTAGAGCTTTTACCTTGGCACCTTTGATCTATTTGTTTTATTACATATTTTAAATCAATCAACTTCCATTCATTGTTCTTTTTTATATACAATTTTTGCTTATTTTTATACAGATTCCTCCGAGAACTATATATGAGGTTGGCCTTGATCGCATTATTCAAAGCATTGATGTATACCTGCAATGAGGAGGAGGTTTGCATTATAATTGTTTTATTTTAATTGTGTTTTTACGGTTGATGATTTGTTGCTTTACCAATTTGTACTTCACTCTGGCTAGTATGAACCGTTTATAGGGTAGGAGCAGATGACAAACCTGTGCACATGATGAAGAGGGTTTTGCATGAGCTTCTAAAGCTTCCTGGGATTGCAATAAAACGTAAGTTTTCTATGGTTCTTTTATACATTGAACCCCAACCTATAATACTCACCTACATTGATCTTAATCTTAAAGGTACTTTGTTTTTTTAGAAAATCTGATTAAAGGAATGTGTCCCAACTCCTAAATATTAGACTATATTATTACTAGGATTTAGTGATGATTATTTTTAGGGTTGAGCCGACGGGCCCGTTTAGGTTTTCGGGGTTTCATTGTAAACTCTATATAATGTTACCAAACCTATAAATAATATAATGCAAACCCTAAAACGTAACTGGGCCTATGAGCTCATATTAATAACCCTAATAATATTGTCTAATACTAAATACTCATACCCTTTCAGTACTTCTTTTCTTGTTTCGAAAATTCTTTGATGTTTGCTGCTAATAGACTGTTGACACCATGACCTGGTGATTTAAACAAATTGGGGTGATTTTGTGGCCAACCCAATGCCTGCTAAACATTCTGGTGATGCCCAGTTAAAGGTAAAAGTAGTGTTCGGTTTCACCTGAATTGTGGCGTCTTTCCCATTGAAGGGAAGGCCTTATCCGGGCTTCAATCCTGATAGACAAATTTTGGATCAATTGATCCTATTATAAAATCACGTTAGGGTTTGGGGGGGGGGGGGTAGTTCTGAAAGTACAATATGTAGTAACTTTTGATCACTTTGTCATGTCTTCTTTTTAGGTTACTTTTTTTCATTTGATATAAAAAGGTAACCTGAGTTGACCCAATGGCCTCTATACATCCTCTATATGCCCAATTAAAGGTGAGTTTTATCCTTGTATAATAAGATGTATATTATTTATCTGAATGCCGTTCCCAAGTCTCTTTTTTTTTCTAGTTTCGGGACATAACCAAGAAGATTCCATTCCGTTATTATGAACCAATCATGATCGTGGTTTCTTCAAATCACCTTTCTTCTGCTCATGCAGTGCTCTTAGTCAATCCGTCTGTCTGTAGTGTTTTTTAATGTATACTTTTTTCTCATTAATCTTGTCGAGTGACAATGAAACAAAGACAGGGACGCTTGCTCTCAGTCAACGTTCCTTTGGTTCTTTATCACACACACACACACACACACAAGAAGAGAAGTTTTTGAATGAGTTACCAATTATTGTTTCATGCTCTTATCCTCACCGATTAGTTAGATATTTGTGGTTTTTCCTTTACATGTTATGTTCTCTTTGTCCTTTATTTTCCCCTTATGCCATGCTGATATGAAAAAAAACACATAATTTAGTTTTTACTGTAAGATAATGGTGTAGGACTGAAACAGTTGATGCTCTCTCTTTCATCATTACGAGAAATATAAGCACAATACATTAAATAACTTCCGTAATCTTGAAATGGAAACTAAACACATGAATCTCTATAACACAGCTAAGATATCCCTAACTTTCAGCAATCAAATGAATACAAAATATACACAAATATACTCGTTAATACACCCCTTCAGTCTGAGCAGGAGGTATGCGAATGCACAGACTGGATCGGAAACGGGAGAAGAGCTGTCGTGGAAGATCTTTTGTTGAAGATGTCAGCGGATTGAAAATCAGCAGGGATTTGCAAGACACGAACAACACCAATTCTGACTTTTTCGCACACGAAATGAATGTGAAGCTCTACATGTTTGGTTCTTTGGTGCTGAACTGGGTTTTTAGACGAATATACGGCTGAAATATTGTCACAAGTATATGATAGTAGCCTGCCGGGTTGGAAGTGAGATCTCTAGAAGTAGTTTTCGTACCCATCTTGTTTCGGCAACAACATTTTCTAACGCCCCTAAATTTAGCCTCAACAGAAGATCTGGATATGGTAGGCTGTCTTTTAGGGGACCATGGGACTAGATCGTTCTCGAGGAATACACAACAGCCAGAAGTGGATCGACGTGAGTCTGGGCACCCCCCCCCCCCCCAAGCGGCGTCAGAATAGACGATGAGCTTATGTGATCGGGAGGGGGAAATGTGAAGACCGTGACCTGTGGTCCCTTTTAGATAACGAAGTACACGTTTCAAAAACTGAAAATGGGAGTCATGGGGTGCATGCATGAATAAGCATATTTGTTGCACAACATATTTTAGGTCCGGGCGATTAAAAGTAATATACTGCAGAGCTCCGGCTAGCTGGCGATATAATGTACCATCCGGCAACAAATTTCCACTTGTAGCACTTAATTTTGAGGATGTGTCAACCGGTGTGGTGCATGGTTTACAATCCGTCATGTTCGCTCGTGCTGAAATGTCCTCGGCATATTTGCTTTGAGAGAGGAATAACCCATCTTTATGTTTCAAGACATTAATTCCGAGAAAGTGATGTAGATGCCCCAAACCTGTCATTCTAAATTCCTTGGATAGAGAGGTAATAATGTGTTGCAGGAGCCTTGGTTTAAAAAGCGCCTGACAAAACGCCTAGCTTCTTATTTGTTTATTTGTTTTCTTTTCTTCTTTCTAAAGTTGTAGTTCTTGTACACAAAGCTTGATTTGTTGTACATTGGGCATAACAATTGATTTTGTGTTTCTTTAGGTTGTATTTATAGTTTTGTTTAAGTTGTACATAGTTTGGCGCCTCGCATACGTGAAGCCCTCGCCTCGCGCTTGAGGCGTGGCGCCTCATATTTTGGTACCGAAACGCATCGCCTCTCCTCGCGATTTTTTAAACCAAGGCAGGAGCTTGTCTAATGATGCTGTTAAGATGATATCGTCAACGTATAAGAGCAAATAAGCTATTTGATTACCTTGTTTATACACAAAAAGTGATGTGTCACTCACGGTTGTTTTAAATCCACATTTAATCAAATATGTAGCAAAACGATCGTACCAAACCCTCGGCGCCTGTTTTAAACCATATAATGACTTAGTTAACCGACACACGTGTTGAGGAAACTATTGATTTACAAACCCTGGTGGTTGGAACATGTATACGGTTTCACTTAGATCACCTTGCAGAAAAGCGTGTTTCACATGAAGTTGATGTATTTTGCATACTCGGGAGACGGCTAAGCTCAAGACTGTACAAATAGTGGTGTGTTTGACGACGGGGCTGAATGTTTCTTCGTAATCAATCCCAATTTGCTGGCTTTTTCCTGTTACGACCAAACGAGCTTTATGTCTTTGAAGGGAACCGTTAGAATTAAATTTGTGCCGAAAAAGCCACATACATCGGATGATGTTTGCACCGGGCGGACGAGGAACAAGGACCCATGTATTATTGTCCATTAAGGCTTAATATTCGTTTGTCATGGCGGCACACCAGTTAGGATCGGTTAAGGCTTTGAGGTGTGATGTTGGTAGTGGGAAATGGTGTGTTGAGATTGAGTGTGTAGGTTTAAAGGTGCACGGGTATGTATAGTACCATCTTTGTGCGGGTGGTTATTGGATGTGAGGAGACAGATGGGTTTGGGGCTGTTTGAGGGGGTCTGGTAGGGACTATGGTGGTGGATAGAGGCTGTTAGGTGTTGGCTAGGGTGGGTTGTCGAGGTCTACGGTGGTAGGTGAAATGGAGGGGTGGTGGTGGGGGTGGACCCTGGGTATGTGACTGGGTAAAGATGGCTTGAACTATTGTGGCGAGTTACGATCTTGCCAGTCTTGGGTTCCTTCACAGAAAAACCATTAGGGTCAAATTCAACGGAAACATGATTATCGATAGTAAATTTTCTTTCGGAAGTCACATTCTTGATAACATTTAGGGTGTAGAGAATATTCTTTAGGTGAAGGTCATGAGTAGTGGTAGTTGGAAGGGTCGAGTTTCCTGATCCATAAACTGGAATGCACACGCCGTTACCTACAAAAATCGCACGTGTAGAACATGATAATAACGGGGAATTGAGTTTACCTATGTCGCCGGTGAGATGATCACATGCACCCGAGTCCATATACCACTGGTTATCCCCATTATCCATTGTCATTGCCCGGAGAGCTTCACCTAGTTGAGTTGGTTCCAACGGGTCAACCGAAGCCTCACGGGCCTCATTATCCACGGCAGCGTGCTGTGTGGGCTGTTTAGAACCTGTTTGGGCTGAGGGGGTGCACGCCAGGGCTGGGCCCAACCGGCTTGGGTTGGGAAGGAACAAGGTGGAGGTGTCTAGTAGGCCCGGAGGTGGCCCAACCGGCCTGTAGGAGTATGGGTTGTGCGGTGGCTGATTGGCATGAGGAGAGTAATGAGCACGGCCACGAGAATGAGTTTGGGCAGGGGCTCGGCGGTTGCTGGTGGCGGGCTTGTTAGTACCACAGTGCCGATTACCCTGAGTTTAGTTAGAGGGCTGATTTGGTGAGACTGCTGCCGAGGGTGAGAGACTATCACGAGTGGCTTTTCTCTGACTCTCGAGTGAGGGCATGGACTTGAGGGTAAGGTTATTAAATTCATGCTCGAGAGCAGCCGCTCGCGAGCCCTTGTTATTCAGAAAAATGGTTTTGAGTCGGTTCCAAGCGGCAAGAGCAGTGGAATCGAACTGGAGCACACGTACCAGATATTCCTCAGACAATGTCTCGTAGATCCATTGTAAGACGACCGCATCAAGTTCAAACCAAGACTTGTAAGCCGGATCTGTTTTTGCTAGTAGTGGTTGGGGGGGGGGGTTTCCCTCGGTATGAGCCATGACTTTGTAGCCTTGTGCGTGCAACCGGAACGATTTGACCAGTGTTGGGACTGCAGGTTGGTCATTGGTTGGAGGTGTGTTGGATTCAGCCATCAGACTGGGTTGCAGAAGGCAGAAAGCAGAAAGAAAGGGCTGCAAAATTGAATGGTTTGGCTAGGTTTGTGTTTGGTCTCTTGATACCATGTAAGATAATGGCATAGGACTGAAACAGTCATTGCCCTCTCATTCATCATTCCCAGAAATATATACACAATATCTACACACTTATGAGGGTGATTGGCCATAGTGATGTAATTTTGTTGCATCAAATTAGGGTAGTTTAACTATAGTTCCTTATGTTGCAAGATTGTCCCTTTTTCGCAGACATTTCAAATGCTTCTCATGCTGTGAACTAGAGCTTTTACCTTGGCACCTTTAATCTATTTGTTTTATTACATATTTTAAATCAATCAACTTCCACTCATTGTTTTTCTTTATTTACAATTCTTGCTTATTTTTGTGCAGATTCCTCCGAGAACTATATATGAGGTTGGCCTTGATCGCATTATTCAAAGCATTGATGTATACGTGCAATTAGGAGGAGGTTTGCATTATAATTGTTTTGTTTTAATTGTGTTTTTACGGTTGATGATTTGTTGAATTACCAATTTGTACTTCACTCAGGCTAGTATGAACCATTTATAGAGTAGGAGCATATGACAAACCTGTGCACATGATGAAGAGGGTTTTGCATGAGCTTTTAAAGCTTTGTGGGATTGGAATAAAACGTAAGTTTTCTATGGTTCTTTTATACATTGAATCCCAACCTATAATACTCACCTACATTGATCTTAATCTTAAGGTACTTTGTGTTTTAGAAAATCTGATTAAAGGAATGTGTACCAACTCCTAAATACTTATACCCTTTCAATACTTCTTTTCGTGTTTTGAAAATGATTTGATGTTCACTACTAATATACTATTGACACCAGGTTCTGGTAATTTAAACAAATTGGGGCGATTCTGTGGCCAACCCTATCTGGGCTTCAAGCGCGATAGAGATGCTCAAAATTTGGATAAATTGATCCTATTCAAGAATATATCAAATTACACAAATAACTTTTGGGGTTTCACTTAAAAAAACTTATAGTTTAGATAATGCGAATTGTTCTATAAACTTTTGTTTTGAAAGATCATATCATTTATGTAAATATCTACTTTTTAACATAAAAAATTATTTTTTTTTGGTGTTTTGGGTGGGGGGGGGGGGTGTATGTTCTAAAAGTATAATTTTTAGTCACTTTGTCATGACTACTTTTTAAGTTATCTTTTATTTATTTATTTTCATTTTATATAAAAAGGTAATGAGTTGACCCAATGGGCTCTACACATTCTCTTTATGCCCAATTGAAGGTGAGTTTTTATCCTTGTCATATAATGTTGCTTTTAGATTGATAATATTAGCTTAAAATTCTCATGAATAAAATTCGTAGTTGAGAAATGCTTTTTTTTTTTGTTAGGCTGACCAATCAGGAACAATAGTTGATATTATTGCTGAGGATGGGAAGCCAGTGAGCTTGGATACGGTATATCTCTCTCTCTCTCTAGATATATAATGTGTGCGTGCGTGCGTGTTACAAGAGATAATTATGTTCTGATTTGAACCAAAACACTATATTTATTTGCAGCCTTTATTTGTTATTGGGCCATAAGGAGGAACATTATGAAGTTATGTGATGAGTGCATAGATAAAGTCATGTGGCAAACGTTTCTCTTCTTTTTTTTTTCAAAATATTTAGCACTTGTCAAAAACTTTTGTGTCCAAACAATATTTTGTTTCACTAATATACCATTTTTCCATCATAATTACTTATGATGTTATAGATATTGAAGTAATATATTGTCCATCATATATACCTGTAAAATGTGTATGCTTTATTTATGGAGGCATTTTCAATGCTTGAGAGGTTTATAAGATCAGTTTGTGCTTTATAAAGGTAGTGCTCGAAAGTCAACACTTATAATTAATTATGATGTTATAGGAGTTTATTGTACTTTCACCTAGTTATTGACTTGTTAGCAGGAAGTTTTTCATCTCAAGCACCAACAAGTCTACTCATGCCTCCACTGTACTTCTTACAAAAATTGATAAATTTGGTGGACATTACATAATCATAAAATTTAAACATAGGAGTTTATCATCTGCACTATCTCTGTATTATCTAGACCAGCTTTTAACCGGTAGTTGGATCCTTATGTTTGTTTTTTCTTTACAGTTTTTGTTATTTTTTCCTTCTTTCTTTCCACCTTATGCCATGCTGCTGATATTAAAAACACATGATTTGGTTTTGAATTGGTTTTATTTTCATTATGATAAGTTTTATTTGTGGTTAGACATCTCGTGACGCACTTGGAGGGGTAAATGGCTTATTCTGTTATGTAATTTTTGTTACATCAAATATGACAGTCTAAGTAGAGTATCTAATGTTGCAAGATTGCCCCCTTTTTGTAGAATATTTCAAAGTGAATGTTTGCTCATGCTGTCAATTGGAGAGAAAAGTTGAAAGTCTAGTGACAAGCTTTTACTTTAGCATTTAGAAGAAAGGGTTCCATGGATGGATGACAAGGGAAAGAATATTCGCTATTTTGCTTTATTTTAATGCGGATATTTCAAAGTAAAATATCAAAGTGACCTTGATTGCATCCTTTAAAGCATTCATGATAAATGCAACAACTTGGGTGGAAGAAATCTGGAGTAGGTTTGCATTATGATTGTTATATTTACATTGCTTTTTATAGATTTGCTGATTTGTGTATCACTAATATATAATTGACTTTTGCTATTATGAACGAATTGTAGAGCAGATGGCAAGCCTTTGCGCATAGTGATGATTGTGCTACATGACCTTGTAAAGCTTCGTTGGACACGTTCGTGAGACATGGAACCTCAACCTATAATAAGCCTACATCGATCAGAGCTCTCAGCAATTTATGTGTTTCTGAAGGTGGTTCTCTTTGAGCAGAGCATTGGTGATCATTCTTGACAGGTTATGTAGTCTTTCTCTTCTATCTATTTTATTAGTATTAATGAGTTGTGTTTTGCATTTAGTGTGTTTTATATTTACTTTGTTAGGTAGGATCAGCTTAGGTTAAATGCATGCATGTTCGAATTTTGTTTCTTGATCTATGTCTTTTGTTGGTAATGATTTTGATGGTTATGCATGATTGAAGTTAATTTTAATGATGCCCCTTGAATTAGAGTTGAAACATTATAGGAAATGATAAGAAGTTGATATGTTAATACTTATACATGTGTTGGATCTTTGAGGAGGAAAATGCAAAAGATTTTTGATGTGTTGGTAGGCTCAACCCAAAGAAAGAACCCTAATGCCTTCGTGTAAATTAACTAATATATGGATATGTGTTTAGATTCCCATCTTAATATACATGGTTTAAGAAACCGAGTCTCGACAAAATAGGTTGCAAGTCAGCATTCCCTTTCACACACACCAAGCTTCTTCTTGTTTTGCAATCAAAGTAAAAATAAAAGTAGTGAAAAAATAATCCTTATGCTTGGTATTAAGCACGAATGGCTAATATAAAAAAGAAAAAAATCACTACGGTTATTGAGGATCAGAAAATCAAAATAGGGCGTTTAAGACCCGAAAATCATCAATATGATCCTCATAATATTAAGGTACCTTAAAATACTCACCGTGTCATTATGCTGGTATTAAGCATGAATGGATATAAATATATAAAAAAAGAAAAAAATCCGTGCGGTTATTGAGGATCAGAAAATAAAAAATAGGGCGTCTAAGACCCGAAAATCATCAATATGATCCTCATAACTTTAAGGTACCTTAAATACTCACTGTGTCATTATGCTGGTATTAAGCATGAATGTATATATATATAAGAAAAAAATCACTGCGGTTATTGAGGATCAGAAAATCGAAAATAGGGCGTTTAAGACCCGAAAATCATAAATATGATCCTCATAACCATAAGGTACCTTAAATACCCATTGTGTCATTATTAGAGGTGCATGGCCAAGTCAAGTTATGGTTTTGTGAGTCCTTAAAAAACCTCGAGGTTGGGTAGGTTTTTACTGTGTATGTTAAGTGTGGGGAAAATTAAACCATCATGGTTAATATAAATTAAAATCACGAGCACAAGGCATTAGTTGAGACTGAAAGGGGTATGGGTTTAAGAAGGGCAATATAGCAACAATCAAGGTTAGAGCATTAGTACTTTTCCTTAGTGAAATGAGGTGTGAGAAAGGTTAACACGTTCTTTATGATCCATTAAATTTCTTTTTCAGATCGAAAAGTATTAAGTTGGGGAATGTGATCGTGTGTGATTTAATGCATGTTTTAGGCATGAGTATTGATGGATAGGAAGTAGTTTAAAGCTCATGTGCACAAAAAGAACCAACTAAAGTTATGCATGAAAGATTGGACTTGATTTGGACAAGAAAGAAATGGTGTGATTGTGTAATGTTTGATTTGATTAACATATGTTATTATGAATCATGTCTATGTGATAATCATTGTCTTACTTAAACACAAGTTTGTGTAGGTGAGATTCTATCTTGAGGCATGAAGTGATTGCTCTTTTATTAATTAAAGTAACTATTCTATTTTTATCTAGTTTAATTGTTTTATTTTGATTGCTTTTTTTAGGGTTGCTGACTTGTTGCATTACGAATTTGTACTTCACTCATTCTTGCAAACTAGGGTGATAGATTATATTCGTTGGTGGCTTGTAAGCACACATACACACATAATGCTCTGGAGGACAAAAGAAGATTGTTAATGCCATAAGATTCTCACTCGAAGACCGTTAAAGCAATAGATTTTGTATCTCGTGGTGGCCGATCTTGATAATAGATGAAAGGATTGGAGAGTTCAGATTGGAAGGTGATAATAGTTTATTAATTATTTATTAAAGAATAAACCATCAATTATTCTTGACATTGTTGTCTGTTATGGTCGGATTTGTTTGGAATCTATTGAAGCAGTTTATAGAATCATGGAAGAAGCTAATAAGCGTACTCATCCTACCAACCGGTAACAATTTGCATTTACGATTTTCATTGTTTTGTAGTCTGTTTGAAAAAGAAAAAAGCTGTTTGGTAGTGAACATATGCACCAGAGAACACCTAACTTATCTTTTACATTTTGAGGGTTTAGTTTTTGCAACTCCTTTCCGGGCTTTGGTATTGTGAGGCCTTTGGAGAAGTCACCGGAGAAACTTGATGATGTTGGGCCAAAAAAGCTCTCTGGTGTTTCTGGAGGTGGTGTGCCAACCGTGTCAGGCTCCGGTTTCAGAATTCTTAGTTTTGATCTTTACATAAAGGTGATTTATCTATATGTGGGAGTTGCCTTATATCTGTGCACTTGTCCAATTATCAGTATCATCTGCCCAGGTTTGTTTCTTTTATAATTTCTTTAATTAACATGTGTTGCTACAAGCCTACAACTATTTAGTATTATTTTCAACTTAATTATCTTATGAATTTATCTATCTAATGTGTTGATAGTAGTGTGAAGGGACAACAACAAGCATGCTTAGCGAGAAGGATCATATACCGGCTACTTTGAGTTTCACCAATATTCGGACTTATTCTTCTTTCCTTGATCTTTGAAGTATTTTCATCCCAACTCTTGGTGTTGATATTAGTGTTCTCTCATAACGATTTAAACCTGCCAATAATAATGTAGGTTCTGTGAAGATGGTGTTGGCAAGAAAGCAGATGAACGAAGTAAACCAAAGATGTTGAGGTGAGTTCCTTGCGCCAAACACACACGCATACATGCTATATAAATGAACATTTCTACTATATAAGTTTGCTCTCATCACTATTCTTCTTTTATTTCAAAATTATTAGACATTGGCTGCAATAAGAACATTGATCTTTTTAGAGTCAGTAATCTATTTTTGAGAGCTATTCTTATTTTTTGTGCACTTTTACCATCGTGAGTATTATCTGCCTAGGTTTGTTACTTTTATCATTACTACAATTACACATGTCGCTAAAACTATTTAGCATTATTCTCAATTTGATTATTGTCTGAATTTATTTATTCTAGTGTATTGATAGTAGTGGGAACTGGGAAGGACAATACAACCGTGCTTAACGGGAAGAATCGCCTACTGTGACTTTCACCAATTTCTGACTCATTCTTTTTTCTTTCATCTTTGAATTATATTAATCCCAACTCTTTGTGTTGAATGTTGATATTAGTTTTCTCTTATAACTATTTAAACCTGCTGCTAGTCATGTGATCCTGCAAAGGCAGTTATTGGCAAGAAAGCAAATGAACCAAGATAACCAAAAAAGTTGAACCTAAAGATGTTGAGGTGAGTTCCTTGCACCAAACACACACCCATACATGCATATATAAATAAACCTTTCTTCTATATTAGTTTTCTCTCTTCACTAATTCACTGTTCCTTTTTATTTAAAAAATTATTAGACTCTGGCTACTGCAAGAATGTCAACACCAACTGACTTGGTGGCAGTTAAACTTGGTAATGGAAATTGTATTGTGTTTTTTCAAAAGTGTACAAGATGACATCTATATAGAGTACAATCAGCTAAATATAGTAAACTGTAATCACACAATTATAGCCTAAACACAATCCTTGACATATATAAACACAATTATTGTCTAACATTCCCCCTCAAGCTAAGGCCGGGGAGCGACCTGTAGCTTGGCTCTAAGAAGTCCGAATCATTGAGAGGATAGAGGCTTTGTAAACACATGTGCAATTTGATCATCTGTCTTTAGGAATTGTATTAAGAGCCTTTTTTGAGCAACTTTTTCCCTGACAAAATGAAAGTCTATCTCCACATGTTTCGTGCGAGCATGAAAGACTGGATTGGCTGAGAGATAGGTGGCCCCTAGATTGTCACACCATAAGATAGGAGCTGATGTCATAGATGTGTGAAGTTCCTTTAGAAGCGCTTCAAGCCATGATAACTCAGCAACAGTATCTGCTAGAGCTTTGTATTCCGCCTCTGTTGATGACCGAGAGACAGTGCGTTGTTTACGAGCACGTCATGAAATGAGATTAGATCCAAGGTAGATAGCATATCCCCCGGTGGATCGACGGTCATCAAGAGATCCAGCCCAGTCTGCATCAGAGAAGGATGTGAGAGAGTGACTTTGGGCATGTATAAGCATTGTTGAAAGTTAATCCTAATTGTGTTCATATGTGAAAGTTTGGGGGGGCGAATCATCAAGAGTCTAAAGATAGGTTTGTTTTATTTAGTAAGTTTTAATTAGCTGTATTTTAGGTAATAATGTTTATGTTTTTGGCTGTGAATGGGCTGTCATTCCAGCTGTGTTTGAGTGGAGTTTTCATTAGTAATTAAGGTTAGGCTTAGTATAAAATAGGGTCATTGTCTAAGAGTATTTGGTGTGGTTTTTTATTCAATAAAAAGAAAAGAGTCGTGGGTATGTTTTCCCACAAAAATGCTGCTGTTGTTTGCTTTTCTTGATCCAGTTGTCTAACAATTGGTAACAGAGCTGCAATTAAGAAGGCTGCTACGATCTAGATTTGTGAAGAAAAACCATTGAAGTGTTGTTAAAGACTAGAAGAACCTGTGACAGGTTTAAACAAGAAACTAATCTGTGATAGATCGATTGTGAAGGCTGTGACGGTCTGAACGAAGGACTGTGAAGGCTGCTGTGACCTAATCAAGAACTGTGAGGTGCTGTTAGGACAACCTGTGCGACTCAGGTGGTGTGGTGCGATACCGTGTTGAAGAAGTCTATCAATCCGTGAAGGATTGATCAAAATCTGGGCTGATCTATTCACCTGTTGGGGAGAAGAAGTGACCTAAAACAGATTGTTTTTCTGTTTTTGCTGCTGGAGTTTTGGGAGAAGCAATCAAAACAGGGTGAATCAAAGACTGATCTGTAACAGATCGATTGAAGACAGGTTGTGTGACGCAACTGCAGTAGAAGACCTGTGTGATACATGTTACAAAGGTGTGATACCAGTGTGGAGAAGATGTTTAATCCGTGAAGGACTGAACCAAGGTTGCTGTGAAAGCGGGTTCGAGAAGAACTAATCAGTGATTGATCAAAGTGGGAAAACAAGTGATTCTGTTAAGAAACGAGAAACTGATCTGTGTGAAACAGACTATGTTTTGATGCAGTATCTGTGTGAAACAGATTGGTTTATGCTGATTTGCTGCAGAAGTTTGTGAATCAGAGGATTTTTGCTACTGCTGCAGGAACTGTTTGTGCAGAAAAGAGTTTTGTTTTGTGAAAACATTTTCAGGTAAACATGATTAAATATGTTCAGTCAGGTGTTAGTGCTGGATGGACTATGAATCCTAGGCATGGAAACCCTGTGATGAATATAGTAGCAAGAATAGTGTCGGAAGGACTAAAGTTTCCTAGGCATAGACCTTGTGGCAAGTTTTGAATATCTGTCGGTAGACAGAAAATTTTGTAAACATTGCGTTGAACAATGTTATGTAAAATTTTGGGTATTTAATCCCCAACGAATATATGAAAGTTTGTTTTTTATAAATCATCAGATAAATTGTGAAATGATTTTCCGTTGCGTAAACGTCTTTCAAGACCAGCAAATAAAAAGTGAACAATAACGCGTACCAATCGGTCGCACTCCCGGGGTGCCCTGAAACCGGGGTGTGACAACTAAGCTGCTGAATGGTATGATTAATCAACCGAGGATCATTGCCGGTGAGGATGATGTCGTCGACATAAACAAGCATGTACATCAATGAACCGTTATGTGAGTAAATAAAGAGGGAAGGATAAGTTTTAGATCCTTGAAACCCGAGTTGACATAAAGCTTGCGAAAGGCGGTTGAACCAAGCCCTTGGAGCTTGTTTGAGTCCATAGAGGGACTTGTGAAGTAGACACACATGATTTGGCTTAGCGGGATCAACAAAGCCTGGTGGTTGATGTAAATAAATAGTTTCCTTGAGATCCCCATGGAGGAATGCATTCTGCACATCTAGCTGTCTAAGTTGCCATTGCCTTGTCACGGCAAGGGAGAGAACCACACGAATGGTGGTGGCTTTTACCACTGGGTTGAATGTCTCATGATAATCAATTCTTGGTTGTTGATGGGATCCTTTGGCTACCAGACGAGCCTTGTAGCGTCTAATAGTGCCTTGTTCATCACTTTTTAACGTGTACACCCACTTACAATCAACAACATTAGCATTAGGAACATGTGGTACTAAAGTCCATGTGCCGTTTCTGGTTAAGGCTTTGAACTCGTCGGCCATGGCAGCACGCCAGTGAGGACTTTTGTTGGCAATAGCAAAAGAGGGTGGTTCGGTTGTGGGAGGTTGTGGGGAGTGTGAAAGGTAGTGGCATTGTAGGGAGTTCTTTGTTTTGGATTTGGCCGAAGGTTTGCAGGTCGTGGACGAGGTGGTTGATTGTCATTTGATACGGTTTGTTGAGGTGGACGTCGTCTATTGTAAGTGTATTGGAGAGGTGGTTGAGGTATATTAGGGGTTGGTAGGGAGTTTGAGGAAGGGTCATTGGGCTGTTGAGAATTAAGTGAACTGGGCGGTGGGCTGGTGGCTTGAGTTGGGTTGGTTGTTGGGCTGTTGGTTTGATTTGGTGGATTGGCTGTGGAAGCTGTAGGGCTTGTGAAGCTGCTGGGCTATTGGTTATTAGATGAAGTTGTTGGGCTGTTGGCTGGTGATGCTGGTGGATTGATCTTGGGTTGTAGGTGGTGGATTTGGTGTGTGGTGGGGTATTGGAGATGGATAGGAAGAGAAGTATGGATCAGGAGTGGATGGGGTTGATGGGGAGGAGGACAATTGTAGAAAAAGGAAATATGTCTCATGAAACCGCACATGCCGAGCCACATAAATGCGGTTAGTGACAGGGTCGAGACAGTGATATCCGTGATGAGAGGAGCTGTACCCTAAGAAGACACATGGTAGGGAGCGGAAATCCATCTTGTGTGGATTATATGGGCGGAGGTGCGGAAAGCATTGGCATCCGAAGACGCGAAGAAATGATAGATCTGGTTTACGTTTGAAAAGATGTTCGAATGGAGAAATATTTGAAGACACTCTAGAGGGCATGCGGTTTTTCAAGTACGTGGCCGTGTCAAAGGCAAAATTCCAAAACTGCTTTGGAACACCCGATTATGCTAGAAGAGTGAGACCACTCTCAACAACATGACGGTGTCGTCTCTCAACAAAACCATTCTGTTCACTAGTATGAGGGCACGAATGACGATGTATCATCCCCAGATTTGTGAAAAAAGAAGATAAGCTTCGAAACTCTCCCCCGCCATCTGTTTGAACAGCTTTGAGTGGTGTTTGAAATTGTCTTTCCGCCATTTTGTGGAATTGTTTGAAGGTAATCAAAACATCAGATTTTTGTTTGAGGGGAAATAGCCACATATATCTAGTAAAATGATCCACACAAAGCAAAAAATAACGATGACTATAGATCGAAGAAACAGGGGCTGGACCCCAAACATCACAAAATACTAATTCTAATGCGCGAGTGCTTTTATGATTTGAAGTAGATAAATGCATTTTTGAGGATTTTCCCATAGGGCAGGAATTACAAAAGGAAAAAACTGAATTTAATGTAACAGGAAGATTATTGCTTGAAATCATAGACTTTAACAGCTGCGAGTGAGGATGTCCAAGTCTTTGATGCCAAGTTGTGGGAGATGCTCGAACGGTTGAAAAGGCAACATTGGAAACAGGATGGAACTTTGGTAGTTGAAAGGAGTAGAGGCCGTCTTTACTTGGACCCGTGAGGAGGATATTGCGGGTAACCGTATCCTTCACACAAAAGAAAGTAGAGTGAAATTCAAAAAACACATTATTGTCTTGACAGAAACGTTGTACAGAAAGGTTACGTTTGATTTGTGGAACATGTAGAATTTTGTTAAGTGAAAGGTTTTCGTCTTGGGAAGTAAATTTGGTGGATGCAATATGAAGAATGGGTAAACTTTTGCCATTACCAACAATGAGTGTATCCTTACCATGATACGGCTCGGATTCGTCAAAACCATAGAGGGCCGGCGACACGTGACTGCTTGCACCTGTGTCCGGCAGCCATGATGAGGATGCTTGTGAGCGTTGGTCAACAAAGTTGGCTTGAGGAGGCTGCCTTGGTTGACGGATTGTTGTTGGGTCACGGTTAGGACATTGTGAGGGAATATGTCCAATACCACACCTGTTACAAGAACCGTAGACTGTATTTTGATTAGATGCCCATGGAAATCTAGAGTTTCTACCTGAGGTAGGGACAGCTTGACGGGTGTTCAGATTGTTGTTGTAGCGTGTACGACCACGTCGATTGTACGAACCACGGGTCGGTGCTCCGCTGTTAGCATAAAGGGCCTGACTTTGCTGTTGTGCAGGTTGAACAGTGAGACCTAATTGGGTCAGCAGCTGTTGAAGGGAGTGAACTGTTTCTGGTGGAAGTTGGAGACTTGGGGAATCGCGGTTGCTGGTAGCCATGAAGGCCTGGGTAGTAGGTGCAATGGGATCAGCCTTTCTTACCATGTATTTATGATCAGCAAGTAGGCTGGGAAGTTCCAATAGAGTAACAGAAGGTTGTCTTGAGATGAGGGTAGGCTTCAAGGAGTTGTATTCTTCCCGAAGACCAGAAATGGCTAACATAACGACATCTTTTTCTTTCATAGGCTCCCCAATGTTGAGGAGAGCATCAGAGTACTGTTGAACACGTGTGAGGTAATCAGCGGACGTTTCTTCCGGCTTCATCTCGACCTTCAGCAGTTGGGTTTTGAGGGTATATTCGCGTGAAGATGTGTGAGGTGCATAAGCACGTTCCAAGGCAAGCCACAGTACAGAAGAAGTATCTCCCTGTACATGTTTGAATGAAGCTTCGGAGATTGTTGAAAGAAGTAGCATGCGGATATGAGCATCGTTGGAGATCCATGCTGCAAATTCAGGATTGGGGTCAATGGTTGTTGCTGGACTGTCACCAGCGATAATTTTAGGTGGGCATTTAAGAGATCCATCGACATAGCCAAAGAGATTATTGGTGATTAGAAAAGGTTGGATCATCGTTTTCCAAAAACCATAGTTGGTAGGGCTTAATTTAAACCCGAACTTGTGAGAGTTGTGATTGGTTTTGTGTTCGGTGGTGAAAGGTGTGATGGCCATTGTGTTCGGTGGTGAAAGCTGGGATTAGGGTTGAAGGCGGCTGATGAAAAAAAAGAAGAAACAAAGGTGGGATAAAAGTTGATCGACGGTAGCTCTGATACCAAGTTAAACTTGGTAATGGAAATTGTATTGTGTATTTTCAAAAGTGTACAAGATGACATCTATATAGAGTACAATCAGCTAAATATAGTAAACTGTAATCACACAATTATAGCCTAAACACAATCCTTGACATATATAAACAAAATTATTGTCTAACAGTGGCCAAATACATGGGGGCGATTCGACGACTAATAACCCAATATCTGCTACGCATTTTCACATGCCCAATTGAAGGTGCGTTTATTATTTGTCAAAAAAAATATCAGGTTCACCCCATGAGATCTACCTATCCGCCCAATGATGTTGCCACGTTTTTCCTCACTCTCTCTCAATATCCACTCGGCTCATTCCTGAGCTTATTCATCCTAACTTATCTTTTACACTTTGAGAGTTGAATTTCTAGCAACTCCTTTTTGGGCTTTGGTATGCTGAGGCCTTTGGAGAAGTGATGGAGAAACCTGATGATGTTTGGTGGAAATAGCTCCGAGAAAAGACTGGTTCATCTAGAGTTGGTCACCAACCGTGCTAGCTCAGGTTTCAAAATGCTTATTTTTTGTTCTTTACATAAGGGCCACTCATATAGTCATGAGAGTTACCCTTTATCTTTTGTGCAGTTCAAGCGTCAAGCACAACTATATCGCCCAGGTCCTTTCGTTTTATCATTTCTCCGGTTCATATGTGTTGCTAAAACTATTTAATATGTCGATTCAGATGGTCAGTGCTTCTTATCTCTATTGTACAAAAATTGTGATCTAACTTCGGTATATAACTCAGAGTCATATTTAGGTTTTCTTTCATCACTACAAATCTGATACTGCTGAACAAGTTGGAGAAGTTTCACAATCTGTATAGGTGTATCCAGACCAGGTGTTTTAGCAGGTAGTTAGATCCTTTTGTTTATTTTTTCTTTAATACTTCTGTTCTCTTAGTACTTCTGTTTTTTCCCCTCATGCCATTCTGATATGAGAAAACACATGCCCTTCCGCACCTTTGATCAATTTAATTTTTGATGATTTACTTATAAATTAACTTCCATTCATTGGTCTTTCCTATTTACCATTTTTGCTTATTTTGATGCAGATTCCTCAAAATATCATCTGCCTATGTTTGTTTGTTTTATCATTTCTTTAGTTAGCATGTGTTGCTAAAACAATTTAGCATTATTCTTAACTTAATTTTTTTTCCTGAAGTTAGTTATTTCTAATGTGTTGATACTAGTGGGAAGGACATCAATCATGCTTAGCGGGAAGAATCGTAAACCTGCTACTGTGAGTTTCACCAATATTCCGTCACATTTTTTATTGTTTTATGTTTGAAATATATTGATCCCTATTTGGGTGTTGATATTAGTTTTCTCTCATCTCTGTTACCTGCAAAGACGGTTGTTCTCAAGAAAGTAGATGAACCTATCAAACGGGAAAAGCTTGACTTGAAGATGTTAGAGGTGAGTTCCTCGCACCACACACCTACACACATGTACACACATATTTAAATAAACATTCCTTCTATATTAGTTTTCTCTCATCATTATGCAGTTTTTGTTTAAGAAATTATCAGCATCTGCAAGAACGTTGGCACCAACTACTCAGGGGCCAAACACATTCGGGAGATTCGATGACGAGTAAGCCAATACGCATTCTCACATGCCCAACTGAAGGTCCAACCTTATTATCTATAAAAATATATCGGGTTCACTAAAAAAACTTATTATCTAGAAAATGTGATTTTTTTATAAACTCTTGTTTTGAAATTTTTATTGTTATGTCTTCTTTTTAAGTTTTAGTTTTTTTTTCCGTTTGATATAAAAGGTGATGAGTTGACCCAATTGCCTTTACACATTTTTTTTATGACCAATTGAACCCGTGTTTTAATCCTTGTCAACAAAATATTGGTTTCATCAAAACTTTTCTTCTCCTAATGCTGCATTTTTTAAGAACTTTGCGTCCAAAGAATTTATTGCTTCACTAATACCAACTTTTTTGCATATAAAACCATTTTGTAGGTTTTACGATCTAAAAGGACCATCCCGGGTAAGTAAAACAAATAGCTTAAAAGATAGCTTATTTATAATATCTAATAGGTCAAGCGGGTAAGCTATATGGTCAAATGGATGTGACGTGAACAAAGGTGTTTTTCATAAAACCTCCTACTCCTTTTATTCAAAATTTTGGATTGCTATTGAAATAATATATTTTTCCATCATATACGTGTAAAATGTCCCTTGGTTTGGGGGTAAAGATAAATTAGAATCAAGTAGTCCATGAGTAGATAGACATTGACTATAGTGTGTTTTATTTATGGAACCTTTTCAATTCTTGAGAGGTTTATAAGATTATAGAGAACAGTTGACAGTCTAATGTCAAAGCTTTTACTTTGGCTTTTAGATAAAAGGGTTCCATGGATGGATGACAGGGATAAGAATATTTGCCATTTTGCTTCATTTTTATGCGGATTCTTTAAAGTACAATATCAAAGTTGACCATGATGGTATTCTTCAAAGCATTCATGATATTTACAAGAACTTGGTCGGAAGAAATTTGGAGTAGGTTTTCATTATGCTGTAACAGGTGTTTATACATGTTCTTTTCCATCTCCCTTCTCCATTTTTCCCTAGACTTCCTAACTGCATGCGTCTTTCTTCGTTTTCTTCTTTTCTTTGACGGCCGCAGGTAACTTTTTTGCTTTTGTTTTTCTTTTGACGATCGAAGGTAACCTTCTTACTCCTCTTTTGTTTGTGTTATCGGTTTCTTGGATAACAATGCCTCTGAATTTCAGGTTTCACTTTACTATTGAGTATAGTTTTGATTTGGGTGATTTTATTATCATCACAACCGACAATAATCGGACTGATAAGTGTGCGTGCATACTTTGTTAACCAATGCCTCTACTTGGTGTGTTTTTGTTAACCAACCATTGCTTTTGTTTATTTGCAGAGTATTATTAGTTGTTTTGCCTTCCATAGATGTATTTTCATGATGAATCTTCATCAATAAAATCATTGATTGGGAGCTTAGGTTTATTTCTGTGCATATGATGCTCTTGCTGTCCTGTTTACTTTATCTGTTTATTTTACTCATGAGCTATTAGTGCTTGCGATTGTCTATGTTTTTCTATTGATCCTTTTTGTGCTGTTGCCTTGAAAGTGATTACAACTTGCATTCTTCCTACGTCTGAAGATGTATTTCTTGCTTTTCTTGCATCAAGTATCTATTGCTTCTGAAAGATCAAGTATTTATAGGTTAAACTTTTACTCTTGCTTTGTTGTGACCTGTTTGTCCATGTGATCAAGTGGAATGATAGGTCATGTAAACATAAAAAGTGTGTTGGCTTAAAAGTGAGAGCATGTACAAGTTTGCCTTGCATGTTTTTGTCTTCTAAAGATGTCTCTCTATTTCTGTTGCATCAGGTATCTATAATCTCTGGAAGATCCAGCATTTGCAGGTTAGATTTTTACACTTTGGTTTGTTGTGTCCTGTTTGTTCTGTGTGATGACAATATAAAATGGCATGATTAGTTGAATAATGACACCAACATTGAACTTAATGATTGAGCACTCATTAGACTGTTTTTGATGCAGATCTTAGTCACCTTTGATCAAAAGCTAGACAACACTTGGTTTTTCTTAAATCAAGCTTTGGATCATTTTAATAAATGTAAACTAAGGGGTCGTTTGGTTCCCGGAATGTGTTGTAATTGAAAATGGAATTAGAATTGGAATTGAAATGGAATCTTGTTAAAACTGATAAGGTGTTTTGGCTGGTAAATTCTTTTAATGAAATTGGAATGTTAATTTTGAACATTCCATGGGTAAGTGGAAGGTAAGTGAATTCCATTGAACGTGAGAGAATTTTTCAATTTTAATTCCATCTGATGACCAACCAAACATGATTTTTACGAAAAACTTTTTGATTTCATTTCCAATTCTAGAGAATTTTGTGAACTAAACATGACCCTATATTCTTTAAATGACTAGACTTAGGTCGTTTTGACCCGTTTCACGTAAAGAGTTCTAAACATAAATTATTATTCTTTTAGGTCTTCTAGTTTGTAGTATTATTTTTAGGCATCATACTTTGTGTTCTTTTATAAATAATATCTTCGTGTTGTCCCTCTTAGGTATGTTATGTCAACAGATGAATTGTTGTTCGTCGGTGCGGTTAAACTTTAACCGTTAAGGTATAATCATCTCATCAGTAGATAATAATTATTAATCTGTGTTAATAAAGTATCAAAACTTGTTTTTAGAAATAAAAACCTAATCAAGATACAATTAACTCCCAACAGTGGTATGAGAGCCCCACTTACAACGTGTAAATTAGATCTGTTTTTTTGATTGATTATAGATCATAAACTTTAATTCGTTTAAGGTTTTTGATCTGGATTATTTTGGCCAACTTATTTATTTTGGTTGACTTTTAATAACCAAAAGAGTGCACAGATTATTTTGATTGTGTTTGATATGTAAATCTGGCTATACCTTGTGGTTGAATGGTTGTGTATGATTTGGTTTTGTTAATTTTTTTTATATGGTTTTAGCCTTTTGATGGCTTAAAGTTGTAATATATTAGGGTTTTTTTTACTAAGTATTTCTTTTGTAAATATTGTAATGTTTGAAGACTCGAAGCCAAAACTGAATACAAGACGAATCAATAGATGAGCGGGATCCACACAAGACAACTAATAGATGCATTTAGGTTCATCATTGTGGTTGTTTATGCGTTGTGCCTCGTGACCTAGTTTGATCTTGTTATTTGGCCCTAGCAAGATTAAACAAACATAGTCCATCGATTTACATATTTGTTTTGTTATTGTGCTTGTTCTAATTTTATAATTATTATAACATACCAAACTAATTAAAAAATATTTTCACAATTAAAGTGTAATAAGTTCTAAACTTATTTTTACAACTTGTTCAACTCATTTAAAACAAATAGTTTGTTTTAGAAAAAAAATTAACAATATTAGTTATAAAATTTAAATAGTAAATTACACAACAAAACCTATATCTTTATAACTAATTTTGTTTTTCAATCTTTATCTATAACAATTTAATAATTACACTCATTTCAGCCTTGGTCTTTTAGTCTAACGCTAGTTAATTTGTATCGTTAAGTTAGGTTCTATGATTATCACATGAGTAAACTTAACTTGTAAGAGGCAGCACTATTCAAAAAAAAATCTATGTATTAAGAAAATACGATTGGCAAAACGTTTTATATGTATTTTAATTATTACTTATTTTAAAATGAGTTTTTATAAAAAAAGTAATTGTCATATGATTTATAGAACTAGTTTTGAAAACTCTTTTTTATTATTTCCAATGTGTTAATTGGATGGGAATTGAGTAGTGGAATAATTGGAGAATGTTTATGTATATGCAAAAGAGATTAAGCTGGAATGGATTGGACTTGAAGCAATTATTTAAAATAGGTTATTACCAGTTGCGCGTTGCAGCCGCATCGGACGCAATGTGATAGGTATAAAACAAAATCAACCCGACGTCGAAAGGTAAAGCAACTCGGTTTTTTGTCGTGAATTAAAACTTATTTTTGTTTACCCGAGACATTTCCAAACAAAATTCATGTACTGCATAGCTGTGTGTATAGTGTATATTCTTACATAAAACTCTCAAAACTAGTTAGTTGGATACGGATTTAAGTTAATTAGAAGCTTACAATTCTTTTTTTCTTAGTTCCTTTTGTACGCATTATAATCTTAAAATTATTTATTTTTTGTTACACGACATCGTGTTATACATTTCGTACTTAAAAGTTGTTTGATTTTGTGCTTTTCTATCAATGTATTACACGTGTCTATAAACTCCGTTGAATTGAAAAAAAAAAAGAACCGCTCAAATATTTTTTTTCAAAGATTTTGATTATTACGACTACATTTATATTGGTGTGGAGTATCTTTAGATATGTTGTGTTGTTTATGTTTTACTAATCGTTTTTAGTTTACAATCTGACTCGAGAAGAGAAAAAGGGACATAAGGAACATAAGAGGAAGGGGCATGAGGAACATGTTTTTAGTTCATAATCTTACATGTTTATGGTTTTGTGAATGTAGAATAAAAGAATGAGTTATTTTGTAAATTATGAAGCTTGATGTGTGCCTGATAATTTTTTATATATTTTGTTTCCAACTTTCCATGCTTCTAAAGTTGAAAACAAATATCTCGTGTTTCGAAAGTGACTATCTTATGTATGACAATTATGGCACGTAAAATGTAATCTCGTTAATAAGAATAATGTACGCCCATATACATCATAAAACTATCATTTTCTAATATAAGAGCATTCACAGTAAGTGTCTATTTTGATGTAGTGCGGTGTCCTATATTACGGGGATGGTTGTGACTTTATTGTGAGTGAATGAGAGAGAAATTTTATTGGGATTATACTGTGATTCCCTATATTTGGGGAAACATGATACAATCCTCATAAATTTTTTAATATTTTTAAAAGTTGGTTGTGAGTAAAGTGAAAGAAAAGTTAATATTAAAGATATAAAAAAATATTATTTAATTAAAAGAGAAAGTATAAAATAATGTTTTTAGTGTAAAAATGAGGATGGAAGCTAATGTGAATGCTCTAAAATCCATGTAATGCACTGATGTATAACCTAATATTATATGGAATTTTTGTAAGTTTAGGAGATAGAAATATTATTGTTCATCAATATATTCGATAATATATTGTTCAACCTTATAAATTTTTTAATATTGTTTAAAGTGGTTGTGACTGGAAAAGAGAAAATTATAATGAGAAAATATAAAAAACATTATTTAAATGAAAATGCGAGAAAAATTATGATTTTTAGTATAATTATAATGTTGAAAATAGATAATGAAATGTGAATCTTCTTGAAAATGAAATGAAATGGAATGAAATCCGTTGAAATATTATGTGAGGTTTGGTGTTATTTGATAAAGTAATTGAAATCTTTCAAACTTCTAAACGACTAAGAGTTTTGATCGGTTAGAGACTCTAAACTTAGTAACTGATGTTTGGTTGTATCTCTGAATACTTGTGCAAATGACTATTTTACCCATTGGAAAATTTTTTGTTGAATGAAATGTATTTTTGTTTGATTAGATGTCTGAATAACTATACTGAATGATAAACAACTATAAAAAAATACAAAACATCGTAAAAATTATTCCAAGTATGATATTTTTGAGCCGCCTCCAAAAAATATGATTCAACTAATGAAAACTACAACATACTCTATCTATCTAAATTGTCATAAAGAAAACGACTTTTTACTTCGGTTCACGTATAATCCAATATGGTTCATTGCAAAATCTTCAGAAGTTAACAAATGATGTACAAAAATCTTATATTATCAACATCTACGATTGCACCTTGCTAATAACAAAAAAAAACTTTATCAAGTATAAATTACGAGTATCTTCCTAAGAGTTGACTCCCAACATCCATTAATTCTAACACACTCTTGTCGCCATCATGTACAAACTCCAAAACCTAATAATGGGCCAAATAGACAATCATCATCTCCAAAAAAAAAGGAGATACATTATGAATTTGGATGAAACATTGAAGTTCTGAAATTCAAACTTGAAGTTGACTTTAGTCGTTTTTATTGAAATTGATTTTGATTACTTTTCTTTTTTTAAGGATGGTTACGTAATTTAATAGTAATGAGTGTAGGTAAAATGGTGTTTAATAGTGAGGGGTAAAATGGGTGGTTTTAATTATGAGGGTAAAATGGTGAGGAATTTCATTAGGCATTGTGTGGAAGCTTAACTATTTTATGCTGAATTGAATGATTAAGAGCCTATGTTTTTTACGATTAAGAGCACGGTGTGGAAGCTTAAATATCTAGTGATAACTGAAAACGCTATATGGATAACGAAGAAATATTTGCTACTGGACTTTTATGAAAAATGTGGGGGAAAGCATGATTTCAAAACGGATATCTCTTTATATGTTAATGTATGTTGGACTTGGTAAATGATTCATGTATTTAGGTTAATACTACCTAGATGACTACATGTTCTTTTGGATCTTCTTTTTGACCTAAAACGTTTACAGACAATAGTAGAGGTGCATATTGAACCCGGGTTTAGAACATGACCCGACAACCAGACCCGGTTTGGACCCATTACAACCCGCATGGTTTGGATTTCTTTTGACCACAACCCGACTCGGGTTGAACACGGTTTGTGCACATCTAGACAAATAGGCTAGTTTTTTGTTGTAAGGCCCTTATTTTTTGAGTATTGCTTTAAGGGCTAATACACTTGGCCTAATTGCTTAAGTGCTACTTGTGTTTGTTAGCATTTTTTTCGAGAACACCGCTCATTTTTTTCTGAAAATAATAAATAAAATAAAACACCCATTTACGATCAATGTTAAAATTATAAAAAATTAACAACATTTAATACCTGGATTCTCAAAATCATGTCGATTTTGCGAATCTTGAAATACCCGCGTTTCCCCAAATCTCTCTCTCAACAGAGGATTCCTCTTCTTCTTCTTCTTCTTCTTCACACACTACAGTCTACACACACATATGATCGACACACAGAAGAGAGAAGAAGATGTTGAAGGAGTCGTCGATTATTGCTTGAAGAGGAGAAGTTGTTGATTCTCGCTGAAGCTACACACTCGTTTAGGGCAAATTCGATTGATTGATTGAACACACAAGTCAACACACAGAAGAAGAGAAGAAGATGTTCGTCGATTATTGCTTGAAGAGGAGAAGTTGTTGAGTTTCTCGCTGAAGTTACACACTCGTTTAGGGCAAATTCGATGATTGATTGAACTCACAATGTCACACACAGAAGAAAAGAAGATTTCATGAACATCAACAAACAGGATTTCCATGAAGCTTCAGGTACTTCATCTCAACCCCTTCGTTTTTTGCGACTACTCACCCTTTCCCCTTCGTTTTTAGGGCAAATTCGATTGAGTGATTGAACACACAAAAGTCCACGGTTAGTCTCATCTTCTTTCTCATCGATTCAGGTCAAATTCGATTGAATGTGGCCGCTGTTGATTTTAGGTCAAATACGATTGATTGTTCATACGCTGTTGCGATGAAATTGAACCTGCAAATAGTGTTTTTTTTTTGTTTGCTTTTTCTCAAATACGATTGATTGTTCATACGCTGTTGCGATGAAATTGAACCTGAAATAGTGTTTTTTTTTTGTTTGCTTTTTCTTTTGCAGCCATGCCTTTTTTGTTTGTTTTTTTCTCTCTGTATTGTTTGGGTTTATTGTCTCTGGTATTCACCAATTTGGTTTAAAATTACTCATTCTTCTGTCCATGTAGCGGTTGTCTGAAGTTGTATCAAGAGTTCATTCTTTAGTCTCCAGTCCAGACATTTAACTCATCCTTAACGTAACAGATTATTCTTGTTTGTGTCTCTCTTTTCACAGGAAACACCCAAAGGACAGGAAACCCAGAAGACGGTGGCTGGCATGGCTTGTGAGAAACGGGTTCATGGAGTACATTGACACGACATAAGAAGGTGGTTTCTTTAGATCACCTTGCTCATGTAGGTGCTTTCAGTTAATCTATCTGCGTGTACTGTTTTCTAATGCATTTTTTTAAATTGTTTCTGCTCTTTAATCTTGTCCATAGATGAAGAAACAAAGAGGGGGACACTAGTGAAAGAAGATTTTGGTTTCTCATTAGAGATTATACCATGGTAAGCCCATCTTCTTTTCCTGATCTAGAAATATTCCAGGCCAATACGAGTAAAAACACATGCTAAGCCCATCTGCTTTTTCTAAAACTGTACCTGAGTCTCTATATTTAGAATGCAATTCTGGCGATTTCAGGATATACCAGAAGATTCAGATATTATGAATCAATCATCAACAGATTGTGGTTTCTTCAGATTACCTTTCTTCCGCTCATGCAGGTGCTCTTAGTCAATACATCTGTCTACTTTTTTTAATTCATCTTTTGCTCTTTGATCTTGTCCAGAGACGAAGAAACAAAGACGGGGACACTTGTAAAAGAAGATTTTGGTCGTCTACTAGAGATAATACCATGGTAAGCCCATCTTTTTCCTGATTTGTATCAAAAGTTCATTCTATAGTCTCCAGTCTAGACATTTAACTCTCTCTTTTCACAAGAAACACCAAAAGCACAGGGGACCCAGAAGACGCTGGCTGGCGTGGCTTCTGGGAAACGGCTTCATGGAGTACGTTGACACAGCACAAAAGGAGAAGAAGAGACTACTGTGAAAGGTAAATTAGTCGAA
Source organism: Flaveria sonorensis (assembly GCA_025506505.1). Classification (NCBI taxonomy): domain Eukaryota; kingdom Viridiplantae; phylum Streptophyta; class Magnoliopsida; order Asterales; family Asteraceae; genus Flaveria; species Flaveria sonorensis. Next base: position 929,292 of record CM046438.1, read on the forward strand.
CCTTTTAGGGTATGTGTACTGGTTTTGTGTGTGTGTGGTGGGGGGGGGTGGGGGTGGATGAGGTGGCAGTGGTGTGTGGCAGGGAACAGTGGAACACCACTCTTGGGGCGTGAGAGGGGGTTGTGAGGGGGTCACGGACTCACGGGTGTTGCCCCATTGCTTCTTCCCAAACCATCAAAAGTGTGCCACATGCCACTCACACGCCCACTTTAACGAGGCCATCACGTTCACTCTTAGAAGTTACCCAAAACATACTTGTTTTTTTGAACCTCCTAACAGGATCATTATATCAATTTTAATGGGTATAGGATCCTGTAAGTCTAAGGCTAAATCCTGGAAGGTTTTACTCGGATACTTAAACCCATTGTGAAGTCGATCCATCATTACTTTTGGGTGTTTGTGAATCCATCATACCTTTCGTGATAAGTTTTTACATTGAAGCTATAGTTTATTTTGCACAATGAAGTTTTCTAAAAGTGTACTTGAGTCTATATATTTAGAATGCAATTGTGGCGATTTTAGGATATAACCAAGAAGATTCAGATATTATGAATCAATCATCAACAGATTGTGGTTTTCTTCAGATTACATTTCTTCTGCTCATGCAGGTGCTCTTAGTCAATACATTTGTTTACTTTTTTTTTTCAGTTCATCTTTTACTTCTTTGCTCTTTGATCTTGTCCAGAGACGAAAAAACAAAGACGGGGACACTTGTGAAAGAAGATTTTGGTCGTCTTACTAGAGATAATACCATGTGTTGCAGGAGCCTTGGTTTAAAAAGCGCCTGACAAAACGCCTAGCTTCTTATTTGTTTATTTGTTTTCTTTTCTTTTCTAAAGTTGTAGTTCTTGTACACAAAGCTTGATTTGTTGTACATTGGGCATAACAATTGATTTTGTGTTCTTTAGGTTGTATTTATAGTTTTGTTTAAGTTGTACATAGTTTGGCGCCTCGCATACGTGAAGCCCTCGCCTCGCGCTTGAGGCGTGGCCTCATATTTTGGTACCGAAACTCATCGCCTCGCCTCGCGATTTTCTAAACCAAGGCAGGAGCTTGTCTAATGATGCTGTTAGATGATATCGTCAACGTATAAGAGCAAATAAGCTATTTGATTACCTTGTTATACACAAAGTGATGTGTCCTCACGGTTGTTTTAAATCCACATTTAATCAAATATTAGCAAACGATCGTACCAAACCCTCGGTGGCCTGTTTTAAACCATATAATGACTTAGTTACCACGACACACGTGTTGAGGAAACTCTTGATTTACAAACCCTGGTGGTTGGAACATGTATAACGGTTTCACTTAGATCACCTTGCAGAAAAGCGTGTTTCACATGAAGTTGATGTATTTTGCATACTCGGGAGACGGCTAAGCTCAACACTGTACAAATAGTGGTGTGTTTGACGACGGGGCTGAATTTTCTTCTTCGTAATCATCCCAATTTGCTGGCTTTTTTCCTGTTACGACCAACGAGCTTTATGTCTTTGAAGGGAACCGTTAGAATTAAATTTGTGCCGAAAAAGCCACATACATCGGATGATGTTTGCACCGGGAGGACGAGGACAAGGACCCATGTATTATTGTCCATTAGGCTTATATTCGTTTGTCATGGTGGCACACCAGTTAGGATCGGTTAAGGCTTTGAGGTGTGATGTTGGTAGTGGAAATGGTGTGTTGAGATTGAGTGTGTAGGTTTAAAGGTGCCGGTACGTATAGTACCATCTTTGTGCGGGTGGTTATTGGATGTGAGGGACAGATGGGTTTGGGGCTGTTTGAGGGGTCTGTTAGGGACTCTGGTGGTGGATAAGGCTGTTAGGTGTTGGCTAGGGTGGGTTGTCGAGGTCTACGGTGGTAGGTGAATGGAGGGTGGTGGTGGGGGTGGGCTAGGAATTTGAGATAGGTTTTGGTTGGGGGAGTCCAATTGTGTGGGGGAGGGAAGGGGCTGATCATTGGGAAAATTGGGCAGCGGAGTGTTTTTGGTTGGAGTGGTGGGTGTATAGGTGATAGATAGATGATGGAGAAGAATCAAGGCAAGAGTATATGGGGAAGGACTGTTCATCGCATGTAACATGTTGGCTTAAGATGATTTTTCCGGTGGATAGTTTTGAGACAGCGGTATCCTCGGAATCTACAGGCTAACCGAGGAAAACACATTTAGTACATCGGGATGAAAGTTTGTTTGATCTAGTGAGGAGGTGTTCGGGTAACATGTAAAGCCGAACACCCTGGAGGTGATCATACGTGGGTTGTTTGAGATTGAGAGCGAATGTGGGTTTTAGAAGTTAGTACCGAGGTTGGTAGGATATTATGAAGATAACAGGCGGTATGTAACGCTTTTAACCCATAAAGTCGGGGTATGAAGCATGGGTGAGGAGAGGGAGCGGAGGCTAAACATTATTTCATTCAAACGATGAATCATTCGTTCGGTCTTTCCATTTTGTTGAGAAGTTTGAGGACAAGAGAAACGGAATTGAAGGCCATTTATTGAATGTTTCCGATTCAATTTAAGTGGGAAAACCCATTTGTATTGGTTGTAATCATCTACTAGCACTATGTTATATTTGTACCCCTGTTTTGCTTGTGATAGGGTAGGTCCACAAATCATAATGGACAATACATGTAATATAGTTGTAGTTGAGACACACAACGGTAATCGTTTGTGCTTTGAAAGTTGACATGAATTCAAACTAGATTCTTAGCAAGTTTATTACAAGGAAGTGTAACACCCGGCCTCTCACACCACCAATATTGTCCCTTTGCCCACGAGGAGCTCACGGATTTGCTTTTGGTTGTCGGGTGAAAACTTCCCAGGGAGGTCACCCATCCCTGGATTGCTGCCACCTGAGCACACTTAACTGTGAAGTTCTCCTCTCATCCACAGCCAATACGCCCAAAACCGTTGTTGATATTAGAGACCAGACATTCCTTATGAACCAGGAATCTCTCCTGTCCACTGCCAATGTGGGATTTATGTAGGGTGTCTCAATTACCCCCCCTTTGGACTCATCGTCCTCGATGAGCCCGAGAAGTCACCATCCTCGTTGAGGTATGTCCCACATCCGAACGGCATAGGAGTGGCTCTGTACCATTCTGTAACACCCGGCTGCTCACACCACCAATATTGTCCGCTTTGCCCACGAGGAGCTCACGGATTTGCTTTTGGTTGCCCGGGTGAAAACTTCCCACGGAGGTCACCCATCCCTGGATTGCTGCCACCTGAGCACGCTTAACTGTGAAGTTCTCCTCTCATCCACAGCCAATACGCCCAAAACGCTTGGGTGATATTAGAGACCAGACATTTCTTATGAACCAGGAATCTCTCCTGTCCACGACCAATGTGAGATTTATGTAGGGTGTCACAAATTGATTTATTGGAACAAGATGATTAAACTCTGCAATCCCGGATGGCCTAAACGATCATACCAAGGATCTTGAGCGGTGGTAGTGAGAGCAGTTGGAACCGTTGGAGTGGACCCTGGGTATGTGACAGGGTAAAGATGGCTTGACTATTGTGGCGAGTTACGATCTTGCCAGTCTTGGTTTCCTTCACAGAAAAACCATTAGGGTCAAATTCAACGGAAACATGATTATCGATAGTAAATTTTCTTTCGAAGTCACATTCTTGATAACATTTAGGGTGTAGAGAATATTCTTTAGGCGAAGGTCATGAGTAGTGGTAGTTGGAAGGGTTGAGTTTCCTGATCCATAAACTGGAATGCGCACGCCGTTACCTACAAAAATCGCACGTGTAGAACATGATAATAACGGGGAATTGAGTTTACCTATGTCGCCAGTGAGATGATCACATGCACCCGAGTCCATATACCACTGGTTATCCCCATTATCCATTGTCATTGCCCGAGAGCTTCACCTAGTTGAGTTGGTTCCAACGGGTCAACCGAAGCCTCACGGGCCTCATTATCCACGGCAGCGTGCTGTGTGGGCTGTTAGAACCTGTTTTGGGCTGAGGGGGTGCACGCCAGGGCTGGGCCCAACCGCTTGGGTTGGGAAGGAACAAGGTGGAGGTGTCTAGTAGGCCCGGAGGTGGCCCACCGGCCTGTAGGAGTATGGGTTGTGCGGTGGCTGATTGGCATGAGGAGAGTAATGAGCACGGCCACGAGAATGAGTTTGGGCAGGGCTCGGCGGTTGCTGGTGGCGGGCTTGTTAGTACCACAGTGCCGATTGCCCTGATTTAGTTAGAGGGCTGATTTGGTGAGACTGCTGCCAAGGCTGCCGAGGGTGAGAGACTATCACGAGTGGCTTTTCTCTGACTCTCGAGTTGCAGTATGTTACAGGCGGATTCCTAGGCTGGAAGATTCGGATTGATGAGGGCTCCGATAGTGTCGAACTCAGCTGGTAAACCATGGATAAGTTGTAGGACTAATCTCTTCTTATTGACGGGACAATCAACATCATTCAACTGATTTCCAGATCATGAAGTTTTTGACAGCAAGACTCGAGTGAGGGCATGGACTTGAGGGTAAGGTTATTAAATTCATGCTCGAGAGCAGCCGCTCGCGAGCCCTTGTTATTCAAAAAATGGTTTTGAGTCGGTTCCAAGCGGCAAGAGCAGTGGAATCGAACTGGAGCACACGTACCAGATATTCCTCAGACAATGTCTCGTAGATCCATTGTAAGACGACCGCATCAAGTTCAAACCAAGACTTGTAAGCCGATCTATTTTTGCTAGTAGTGGGGGGGGTTTCCCTCGGTATGAGCCATGACTTTGTAGCCTTGTGCGTGCAACCGAACGATTTGACCAGTGTTGGGACTGCAGGTTGGTCATTGGTTGGAGGTGTGTTGGTTCAGCCATCAGACTGGGTTGCAGAAGGCAGAAAGCAGAAAGAAAGGGCTGCAAAATTGAATGGTTTGGCTAGGATTGTGTTTGTCTCTTGATACCATGTAAGATAATGGCATAGGACTGAAACAGTCATTGCCCTCTCATTCATCATTCCCAGAAATATATACACAATATCTACACACTTATGAGGGTGATTGGCCATAGTGATGTAATTTTGTTGCATCAAATTAGGGTAGTTTAACTATAGTTCCTTATGTTGCAAGATTGTCCCTTTTTCGCAGACATTTCAAATGCTTCTCATGCTGTGAACTAGAGCTTTTACCTTGGCACCTTTAATCTATTTGTTTTATTACATATTTTAAATCAATCAACTTCCACTCATTGTTTTTCTTTATTTACAATTCTTGCTTATTTTTGTGCAGATTCCTCCGAGAACTATATATGAGGTTGGCCTTGATCGCATTATTCAAAGCATTGATGTATACGTGCAATTAGGAGAGGTTTGCATTAAATTGTTTTGTTTAATTGTGTTTTTTCGGTTGATGATTTGTTGAATTACCATTTGTACTTCACTCAGGCTAGTATGAACCATTTATAGAGTAGGAGCAGATGACAAACCTGTGCACATGATGAAGAGGGTTTTGCATGAGCTTTTAAAGCTTTGTGGGATTGGAATAAACGTAAGTTTTCTATGGTTCTTTTATACATTGAATCCCAACCTATAATACTCACCTACATTGATCTTAATCTTAAGGTACTTTGTGTTTTAGAAAATCTGATTAAAGGAATGTGTCCCAACCCCTAAATACTTATACCCTTTCAATACTTCTTTCTTGTTTTGAAAATGATTTGATGTTCACTACTAATATACTATTGACACCAGGACCTGGTAATTTAAACAAATTGGGGCGATTCTGTGGCCAACCCTATCTGGGCTTCAAGCGCGATAGAGATGCTCAAAATTTGGATAATTGATCCTATTCAAGAATATATCAATTACACAAATAACTTTTGGGGTTTCACTTAAAAAACTTATAGTTTAGATAATGCGAATTGTTCAATAAACTTTTGTTTTGAAAGATCATATCATTTATGTAAATATCTACTTTTTACCATATAAATTACTTTTTTTTGGTGTTTGGGTTGGGGGGGGGGTATGTTCTAAACTAAAAGTATAATTTTTAGTCACTTTTGATCACTTTGTCATGACTACTTTTTAAGTTATCTTTTTATTTATTTATTTTCATTTTATATAATGACCCATGGGCTCTACACATTCTCTTTATGCCCAATTGAAGGTGAGTTTTTATCCTTGTCATATAATGTTGCTTTTAGATTGATAATATTAGCTTAAAATTCTCATGAATAAATTCGTAGTTGAGAAATGCTTTTTTTTTTGTTAGGCTGACCAATCAGGAACAATAGTTGATATTATTGCTGAGGATGGAAGCCAGTGAGCTTGGATACGGTATATATATCTCTCTCTCTCTAGATATATAATGTGTGTGTGTGCGTGTTACAAGAGATAATTTTGTTTTGATTTGAACCAAAACACTATATTTATTTGCAGGCTTTATATGTTATTGAGCCATAAGGAGGAACATTATGAAGTTATATGATGAGTGCATAGATAAAGTCATGTGGCAAACGTTTCTCTTCTCTTTTTTTTTCAAAATATTTAGCACTTGTCAAGAACTTTTGCGTCCAAACAATATTTTGTTTCACTAATATACCATTTTTCCATCATAATTACTTATGATGTTATAGATATTGAAGTAATATATTGTCCATCATATATACCTGTAAAATGTGTATGCTTTATTTATGGAGGCATTTTCAATACTTGAGAGGTTTATAAGATCAGTATGTGCTTTATTAAGGTAGTGCTCGAAAGTCAACACTTATAATTACTTATGATGTTATACGAGTTTATTGTACTTTCACCTAGTTATTGACTTGTTAGCAGGAAGTTTTTCATCTCAAGCACCAACAAGTCTACTCATGCCTCCACTGTACTTCTTACAAAAATTGATAAATTTGGTGGACATTACATAATAAAAATTTAACATAGAGTTTATCATCTGCACTATCTTTGTATTATCTAGATCAGCTTTTAGCCGGTAGTTGGATCCTTATGTTTATTTTTCTTTACAGTTTTTGTTATTTTTTCCTTCTTTCTTTCCACCTTATGCCATGCTTGCTGATATTAAAAACACATGATTTGGTTTTGAATTGGTTTTATTTCATTATGATAAGTTTTATTTGTGGTTAGACATCTCGTGACGCACTTGGAGGGTAAATGGCTTATTCTGTTATGTAATTTTTGTTACATCAAATATGACAGTCTAAGTAGAGTATCTAATGTTGCAAGATTGCCCCCTTTTTTTGTAGAATATTTCAAAGTGAATGTTTGCTCATGCTGTCATTTGAGAGAAAAGTTGAAAGTCTAGTGACAAAGCTTTTACTTTAGCATTTAGAAGAAAGGGTTCCATGGATGGATGACAAGGGTATAATATTCGCTATTTTGCTTCATTTTAATGCGGATTTTTCAAAGTAAAGTATCAAAGTGACCTTGATTGCATCCTTTAAAGCATTCATGATAAATGCAACAACTTGGGTGGAAGAAATCTGGAGTAGGTTTGCATTATGATTGTTTATATTTACATTGCTTTTTATAGATTTGCTGATTTGTGTATCACTAATATATAATTGACTTTTGCTATTATGAACGAATTGTAGAGCACATGGCAAGCCTTTGTGCATAGTGATGATTGTGCTACATGAGCTTGTAAAACTTCGTTGGACATGTTCATGAGACATGGAACCTCAACCTATAATACTAGCCTACATCGATCAGAGCTCTCAGCAATTTTTGTGTTTCTGAAGGTGGTTCTCTGTGAGCAGAGCATTGGTGATCATTCTTGACAGGTTATGTAGTCTTTCTCTTCTATCTATTTATTAGTATTAATGAGTTATGTTTTGCATTAGTGTGTGTTTTATGTTTACTTTGTTAGGTAGGTCAGCTTAGGTTAAATGCATGCATGTTCGAATTTTGTTATTGATCTATGTCTTTTGTTGGTAATGATTTTGATGGTTATGCATGATGAAGTTAATTTTAATGATGTCCCTTGAATTAGAGTTGAAACTTTATAGGAAATGATAAGAAGTTGATATGTTAATTTATACATGGGTTAGATCTTTGAGGAGGAAAATGTAAAAGATTTTTGATGTGTTGGTAGGCTCAACCCAAAGAAAGAACCCTAATGCCTTCGTGTAAATTAACTAATATATGGATATGTGTTTAGCTTCCCATCTTAATATACATGGTTTAAGAAACCGAGTCTCGACAAGATAGGTTGCAAGTCAGCATTCCCTTTCACACACACCAAGCTTCTTCTTGTTTTGCAATCAAAATAAAAATAAAATAGTGAAAAATAATTCTTATGCTGGTATTAAGCACGAATGGCTATATATAAAAAGAGAAAAATCACTACGGTTATTGAGGATCAGAAAATCAAAATAGGGCGTTTAAGACCCGAAATCATCAATATGATCCTCATAACCTTAAGGTACCTTAAAATACTCACCGTGTCATTATGCTGGTATTAAGCATGAATGGATATAAACAGATGAAAAAAAAAGAAAAATCTGTGCGGTTATTGAGGATCAGAAAATAAAAAATAGGGTCTAAGACCCGAAAATCATCAATATGATCCTCATAACTTTAAGGTACCTTAAATACTCACTGTGTCATTATGCTGGTATTAAGCATGAATGTATATTTATATAAGAAAAAATCACTGCGGTTATTGAGGATCTGAAAATCAAAAATAGGGCGTTTAAGACCCGAAAATCATAAATATGATCCTCATAACCATAAGGTACCTTAAATACCCATTGTGTCATTATTAGAGGTGCATGGCCAAGTCAAGTTATGGTTTTGTGAGTCCTTAAAAAAACCTCGAGGTTGGGTAGGTTTTTACTGTGTATGTTAAGTGGGGGACATTAAACCATCATGGTAAATATAAATTAAAATCACGAGCACAATGCATTAGTTGAGATTGAAAGGGGTATGGGTTTAAGAAGGGCAATATAGCAACAATCAAGGTTAGAGCATTAGTACTTTTCCTTAGTAAATATAAATTAAAATCACACGTTCTTTATGATCCATTAAATTTCTTTTTCAGATCGAAAAAGTATTAAGTTGGGGAATGTGATCGTGTGGGATTTAATGCATGTTTTAGGCATGAGTATTGATGGATAGGAAGTAGTTTAATGCTCATGTGCACAAAAAAGAGCCAACTAAAGTTATGAATGAAAGATTGGACATGATTTGGACAAGAAAGAAATGGTGTGATTGTGTAATGTTTGATTTGATTAACATATGTTATTATGAATCATGTTTGTGTGATAATCATTGTCTTACTTAAACACAAGTTTGTGTAGGTGAGATTCTATCTTGAGGCATGAAGTGATTGCTCTTTTATTAATTAAAGTAACTATTCTGTTGTTATCTAGTTTAATTGTTTTATTTTTAATTGCTTTTTTAGGGTTGCTGACTTGTTGCATTACGAATTTGTACTTCACTCATTCTTGCAAACTAGGGTGATAGATTATATTCGTTGGTGGCTTGTAAGCACACATACACACATAATGTTCTGGACAAAAGAAGATTGTTAATGCCATAAGATTCTCACTCGAAGACTGTTAAAGCAATAGATTTTGTATCTCGTGGTGGCCGATCTTGATAAAGGATGAAAGGATTGGAGAGTTCAGATTGGAAGGTGATAATGGTTTATTAATTATTTATTAAAGAATAATCATCAAATTCTTGACATGGTCTATTATGGTCAGATTTGTTTGGAATCTATTGAAGTAGTTTATAGAATCATGGAAGAAGCTAATAAGCGTACTTATCCTACCAACCGGTAACAATTTGCATTTATGATTTTCATTGTTTTGTAGTCTGTTTGAAAAAGAAAAAAAGTTGTTTGGTAGTGAACATATGCACCAGAGAACACCTAACTTATCTTTTACATTTTGAGAGTTGAGTTTTTGCAACTCCTTTCCGGGCTTTGGTATTGTGAGGCCTTTGGAGAAGTCACCGGAGAAACTTGATGATGTTGGGCCAAAAAAGCTCTCTGGTGTTTCTGGAGGTGGTGTGCCAACCGTGTCAGGCACCGGTTTCAGAATCTTAGTTTTGATCTTTACATAAAGGTGATTTATCTATATGTGGGAGTTGCCTATCTGTGCGCTTGTCCAATTATCAGTATCATCTTCCCAGGTTTGTTTCTTTTATAATCTCTTTAATTAAACATGTGTTGCTACAAGCCTACAACTTTTTAGTATTATTTTCAACTTAATTATCTTATGAATTTATCTATCTAATGTGTTGATAGTAGTGTGAAGGGACAACAACAGCATGCTTAGCGAGAAGGATCATATACCGGCTATGATACGTAAACCGCGGGTTTGAACCTGTTGCAATGGGG